>MNCI01027256.1:158261-204601 GCA_015680685.1 Gnetum montanum | reverse complement strand
CTCAAAACATGGAGTTAACATAACTTTAGAGCTTTAGCTTCCATTACCTTCAAATCATGGGTTTCTTTTCTTATGGGGAAGTAGATGGTAGTATTTGAACTAGAAAACAAAGCTAAATTTTAATTTTTTTATAAAAAAATAGAAGCAGAGATAAAAGTATAACACAAGAAATTGATAAAATAACTATTATTTTCTTGTTTACCAAGAATTAAGCAACAAGTTGTAAGTTCAATTTAGGTACCTTTATGTTCTAGATATCTCTACCAAAGTGTCATATTAGATATATGTCTTGGAGATATATACATATATCATGAGGCCTTCTTGGATCTATTAGAATTCTTTCTTGTAGATTTTTTCCTTTAGTTTATAACTTCAACACTACTAATTGGAATTAAACTTGTAACTTATCTTTTCAATTGTAAGACTCTTAACACTAAGATAACACCTTCCTTATTGAAATCTAAAGACATCATAATTTTTTCAAAAAGATAGCTTGGATTCCTTATTAATCCTATAAACGTAGGTATGTAGGATACTTGTCTAAATCCTACTCCATCTCCTTTAACTTCTTAAAGGATCCCACCACTACCTAGGCAAGTTTCAATAATGTTGGAACCTTTTAAAAATAGTTAAATAAGACTTCGCGAACAAAGTACTCATCTCATGATAACTAGTTTAGTGTTGGGTTTTTCCTTTATACTCTCTTTCTTATGTTGATGATTTGTTTTGAATTTTTTAATTATTATTATTTTCAAGAATCTAACGACCTTCGAATTACTTGCTTAGTGGCAACAATTTTTCTAAAAAGCTATACAATATATTTTTGCTTTTCATTTGTCTTTCAAAATTCAATGAGAATTTGTTTATTCTAGGTTTTCTTTCACTAACTATTGCAAAAACTTACCTCAGGTTTTTCTTTCACAATGTTCTAGATTTTTTTTCAATGTTTAAATTCCTTGTTAGTCACCCATCAATGGGCAATAAGCAGTGGTTACCCTTTGAAAAGTTACAAGAGATAAGACATTGTTTACATAGCTTCCTGTAGATACTTGCACATGGCTTTTCATGTGAATATCCTTTAGGAATAGGCTATTATATGCTTGTTAGTTAGCTTATTTAGATGTTTTGTTTCTTTTGATGTGTGAACTTTATTTTGGTTCACTCTACATATGCATAATGGTTGTATCTTTGACTTAAATTAGATGCAATTATTAGACTTGGTAACTTAGTTTCTCATGTTCTTTACATGTTCATTGCAGGTCATTACTAGTTGATATGTAGTTCACATTAAGTTTGCCTTGATGAGACTAAACTATTGATTTGGTGGTGTCTAGAGTTACGAGGATGATGCCATTACAGTCAAATAATAGATGTGTATCATTTTGAAAATATTATAAATGTCAATGCATTTATGCTACTTCATGGAGGTGTAAATGATGTTTAGTAAAGCATTAAACTTAGCATATAGCTATGACAATAGAGTCAAAATTTAAAAATTCTTGATAATATTTGTTCCCAAAACTTTATTTATTAGTCGATTCTACCCATTAGAATCAAACTCAAAACTTTGCTCCATCTCTACATGAGCCATTTGAATGAAATTTGCTTAAAGAAATTGTGGATGAAAGGAAAATTTTAAAAAGAGTCTTACCACTAAATTAATGGATCATTTTTGAAACCATTTGATAATTATTAGTTGTATCTAGAGTATTTATAGGGTTTAAACATTTCGTAGTATGACTAATATTTGATATGTTAAATGTTTGAATTTGTGATTCCATGTTTTTTAAAATGTGATATTGTTAACTATTTTTCTTGGGTTACTTGCATGAAATCAAACATATATTATTCAATTAAGCATTATTATTATTATACGATATTATAAGAATTGTTAAGGTAGAGAACCAAAGAAAAAAAACACATCCCCTAGGAAAGTTCAAAAATCAATTCAATAAAATAAGTAATTGATCCACTAGGATGGTTACTATTTCAAGTAGTGTTGTTAGGTAATTTCTAATCTTCCTATCAATCTATGGAAATTGGTTTGTCATCTATACAATGCCACTATATGCATAACATGTTTCATATAGGCAAATTTATACTTTGAATCTTCCATTTGGTTTTGAAAATTAGCCATCTATCATAATTATTTCAATTGCAAGAAGAAAAAGTCTTGATTAAAATGAGGTAATCCTTCTTTAACCAATTTGTTAACTTTATTAAAAAATAAAAAGCCAAGTTGTTATTGTCAATATTAATAGCTAGAAACAACCAAGAATAATGACTCTTAAGGTTTTTGAGATGAAATCCATCAGGCTTGAAAGAAAANTGACTCTTAAGGTTTTTGAGATGAAATCCATCAGGCTTGAAAGAAAGATATCCTTTGACCTTATAGCAACATTTCTAAATTTCTTGGAAAATATGCAAACCTTTCATCAAAATCAAGAAAAATTAGATTACTTAGGACATTCCTTATCTACCTTGGGAATAGTAAATATTCCTATTAGCAAAATGATAGCTAAATAAGATTTTTTTTTCAAGCTTCATGACCTTATAAAGATCTAATACATCATTTTTTTTAATTAGAAGATGATCTTGAGCATGTAAAGAAGGGATTTCTAAACCATCATGCTTCTTAAGTTACTTCTAAGTATTTCAAGGCATGTGCTTAAAGACTTTTTAGTCATTAGAGTTTTTCTATAAATAAAATTGAAGAATTTTATTAATAAAATCATAAGTGAATTTATAAGAATCCATAAATAAAACAAATGACATTGAAATAATAAGTCTACTAACTAGTGAAAAATGTATGACCACCTAATTCAAAGTGTTGGTTTTCATCTTATTAAGCATGCATTACCACATTTGCATGGGATTATTTAAGAGAGCCAAAGAAATTCATTAGTTAAGTACAAAACAATTAGTTAGAGAAAATTCATTTGATATTGAACTTATAAACCTAGAAAATGTGTCATTAAAGCTATAATGAATGAATTAAGTTCTTAGCTAATTGAATTTAGAATGAAAAGAAAAAGAACAAGGTTTAATGATGTTAATAAGATCTAAGAAATTAATCTTTGTTTCTTTAATTAATCAAAATGTGTGATGTGTAAATTGGTTGTAAGGGACCATATCATCATTAGGAAGATTTTTGTCATGAGCATAATCCAACATACTATTGAAAAGGAGGTTGTTAAGAATCTGAAATACTTTGAATAAAGGTATTGTTCCTACAAAAATTGTCTTCACACTCCTATGAAGATGCCTCCACAAACTAAGTATTGAAATACTTAGCACACAATTAAAAATGATTTTTGAATCAATATAACCCTCGATATATCAATGATTATGAAATGAAGAGGCACAAAACCTTCAATAAAATAGGGACTCAGCCTATTGCATACAAACTAGAAATGGTAAAGGGGTAATGAAAAAGTAAGGTTTTAATGCTAAAACAACCACTAAAGTATAAATTGCCAAAAAAAAAGATTATAAACTAAGTATGGCTTCACACTCCTATGAAGATGCCTCCACAAACTAAGTATTGAAATACTTAGCACACAATTAAAAATGATTTGTGAATCAATATAACCCTCGATATATCAATGATTATGAAATGAAGAGGCACAAAACATTCAGNCCTCGATATATCAATGATTATGAAATGAAGAGGCACAAAACATTCAATAAAATAGGGACTCAGCCTATTGCATACAAACTAGAAATAGTAAAGGGGTAATGAAAAAGTAAGGTTTTAATGCTAAAACAACCACTAAAGTATAAATTGCCAAAAAAAAAGATTATAAACTAAGCATGGAATAAAATTTAAGTAATAGAATAAAAAGCAATATAAAACATGTATAAATGATCATAAATTATTAAAATATTAAGACTATGATATGGTGGTTTGGGGGGAAGGGGGTTGTTTTTTTTTTGGTGGGGGGGGCGGTGAAGAAGGATCTTGATTTTCTTCATCAATGATAAATTCTTGATAAAGTCAATTTTTGTTTCTCTGCAATATCATATCTACAATATTGTAGCAATGATGTCCTAGATACAATGTTGTAAACCACACTATGTCATCATTGATAAAATGTTTCGGGATGTGTGCATCCTTATAAGTACTGACACTTGGATGCATGATCAACAACGTTTCATTCCAAGTCTTAGGGAAACTCTTGCATTTTGTTTTCTTAGTTAGCAATAGAGTGAATGCCCACAATGTGATGTTTAGCAGTTGAACGAAATCTTTATTTGAGTGAATTGTACTTGGACGCAGTTCATGATAATAATAAAGATTGAGATTGCTTTTCATCATTGCAACATCCACTTAGTTTTATTTGTTTAGTTAGCATAATTTTCATGTTTTCTTAGCTTAATCATTTACATTTCCAAAGCACTTTATTTTACTTGTTCATTAGTAAAGGAGAATGAGTATGATTGGTTTTGAGTATTAAAGTGTAATTGTTTGGTAAGCCAGTAGTGGTTTTACTTGATTCACTCAGTGGCAAATTCACTTGGTAATCCCAATAATCGTGACATGAGTCCAAGGCATGTCCAATAAGCTAGGAACAAATGCTCATCACTATAGGATAGAATAGAATTACATTCTTATCATTACTTAGATTTAGTAATTAAATTCATTTCCATCATGTTTACACTAGGAGTAAAATGAGCCTCACAACATCACCTAACATATGCCTCACTGCAAGTTAGACCATACACTTAGACTTCACTAACTCAAGGTGAGTAGACAATGATCACAAGTTTAACATCAATTACTAGTATAATAACATTGTCCATTTGTGGATTATGATTTGGTCACTTGCGTACACTTGTGACTTGTATGGTATAGTGTTGGGATTGCTCCACCACTCATCATACAAAGTATAAAGTCAATGTACTAGAAATGTGTCAATGTATGCTAAGGAATTAATCTTACAAAGCTCATTGTATCAAGAACTATAAAATCAATCTTCATAATCTTTAAATAATCCTAATAACACACACACTTAACCAAGCGTCACACATATAACATGGCTTCACCTAAGGAAAAAATATCACCTACCAAAGAGTTACAAAGGGACAATGATAAAACAAATGAAAATGAAGACTAAAGTATGCATATGAAAATAAGAATCTCATATGTTCACATTGATCCTTATTACCTTGATTTCACATTCATCTTTCACCAAGATGGATAGATGAGGTGGAGAGACCTACAGGGAATCATTGTTTTGTCTTCAGAGTGTTCAGCACATGCCATGCTTAAAAAAAATTTAAGGAGAATGAATCTGAGTCATGAGTAACAAGGATACCATGTGACCAAAAACATGACAAGACTTGTCAACCCATATAGGCACAAGTGCGAAGAGATGATGCTATGATAACCAAACATGGGCATAATAAGGAAAATTAGGTTAACTCTCCTATTGTCCTAGAAGAACTTGATGATGATGCATTTGTATTAGGAAAACTCTACCATGATTATGAAGTCCATTCCCAAACACCTATTATTTTTTCTAGAAGAACCTGTCAAGGTGCAACTACATTTAGCCCTTGCAAAGACACCAAGAATAGAAGTAAAGGACTTTAAGTATAAGCAATACTCAAGGCTTAGATTTTTTGCTGAACCACAAGGAGATGAATACTAGAGTCATAGAAGGAGAACTAGCTAACATTGTTCTCCAATGGCTTCATCTTCCTCCTCAAGATCATTAGTGGACTTTGACAAAAGAGAATAAAGGTACAAAGAGTATGATAGGGAGAGACATTAGGCTCATGATAGACATGAGTATCAGCCAAGATACTTTGATGAAGAAGATGAAGAGCATAAACCATGAAGGAACAAGGATAGATGTGCAGAGAGAGTGTAATATGAGTACCAAAGGAGACATCACTACAATCAAGCATACTAATCATATTATCATGAAGAACCCATATTGGATACTGATAGCATGATCAACATAAGGAAAGCTATTTATATTTCAACCAGGCATGTGAGAGATAGTTGCATCAAGCCACTTAATATGAACAATATTCCTAAGTTTGAAGGTGGAAATAATAGTCCTAAGTATGAAGTTTGAATGTAGCATGTGTGATATAACATCTACAATATCTTAGCCAACTAATACACTTGAAAAAATGATGCTTCATGACATCCCCATGACTCAGCTACCTAATATATTAGGTCTCATCATACCCCCATGACTGACTAAAAACTCATCCTTGAGTTATATATAGATAGACATAGCTTCATTACAACAATTTTAGGGTGACCAAGACTAGACTGGCTACCATTACAAAATTGAAATGTTGTGTTACAAAAATTTTATTTGAGTGGATGTATTACAAAATTATGAAAAGACTGGACAAACATAAAAAATCCATTGAAGAGGAATCTTCTTGTTGTCGCTAGCGGTGGTAGACTTTTCAAACTTGATTGTTATGTTGATGCTTATCTTTTTGTTTAGAACATTCTTGAAGGATGAACTAAAATTTCTTTCATCATCCCATGGATCCAATAAACATGTGATATTTGAGCTTTAATCCTTGTATGTGCTACCATTTGTCCATGGGAATAGCCTTTGTTGTTCTCCTCTTGGCCTCATTTTCTTTGCTTTTACAAGACCTTCAACCTTAGGGATTCCATTTGGCATCATTTGAAATCACCAAAGGATCAACATTAGTTTTGATAATTTTCCATTAATGATTAACCCTTTTTGAATCCTTAGTNCCTCCTCCCCAACCCCATGATAAATGAGTTTACTCTAGAATTGAACAAGTTTTTGAACAATTAAAACTAAAGGTTTGTGTTACAAGATGATCAAGGAATATTGAATTTGATGGATATTTTAATAGAAAAGTAGTAAAAATTAATCAAAATTGATGAGAAGTAGTTCCAAAATCATGCATAGATTTAAGGAAGTCATCAATGATGTTCTTGAAGATGTGAGGTTTGGTTCAAAGCCATGATCAACAAAAATTATACAAGTGGGTCTTTCCCATAGTAGGCTTTTACCATAATTCCCTTGCACAACCACTTTTATAGATGTCTATGGGCACCTTAGAATTTAAATGTAGATCATGCCTTTGTTCCAAATAACACACAACTACCTTGGTTAGGATTTTGCACTATACTATACAAAATCATTAGGCTCATAATTTCATGCAGCAATGAGGTGAATAATGGGATAAGAAGGGATTGTAGAGATTAAGAGGTAAGGTACTTAACCATGTCTACAATAGGTTCTTGTGTTAATTGTAATTAAGATGATCATCATACCTATTTTTCTAAGTTTCATACCAATTCCATACCATTAACAATGGCCTCGCATTGGTGTGCCACTTCTTTCCTACCATCATGAGCCCATAACCACCATAGAGAACTAACATCACTCCAAAAAGAGAAGAAATGAGAAGGGAGGAAGGAAGGGCCTTAGTTAGAAGGGTACCTTCAGGGATGGGTAACATGTCTTTTCAACCCCATAACCAATGCTTGTAGCTCATTATTATATCTAAGGGATCTGCTTTGAATTTTCATTGTTGTTTTTTTGTTTCTCTCTTTCTCTCTTTTATTATTATTATTATTCTTTTTTACTTTTTTCTCTTCTTTTGGAAACCATACCATGCAAAGACATGCTTCCTATTTATTGATCAATGATAGGAGTGATGATACATTCCATGAGGAGTTATAGGTCCTAAGAAGTAAGTTAAGAAGTAAAGCCAAAAAATCCCCTTGAGGTCACATCCTTTTCCTTCCCCTCTTGGTCTTTCCCCCTTTTTTCTAGGCACAATGATTAGGAGTTAATTTTGGTTTTATTTAAGAAGAACATATTACTTTCATGATAAAGATCTTTTATTTAGAGAAACTGGAGAGATGGAAGATGTGGTCTCATTGCATTACATAATTATTTACTAAATTATCTTGATAACATAGGACAAAAACCCAACACATGGTGTTGACTTTTGCATCATAGCTAGTAATATCATTAACAAAAACATAGTAGAAATTCATAAAACATGAAGGAAATGACTCAAGAAAAGAGAAAATTATAAAGAAAAGAAAAATGACAAGAAATAGAAAACATATTAAAAATTGGAAATGTTTTTGAAGAAATAGGAAAGGGATAAAAAATTGGAAATTAAAAAAGTGAAAAAGAACTTATTAGTTCTTGATTCAAGATGAGGCATCTCCCCCACAACTAAACTCATGGATGAGCATTCAGAAAATGGATTGCACATTCACTTGATTATACACCATAATTTTTCCATTTATCATCTTTAATGATTTAAGTTTTCACTTTGTAGCACATTTAACATTGATGATAATCATGTTTTGATCATCTAGAGACATATCTTTAGCTAGACTAGAAGGTGTTTTCTTTTTAAGGGGTGTAGACATGTTTCCTTGTTTATTTTCTATTTTAGTTCTTATGTTTCCTTGTTTAACATCTTCTTTTGGTGTATAGTCAAAGTGTAAGATGTCCTTCTCTAAGTTCTCTATTTGGTTTATTTTCTTAGGAAAAGAACTAATGAGTGGGTTATATTTTCCATGCACCTTTTGAATGGTTTTGTATTCTCATTTTTAAGCCACTAGGTGTCTTCTGGTTTGGTGGCTATTTTGTAGACTTGGTTTTGCACAAACACTTACTCCTTAAGTTTGTGGGTTGGTATAGGGATCATGTTAATACTTTAAACGTTTGGCCCACAACTGCATCCTTTATCATTATTAGTAATTTATGGAATTTTTTGTCTCTTCATAGTGATAGGTTCATCTTTTATGTCTTGTTTCATAGTGCTAATGGTTGTTAGCTATTGCATAGGATTAGGAGATACTGTTTTTGTGAGGAAGGATGTTGCACCAGATTGGCCTTGTGCTAGATTTGATGAGCCAATAGGTCTACGAGTTTTATTCACATGTGTGGGAACTATCCTAAAGAAAGTAAGTTTTGAGATTTTTGTTGAGATCTACTAACATTATCATTCACTTGTATATTCATGGCACAAGTGACATTCTTTTGTTAAGGTCATGGTGCCAACTCTTCCTACATTGTTGATGGTGACATATATTGAAGGGAAGTATGAGAGTATTGAGGATGAAATGGAGGATAAGACGTATGAGATGGTGATCCCATAGGAGATGTTGTGGGTTTATGGTATTTAGGAGAGTAGTAGTGGTGGTTTGAGGTAGAGGAAGTAGAACCATTTGGAGAAACAAGTTGTTGAACATAGTATCCATAAGAATCTAGCTGACAATAGGGATATTTTTGGTTTATTGATGGAATCCCCTACAACTGTGATTTTGCCACTATGGTTGATATCATTCTTGAGGTTGATAAGAAGTTCCACTAGGATAGTACTGTTGGTTGTAGGGTTGGCTATAATTGCCTTGGTAGTAGTGTAATCTCCTAGGCCTTTGCTTTTTCATGAACTTGGAACTCAAAGAAAAAGCTCCAAACTCTTGTAGATGTAACATAATTGGGCAATAGTCCTTTGGATATTCATATTGGTGGATGTCACATCCATCATCATCTTTTGTATCCGAGTCTATAACCTCTTCTACTGTAGAAATTTTTCATTTTTGCCGATAAGTGTCCTTACCTATTTCCTTATTATTTTTTCTATTCTTATTTTAATTGCTTAATCCTTTTTGCTTTACCTTCTCCTCTATGATTTTCAAGTTGGTTGTACAATTTTTGTTCATCAAATCCCACATGTTATCTACCCTTGCTGCAATCTCAGTGATAGAATTTTGTATTGGCAAGGTTTTATGTGAAATCAACTCATCAAGAGTTGCCTCTTTTTCCTAACTATAAATATGGACATCTTTTTTCATGAAGAGTTGGATCCCAATTATATTCTTATACACTCTCCCTTTTACATAGCTCTCCTTCTTTTGCCACCTATTCAACTAGCCATTATATTTGATGGGCTTTTAATTTGATAATCATCCTTGGGCATACATCCCAAGGGTCTTCCTTATTTTGTTGCAAAGCCCATCTATGATGTGGAGACACTGATCTTTTGGAGAAAAACCATGGCCTAAACATCTATGTAGTAGAGAATAGTATCTGTCCAAGGCTACATTCAAGGATTCATGGTTTTCTTACTTCCACCATTGGATTTGTTTTCTTAGATTGAACACTCTTTCATAGGTTTGGTATTTTTCATTGAAGAGCTTAAGCATTGTGAACCATCGATGGATTAAATCTGGTTCCAACAATCTATACCAACTTTTAGCTTTTTCTATTACTGTCATAGGAAATAGCTTAAGCTTTTGCCACTTACTTTCGATATCTTGCAAGGCACAAGCATCATGGAAGGCTTGTAAGTGATGTTGTGGATCAAAATTATAGCCTCCCTCAAATTTAGGAATGTTATTCATATTAAGCCATTTGATGGGGCTTTTCCTTTAATGCCTATGGGGTATTCTAACTACCTTCCTAATTTGTATCATGCTCCAACAAGGCTTCATCTTCATTAGACATGTCATGGTGATAATCTCTATTTCTATTTGTTTGAAAGTGTTGATCTCATCTATGATCACTTTGATGTCTTTCATCTTGCCTTTGCATTCTATTTCTATCTTCATCTTGATCCCTTACTGGAGCATTATCTCTATACCTACATTCATCTTCATTAGAACTAGATGTTGAAGAGGAAGAGTAAGATGGTGAATTGGGAGAATTGCAATGGCTCTTATATCTCTTCCTATGATTCCCTAATTTATCTCTTCTAGGTTTGGAGGAGGCCATAAGCCTTGAAATCCTCCTTGTTCTAGGACTAACTTCATCCCCTCTAGGATTATTTGTATCAATTAAACATAGTCTTTGAATATAGTGAGGGTCTACATGAGCATATGAGAACCCCACTCACAGTTGTTCACTCCAATTTTCTTCAGTATAAAACCTATCATTTCTCCTATTCGTGTTCTCATCATGTGATGGATTATCAAATCTATGTAAAGGAGACATGTTTTTAATTAATAATGTGTGTGAATTAAAATACTAATATTTCTTACAAAATAAGTCATTAATGCTTTTACATCAATTGTTTGTAATATAACTAATCTAGATCACTAGCACCATCCCCAGCAATGGTGCCAATGATGAGTGGAGAGTAATCCATAAGCCCAACCATATGAATCACAAGTGTTCATGTGCAATCTAGTTGAATTTCGTAGATGGAACTAGTGTAGTATCAAGACTGTTAAGCATTGATCGCAGGTCATTGTCTTCTCGCTTGGACTAGTGGTAGCTTTATAACTTATGGTTTAGTCCAAAGTGAGGCATATTGATGAATCATGTTTTTGCATGCTCCGATATCAAGTAGATGATATCAAAGCCCCAACATTGGGTATCCAATGTTGGAGCCCAGGATGTGATGTTAGATATTTGATATTGTGAGGCATATGCTGGCCTATTAATATAATGCTTGGGCTCACAATTTTGATATCAATTTTTGTCATAGTTAGCGAAGCTCTTACAGTTTTTTTTTTCTAAAGTTAGAATATTTTTTGAGTGCCTGTAGTAGGAGTCTAAGCGCGTACGAATCTTTGTTTGAACACTAATGTACTTGAGGGCAATAGTGTGATGGGAATAAAAATGAACTCTTTTGATAATCCTTGCAGCATTGAGAAAAGATTAATGTTTCCTTTAATGCAATTTACTTTTATGCACTTTACTTGAATGCATTTAAATTAAGCAATTAATTTCCAGTTGTTAATGAACACAAGCATGACCACTTCAAGCATACATATAGTGCTTGGTAGTCCAATAACACTTAATGTTTGGTAGCCCAGCAACACTATATGTGTTTAAGATGTGTGTAGGAAAGTGGAACAAGGACTTGTGTTAGGCTAGCTAGGTAGCGAATGAATTAGATCTAGGTAAAGTAATTTAAGATCTAATTCATTCGCATTTTCCATTAAGCAAATTGCTCAATGCTCCTTAATCCTTCATTTCATTCATCCACTAAATCAATTTTTTTTTTAATTATGAGCTTCAACGCCCTCTTCTCATGTTTTAATACTATTCTTGGTCTTTTAAGCTTTCATTTGACACTAATTTCACTCAAAAAGTCTTCATATTATGCAAGTTTGACTTAGGTCAATGTTTGACTATGATGGTCAATAGTTACATCATTGAGGTCGCATCGATGCATCCACCCTAGTCAATGTAGCCCAGTCGACTAGGCCTCATTGATGCATCACAAAAACCCTATATATACCATCGAACACTTTGTATTTTTTTGCCATTTGCTCATAACAAGAGGGGAGTTTTTGAAATTTTTCAGAGCCCAATACCTTCCAGAGCTCATAACTTCCCAACCGTTTGTCCAAATCACTCCATTTTTTGATCCTATGCTTATTGGAGGTAAGATCTTTAACGTGGGGGCCACAAACCTTAAGGTTTCCGATGAAAAATCGATGAAATTTTTTCAAAATTTTCCCAACTCCCCCAAAGGGTTAATAACCTTAAACATATATAAACATCAACTTTTTCATAAGTTAACCCTTTTAACAACCTTTGGGATGAATTATTAATGAAAATACATAAATAAATGGTAATTGGATTAATTAAATCAACCATAATTGCAACTTAGACAAAGCGTAGTCATCCTTAAGAGTTAAGATATCCCAATTATTTTAAGGTTACATAATGATTGCTAATCCATGGTCTTATTGTGATTATAGATGACACCCAAACAAAAATGTCTGCAAGAAGGAGAACCCTTGCAACCATGAGAGAAACAACCCAGAGTTGGAAGGGGCCAGTAAAAACAAGGCCAAGAACTATCTAAGGCAACCCATGCAATGGGACCTCTCTGTGAGGAACCCGAAGTGGAATATGTCTAACAGATTTCAAAGGAAGAAGTGCCAACCGAACAATCACAAAGAGGAAAAGTGCCTAGTCCTATGCCAAGGCTTGAGGTCACTTTGACCCAAACCTACCTTGATATCATCAAGTCCTAAGGGATTCAACGATCTATTCTTCAAGAGATCAACTTCAGGCCATCTTTGGAGAAAACTCCAAAGGATGTCAAGACTCAACTACGAACCTCTCCCAAGTGGCCAATCATCACATCTAGTGGGGAGTGGTACATGGGAGAGACATACCTTTTCTAGAACAATCGGAAGTCAGGATCCATAGTTAAGATCAAGGACATTCAAGTGTCCTATTCGATAGAAGCTATTGCATAGGCACTTAGGTTGCTTGACACTAGAACACAACTAACAGAATTATCCACGCAAGGTGACCTTGAGGCCAAGAAGAAGTGGACCCAGCGTTGCTACGGGGTGGACCGTAAGAAGTTTGATGCACTCACACCGGTGGAGCAGATTTATTTCAAGATTGTTATCTATCACCTCAATCCAATAGTGAGGCCAAGCAAGGTAACTATTTCTTCACCTGAGCATGCACTATTATTTCCAAGTATAGTAGTTGTGGAAGGCTAACTGGCAACTACTATACTTGGAAATTAGCATTTCAAAGAAAATGAATGTGGAAGGAAGATCCTACCCTTTCCATGGCTCATCAGAAAATTTTGCAAAAGGGCAGGAATTGTTCGCTATTTTAATGATACACTCAAGCATACTCCTTTGGCTTCATAGTCTAAGATCATATAAGAGAAGATGCTAGTGACGAATCAATTAGAGGAGCTACCACCACCACCACCTACTTAAGGAACAACACTGAAGGCCTGTGCAACCATTGAGCATTTACAAAAAATTCAAGAATAGCTCTTGAGCGAACAAGAGCAACAAGCAGGATTTGTAGGAGAAATGAAAATAGAAATAGAAATGCTTAATTAAGTCATTTTTGAAACCACACAGGGTCTGTAGGAGAAAAAAAATTTACTGCAAGGCTTTAATATAATCATGATGGATCTTGAGCACTTCATGAAAAAAAAAACCAAAAGTTGACACCTCCGGTTCAAATAAAGGTACCAAGTTATTGCCTAACTACCTATGCTTTTACCTGTCACTATTGCATGTATACAAAATCTGCAGGTGCTTTGTTCTCTCTAAAGATCCTCATTTTAATCCAGAGATAGTGAGATCCCATACAAGTATGTGTGATTGCCACTTTACTTTGTTTCAAAATAGCAGATAAATAAGTAGGGTTTTTTGTTAAGGATTTCCTTAAATTTGTTACCACATTACTTTGTTTGAAAATAGTAGGAGATAAATAAGTATTTTTTAAAGGATTCTCCATAAATCTATAGATTGAAAAATTGGATGGGATCCATAAATTAGCAACCCTTTTTTATATATCAGTTGGGAAAATCGGAACATATGGATTGCTGTAAAAATGGGATTAAAATCATCAATTTTAACAAAAGAGAGAACTTATATGCACTCATGTTCCTACCAGCATTTTCCGATTTTTTTCCATCTAAGAGCTCAGTTAGAGTGGAAAATCAAATATAGAAATTTTAGTTTTTTGTTGACATCAGAATTAACAATATACAATATGTTAAAATAAAAAAATCAAAAAAAATACAGCACTATTTATTGGATCAAATATCCTATCTGATTTTGAATCAGCTTCAATATTACCTTGTGATTTATGACAGATTTCTCAATCTATGCTCAAATATATGTCACATAAAATTGCTTTTTGCCACATGATTGTTTCCACATGCGGTTTGGTTTAATGCATTTTGTAGGGAAAAACCAAGTAAGCTATGCAGAGTGAGGATGTGGAAGTGGAACGTTGGAAGAAAGCTTGATTCACATCTTGCAAAGAGGTACAAAATAAAAATAGAAATAAATTTACTTCAATAATAGTAAGCCCCATCTATGCCAAGATGTCATCGTATTAAAAGCTCCAAGTTCTTCAAGGAAAGCTACATAATAAGTATTTCTAAAAGGTCAGTATTTCTAAGCTACTATTACAATCAAGTATTTCTAAGCTGCTATTACAATCAAGTGTCCAAATGCTATCAACAAGTTCTCATTATTTTAAACTTGAAAATGTAAGATGGATTCAAGTCCTGAAAAAGAAGTATTTGTCAAGAACCTTTAAAGATGCTGTGACTACAGTATGATCTGTTTTGATGCTTCATTAGTGCTTGTAGTCTAATAAAGATGTGTGTCCGACAGCAATGTCTCTCAACTTTTATACTTTATACTTCAACTTGCATGAGAGCATCTGCATATACAGAAACTCCAAGGGTACAGGCTTAGTGATTTTTGGGATTTGATGCAAGTGCAGAGATCTGAGGCCGGCAAAAATGTCAAGAGGAGGTAAGCCTAAATCGGCCATCTTATTCGTTGGAGTAAGCTTGCTTCTTGGAATGATTTCAAGACAGATGTTCAGCGGTACTAGAGTTCCCTATACTGTTGCACTTCTCTTGCGGGGATTGCTCTCGGTGCCCTAGGTATTATGATTTTTTGAACTCAGTACCTTAACAAACCACTTGAATGTACATATAATTTTTTCTCAAGAAATTGCTTTACAGAGAAGAAAATTCTATGCTACTCTCAAAGACTCCATTGTTAATATGCATATGCATATCTTACTTTTTTCCCGATTGCAGCCTTCTTTCTCGTTAATCGTAATAATTGAACTAATTCCAACGGAAATTAAAATTTTACCATTTATGTTTCCTCAGCATCCGTATCCAATTTCACTGGGGTTTTAACTGGTCCTTTGAATACTGTGCTGCAAATACATGAAACCTTTTTTATTTCTCGTAATCAAAGCTAAGTTAGAAACTATTCACTTTCAGCTACTGTCTTATATTGTTTAGGCGTATATATTATTACTCACTTAGCCGTTTAGCGTTAATGGTTTCACCTCATGAAAATTTGTTTGTGCCTCAGAGCATGGGACACCTACCGGCCTGGGAATTTTTGGGGATAGCATTCGCGCATGTAAGTTAGCTTTTCCAATTTATAATTACTTTTTCTATTACCAGTTCAAGAAACAGTTCAATTTTCTCTGTTTTTGACCTTCACTTTTTGGGGCTTTAGGGGCAAATATAAATCCGAACTTGATTTTATTCGTTTTCCTACCTGCTCTTCTGTTTGAAAGTTCTTTTAATATGGAACTTCACCAGATAAAGGTACGATGGTTTCTTTAATTGTTTTCTTTAGAGCATGGGTACTTGTAGTTGCTAAATGCCATGTGTTTTAATCTTAAAGTTACCAGATGTCAGTGTGTAAAGAGTCAGATGATAAACTTTACTACATGATAACAGCGAGTTTTACTACGATTTAAGGTGCATGGGGACTTTATAAGAATTCATTAGTTCTGTTTAATTTAGCTTTATTCAGAGATTTTGAGTGTTATAATTGGATGGACCATAAAGTTAATTTTTAGAAATTGCAGGTGAAAAAATTGTTTCATTTTTTTTTTCATATATTTGCTGCATACATTGATGTGTTGCAAGGTTGACAAGTAAAATGTTATCTCATTGCAGTAAGAATTGTGTTGTTTATTGGCACGTTAATTTAGTCTATTTGCAAGTTGGATGAAATTGAAACCATGGGTTACTAGGAAGGTGTTAATGTGATGTTAAGCATTAATTTGGCAAGATGTTGGTGGTGTTTAGACCTAACAAGCAAGTGATTTGAGTTGCACTTAGCTAAAGTGCTTTACAAAGATTATTATAAAGGTAGAAGTGTGAGCAAAGCATTGAGGTACATTTTCAGCTCCAAAGGTCCAGGACTATTTGAGTTTATAATTTAGCTTATGGACTTCATTCTTGATGACCTTCCTTAGACACCACAAGACAAAATGCCCTGAAAAGAACTTCATAAAACATCTTTTTAGCCTTTGAAGGCCTTTAGGGACAATTTAGGGTCATACCTTAGCATTTGGGTCTTAAATTTGTCAATTTTGGAAAAGTTCATGAAAATGTTCAAAAAGTTTTCTAAGTCTAGCTAATGTTTATGCCAACACTAATGTCAGTGTAGAAAACACTACCTTTGGCACCTCCAAACCTAATTGGAACTACGTTTTGACATATGCCATGGATGCCCAAGACTTGGATGACTCATCAATAGTAGTTTTGGCACTCCAAAGTTAGGAAATTAGCACTTTTTGATAGGTTTTCATGAGACTTAGAAAATCAACATTTTTTTAAGTCTAGTTCATTGACAATTTCATGACTTGCCTTGATACCTTTGAGAGCACCTCAAACACCTCCATGTCAGTTCACACCTATGGTTTTGAGCATTTCATAGGGTTATAGGCCTCTCGATGCTCAAAAAACATCATTACGATGCATTCTAAGGTCAGTTTTGGCATCTCATGAGTTAAAATTTTTGGCTTAAAAAACTGTTAAAAATTTCTCTAACTCTAGAGTGGATGTTGGTGTTGACGCTACCATTAGCATTAGTGTCAGCGTCACTAAAGCCTACATCACTATCTCAGACCAACATTTCACAACATCAACAAGCCTCTTAAACTCCTCAACTTCACCCTGGTAACCTTTAACACTAGTTCAAAGGCCAAAAGGCTTCTTGGGTAAAACACCACCAAGAAAACACATCAATAAGCCTTTTGAACTCCTTAACTTCGCCTTGGTAACCTTTTTGATGATTGATAAAAAAATATCAAAAAAATTTTAACTTCACCAAAACCACTCCCAAACTNAAAAATATCAAAAAAATTTTAACTTCACCAAAACCACTCCCAAACCTGTGGTAACACCTCAAAGCATCCCTAGGGACCTGGGACATTGGCTGGAAAAATCTTTCAAAGTGCCAATGTTGCCAATCTTCTTAGGGGTAAAATCATGAAAATCAACAACCTCACTTTACACACATCTACCAAAAAATTCACTAAAAATTTTCTGTACATCCAAATTCAATGATTTTACAACCATTGGAATCGTTATACAAAAAGCTAAAAACCCAAAACATGAAAACTAGAAAATTTTAAACCATTTTGACATGAAAAAATACCAAAGTAACATGAAAAACAGCCAAAAACTGAAAATCCACTATACACTAGCTTACGGATAAATTCATAGAAAATTGATTGTAAGTTAGAATTCAGTGGTTCAAAAACCAAACCAGACTATCAAACATAGAACTACAACCCCATAGCTATAAAAACTAAAATTTCTAATCTATTTGAACACAAAAAAACAAAAATAAAAACAAAAACAAAAGTGGTGTTGCTTTTTTGCCCAAAAACACAAGAAAATGCATAGAAAAGACTGAAACAAATTTTTAATTCAATGTAGACCAATACCACAACCAAAGTAACACCAAAAACCCATAAACAAAACCTAGATCTAATGTGGGAATTTTGCAAAATTTGATTCTAACTAACACACAAACCCACATAAACAAAAACACCTAGGATTCCAAAGAAATTTTGCTTGAAATGGTTAGGATTTGGGTATTTGGGAGTCATAGCAATGGACCCTTCACTAATCACTGTCCATGGAAGGTTGGAGAGGCCCTTGGCTACTACATCTACCTCCTCTAGGGATGGATTCCTGTTGGTTGAAGCCTTCCTCTTTAACATGATGGCAATTGATGCAAAAACCACATAATCCTTGAGCTTTGGGAAGCCTTCTGGCAATTGTGCCCACTTCTTAGGGTAGAAAGGTTGGAGTATGCTAAGGATGAAGGTAGTAGAGGGAAGAATATGTTTAGAGCTCTGGTGCTATGCGTTGAAGCTTGAAAGTGATGAAAAGATTATGATTTATGCAAAATTGTAATTTGGAAATCACTCCCAAACTTATGCACTTACCATCAAAACCCTCGTTTCTCCAAAATGTTCATCCAAGTCCCATTGAACTTAATGATCACAACTAGAAAGTGGTACTACGCTGGGTGAGTGGAAAATTAATTTGTGTAAACAATCAAATTTAATATGGGCCCCACTAAGCACCTATGTAACAAGTCAATGGAAATCCTAAAACACCGGTTTTCATTTTTTCATAGTGACTACGTTGGGGTTTTAGGCATCCAGAAACCTTGAGGTGGATTCCAAAACCCAAATATTGCAAAAAACCCACCTCCCAACCATCCATACATATCATGAAACCTTATGCCCAAAACAGGAAATTAGGTGTTGACATTGATGGAAACCCGACAACAAGGCCAAAAATCACATCAAAACCTACTATTTTAGGCAACTACACTGACCAATATCTTGACTACACTGGCTAGCATAGTCACAAATGGGATGATGTCTTGTGCCATCAACCAAACTCTTGATTGACTCTGAAATTGCAACACCATGCACCAAACCCTAACCAGAACCTCCAGTAGCTCCGGAATTCCATAAAACTAATTGAAAAGCATCCAAATTCATTTTTCTTGCATGAACTACACTGGGGGAGACCTCAACTACGCTAGCCAGTGTAGTCCTAATATAGTTGACCAAGAAATGAACATCAAAAGCCAAAAATAGATTCCAAGATGACATACCTTGAATCCTAAAGTCTTTGGTAAGCTTGAAAACCAAGTAAAGATGGAAAATTTCCTATTCCCACATTCAAACTATGCTAGGGATGGCTAGGACCATGCTAGCTAGCTTAGTCCTAGCATAGTTGACAAAGGAATGAACACCAAAAGCTAAATGTAACCTTCAAACTACTATATCTCAACCTTAACATCGCCCTAGAACCTCCAATGACCTGGCATTAACAAATTATGAGGCAAAAGAAGTTCAAACCCCATTTCCACCTTGGGACTATGTTGACGAGGCTTGGGGCTACACTTCTAGTGTAGTCCCACTTCCAAAACACCAAAATGGGTTACCAACATGCCAAATTGACTTTTGGAAGCATCATCTAAACTCCAAACCCTGCCAAAGACTTTAGAGACCACTAAACCCTACAACTTGAGTCAAAAATCAACAAAAATCATCTTGCACCCCTCAACTACGTTGGAGGAGGCTTGGAATACATTGGCTAGCATAGTCCAAGGGTGTAGGATTAGTTTAAAACTAAGACAACCACTAAAACTAACCATCATAGGCCCTAAAAACCTAGTTTTAAAAGACAACAATCCAAGAACTCAAAAACCCAATCAATCGACCATGGAATTTCACCAAAATTCAAGATTCATGTTGTGATTACATTGGAGTAGGCCTAGACTATGCTGGCTAGTGTAGTCCCAGTGTAGTCATGGTCTTAGGTTGATTTGACTAGTCGTTTGACACTCTAAACAATCTAGAACCTTGTTTGGCCTCACCTAGCTACAATTCCACCTCACTTTAATCCTAGAAATGTCAAATTTACCTCATCTACACTAAGGCTAGGCTCAACTATGGTTGGCAGCATATTTCAAATGGGAAATCTTCATTTTAGTACTCAAACAACCTTCAAAATCAATCATTCTAAGCTAGAACCCTACTAGAGACACCGGTAACCTTGGGAACCCTACCTAGTTGATTGATTGCAAAACTCCATCAAAAGTTAAGATTCCATTCATCTATGCTAATGTAGGCTTGGGACTATGTTGGCCAATGTAGTCCTTGCCCAAATGTGGTTTAACCAACACAACAACACTCATAATAGCCAAAAATTGGATTCCAGAAGCCTAGAATCCTAAAACCTTGAAGCTAGCTACGATTTGTCCTTGTTCAATTATGAGAAACACTAGATTCAATTGATCTATGCTGGGGCCATACTAGACTATGGTAGCTAGCATAGTCCAATGGTGAATGGTGTCAAAAATCACTTTTAGTAGTCTATTTTTCCTTTCAAATGTCCAATTCTGCTCTTTCAAGACCCTACGCTACCCTAGGAAGTTGATGGAACACTGGTATCAAATTTGAAACCGCAGAAACCCATTTTTCACATGCATCTATGCTAGAGCAGACCTAGACTATGCTGGCCAATGTAGTCACTAGGTTTGACATCATTTCCAACTTTTGGAGGGTGAATACGAAGTCAAAATGCATCCATATTCAACCCCAGTCTACTGTACTAGCCATACAGACCATTAGGAATCCAAAACTAGCCATAATGGACCTAGGAAACCACCTATTGATGTCAACTACATTAGGGCTTGGTTTCATTACTCTAGCCAACGTAGTGACCAAGAGAGCCCACCATAGTCACAAGAAAAGTACCATTTTTGCCTTCAAATAGCCCTAAAATGACTTCATCATGTGTCCAAACTCACTTATCTACCTTGTAAACCTACAACATGGCCCACTAAGGCCTCAACCTGGCAAAATCTAACCTTGTTTAACCATAGTTGATCATGTTTGACCTTATACTACCCCTAGTGACCTTTGTTGACCAAATTTTAACCTATTTTGGCATTAATTTAATTTTTTTAACCCACTTTGGCTTTATTATTAGAGTGTTTTGCATTGTTCTAACATTATTTAATACTTTTATCACACATGTGTCACTTGATGTGCTTATGTTGTCATGCAAGAATGAGCTAGGAGGATAAGGAAGCAAATTTGACTAGCCTTAAAACTTAAATAAACCCCTCTTGTGATGTTGTTAGACCAAGTTGACCTTACATACCCAAACCTTAAGCATGAAACCATTCTACTATATAACCATAACACCCTAAGGTAGTTTGGTAACCATTGACCTTGGTGCTAGAGACATCATAGAGGGTCCCTTAGTTGAAATTCCTATCTAAATCACAATGGTGAGGAGAAAACACATAGAACCAAGTTCCTTACTAGAACTTACGCCTCCCAAATAACCTATTAAACCACAATTGGTGTAACTCTATATAGCCTAGTTTATGGATCTGAAGCTGTTTTGCCTCTTGAACTGCAAGTTTCATCACTTAGAATGGCTCTATCGAACTTTGTCAACAATGAACAAAACAAGGAGCTACGTACCATGGACCTAGACTCAGTGGAGAAGCAACGAGTATGAATGCTTGCTCACATCAAGTGATACCAAGGGAGGTAGAAACAATAGTGCCACCATAACCTAAAAAAATGAAAGATCAAAGTTGTTCATGAGCATGTGGACAAGTTTTCAACCAACTGGGAAGGGCCCCTCTTGATCATCAAGGCCTATGAAAATGGAGCCTTTAGAATAGTGAACATGAATGGGAATGAATTGGCCAATCTAGTCAATCATTCCTATCTAAAGCCTTATTACATTTAACACATTTTCTTGGCAAGTATCAACATTGAAATACATTATTGTAGTAACCAATAACAAGTGAGCCAACATTCTTTTCTTTACCTCTTTTTGCACAAGAAATGGACTAAAAAAACTTTGTAACAATTATAGTGCAAGATGCAGATTCCGTTTGGGTGTGTTGATTGTGACCTTTGGTGGACTAGTTTGTTGATTCTTTCATGTAGCCCAATGCATTGTATTGTGACAACATGCTTTCTTTATCTTACTTTATTGTTCTCTTGGAGTTGTGCTTGCAAGATGAAGCCTAGAGTCATTGCAAAGGTGCAACTCATTACAATATCAAGTTACTGTGTGACCTTGATGCATAAGATTTGGTAAGTTTTTCTTGCCATTGCCAAGAGTGCTTATTTTTCTTCACTCCTATTACCTCTCTTTGAACCCAAACGCATGGCCTAATTTTGACCTTTTTTCCCTTAAATGACAATGGCAACCTATGTTTGACACTCATGCATTATGTTCATTTGACATCTTCTTTGTCATGCTCCACAAAAAAGTCCGTTGAATGTAATAAATCTCATTCAAAAGGAAAACCAAATCAAATCATGCCTTGACAATTAAAACTCAATGAAGGTTTTTTCCCAAAAAAAAAAAAGGTAGGGAAGAAAATTGCCAAGAAGCCAAACATTTGATGAAGACCAAAAGAAAAATTAGTGGCTTCAACATGCAAAGGGAGGAGCCTAATGGACAAGGGAACCTTGGAGTGAGATGTTAGTTCCCCAAAAACATTACCAAGTGACCAACACTTCAAAATACGAAGCACGAAGCATGAAGCCTTAATTGACTATTCAACATATCAGTGCCCTATCATAGCCATGATGTCAACCTATGGAACTCATTGTTAACTATCACGGCCATTTCTTTGTGTAACAAATATAACTTGCAAATTTTACCTTCTCATCATAACCTTATCCCATTATCACAAGCACTCTTCGGCATGGTTCGATACTACTAGATCAAGTGTGGAGAGGAAACATTGGTGATGGGCTTGTAGTGTTGTTTTGTATTCTTTGTTGGTGTATCTCAAGTTAATCCTCCAAACATCAATAAATATGGGCCAATGAAACACCACCAATAAAACACATGTTGTAACTTGTAACTCTCACCACCCAACTTGAGGCAAGATTTTATTGAAAATGTAAGGTTGGTAGCCCAAAAGCTGCAATCTTGCATACTTTTAACTTTTTGAGGTTGAAAAAATGTCTTATAAAGTGCTACTACCTCACTTCCCAAGTGGAAAAAGTGGTATTATGTCTATCTATGGGCTTGGAAAGGCTAAAAATGCCTTGGGGATTGTCAAATTTGGCATTTTCATTGGTTTTTTTGGAGGTATAGCCTCAACTACGTTGAAACCACCTACTCCAGTGTGGATGGTGTTGGGTTTTCATTTTTTTAGCAAAACCTAGTGTACTCACCACAAAACCTAGCATAGTCGCACACATCTAGTGTTGGAATTGTTGGGGTTTCCATTTTCCCAATAAGGGCCAACATAGTCATGATAGTTTCCAATGGTGGAAGCATGGCTAGTGTAGTCATCATTAATTTCCAGCAACCTTCACATGGCCAACGTAGTCACCACATTTCTAGAGGATTCAAACAAATGCCAGTGTAGCCCTCCAAGGCTAGTGTAGTTGAGGTGAAGGCTAGTGTAGCAATAAAAGTCTGTTTACTATTTATAGTATTCAAATGGGTTTTGATGACTTTGGTGTATCAAAACTTTCCATAAATGGACAACTATGCTGGAAACCATAGTTGTTATGCTAGCAAATAAGCACCAATCCATCAGTCATCATGGTAGAAATTTGCAACCTAAAACCTATAAAAGAAAAATGTAAAGACATTATTTAGGTTTCACAATTTTGAACAATCTCAAACGAACATTTGTGCAACCCATAGCCTTTTCTTGTAGCCTTGACCACTTTTGAGAGTAAGTTTGTATCCACATTGGGTGCCAAGGACTACCAAGGTGATAAAATTGCATCAAGAGTGGAACACCACTTGTAACCAGAGTTGCAAATTTGAATAGAAACCAACAAGGAGTTGTAAAAGATTGAAGTTTTGAAGTACCTAGATCATAGAGTTTGACTACAGAATACAACCTGCTAACTCCAACATGCTTTAAGCTCCCTCCAAGCTAGCTTCTTATGCATTTGAGCACACAATCTATACTCCGTGAACTTTATACTTTCATTTAGTAAAGTTTTTAGTTCATTTGTAGTGCAGATTTAGTTTCAAGTTTAATTCTGTGTTTATTTATTTTCATTCAAATCTATAATTCCATTCCCTTTTCCATTCCTATTTACATTTTCTAAGTTCCTAGGTGATCGACCAAACCATCTAAGGTACCTTAGATTTTGTTTGCTAGAGACCCTTGGGATCCAAGGTTAGGCTATTGTGGCCTAGGATTCTTGGTTCTTCTAGTGACCAAATTTTCCAAACACTACATCGGGAACTCAAAATTCAAGTTTAGGCAAAGTCATGAAAATTTCACTAAGTATGGTTGACGCTAACACTCAATGTCAACATCAGCAATTTTCAAATTATCATTTTGACCTCATACACCATCATATCCTATAGTTGACCTCATCTCATGGCTTCTCAAGTCTCTCAACATTATCATGACATCATTTTGGTCCATTTCAATGATAGTTTAGGTGTCTCAAAAGTTTGAGAGCAAGACTTAGAAAAGTTCCAAAAATTTTTCAAAGTATGAAATTGATGCTAACACTGACATTAGCATTATCATTGTCAACACTTCCATTACCTAATCTTCAACATTCAAGCTCTGCATTTGACACCTTCTCCTAACCTCTTAGCTTCCTTAGTAATAAAACCAATTTTTGAATCGATGTAATATTGTATCTTGTCCTATGTCATTGTTGATGCGATGTCTCAAGAGCTGTGAAACCCTATAAATATGACACATGGGTGCACATGAAATAAGAAATTTGCATTCCATCCTTATCAAGATTCTTGTAGTTTGTTTCCATAGTTTTAGCAATAGTGTGAATGCCTGTAGTATGGTGTTAAGCAGTTGACTGAAGTCTTTATTCAAGTAAATTGTACTTGGGCATAGTTTATGATAGAAAATAAAGATCGAGGTTACTTTTCAGCATTGCAGCATCCACTTAGTTCTTTTGTTTTACCTAGCATAATTTTTCTTATTTACTTAGCTTAGCTCTTTACATTTCCAAGTACTTTACTTTCCATGTTCATTAGATAAGTAGAATGGGTATGACTAGTTTCAAGTGTTTAAGTGTACTTGTTTGGTAACCCAGTAGTGGTCTTGCTTGATTTACTCAATATCAATTTCACTTGGTAATCCTAATGATAATTACACAAGCCCAAGGCATGTATGATAGACCAGTACTAGATGCTCATCGCTATAGGCTAGAGTAGGTTTACATTACAATCATTACTTAGATTTAGATTTCTATTCTCAACCTTCATTATGTTTGTAACTAGGAGTACTAAGAGCCTTACAACATCATCTATCATATGCCTCATCATGAGTTAAACCATACATTGAGATTTCACTAACTCAAAGTGAGAAGATAATGATAATGAACTTAACATCAACGCCTAGCATAATTACATTGTTCATCCACATATTATGATCTAGTCACACATAGACACTCATGACTTGTATGGTAGAGTGTTGGGATATGCCACTACTCATCATTGACATCGTTGTCGAGGATGTGTCAATGTCTGTTGAGTAGTAATCTTATAAAGTTCATTATATGAAAAACCACAAGGTCTATCCTTTGCATTTTTAAACAATTTTAATAGTACACACATACTTAAGCATGAAATAGATAACATGGCTGCACCTACCAAAAAAGTTCAAAGAAGTCATGACAAAACACACGATGAAGAGGACTGGAGTGCCCCAATGTAAAGAAGAATTACATATGCTCATAATGATCCATACTATCCTAATTTCACATTCATTCTTCACCAAGATGAACAACTTAGATGGACNATACTATCCTAATTTCACATTCATTCTTCACCAAGATGAACAACTTAGATGGACAAACTTATAGGACAACATAGTTCTATCACCAAAATGTTCCATACCATTGATGTTTCAAGCAGTCCTCCTAAAGGCCAGCCTAAGTCATGAACAAGAGATCTATCAAGTCACAAAGAACATGACGAGGCCGTACCAATCAATGGAGGCTCAAGCAAGAAGGGATGTCATCATGGAAGCACAACATGAACATGACAAAGGAAAGAAGATATCTCAAACAATTGTCCTAGAAGAAATAAAATATGCTTCACTCCAAGTTAAAAATTTTTATCAAACTCATAGATCTCACTCCCACACACATGTAATACATATTGAAGATCTTGCTGACACAAAGTTAAATTCAACTCATGCAGAGGACCTTAGAAGGAATATGAGAGACTTAAGACATAGATAAAGGTCAAGGCCTAGAGCTTTTGTAGAACCAAAAGAGGATGAACCATGAAGTCACAGGAGGAAAACTAGCTGGCACCATTCTTCAATTGCTTCATCTTCCTCTTTGCGTTCATCTGTAGAGTCTAACAGGAAGGAATGTAGATCATGAGACCATGATAGAGAGAGATGAAAAGATTATAAAAGAGAGGAGTACAGAAGAAGGTTTCTTGATGATGAAGAGAGTGATTATGAGTGACAAATGGATAGAAATAGGCATGAGGACAAGAAGTGTTATGAGCATTGGAGGGGTCACTACTACAACAAAGCTTACAAACCCAATAACTATGAAGAACCCCTATTAGCCACTTGAAGTATGATCAATATCAAAGAAGTTGTATATAATCCCACCAGACATGTAAGGGATAGTCACATCAAGAAACTAGATATGAATAATATTCCTAAATTTGAAGGTAGATACAATGTAGATCCACCACACCACCTTCAACCATTCCATGATGCTTGCATGTGCTAGAATATTGAAAGTGATTAGCACAAGATCAAGTTGTTTTCTAGGACACTCATCAAAGAGGCAAAAGGTTAGTACAAATCATTGGAACCTAAATCAATTAGAAGATGGAGTACCATGCTTAAAATTTTTAATGATAAATACCAAGATTACTCAAGAGTGTCTAACCTTAGAAAACAAATCTAGAGATGGAAGCAATGGACACATGAATCCCTTGATGCATCAATGGGTAGATACTATTATCTTCTGCGTAGATGTCCAGGCCATAGATTCTTGCAAAAGGAACAACTTAGGTACATCATATATGGGTTAAGGAATACAACTAGAGAAACATTTGGGGTCTATGCCCAAGGACATCTTTCAAAGATTACCATCCATTGGATCCAAAGGTTAATAGACCAAGTGGCAGTAGAAGAAGGAGAGTTAAAGAAGAGAGAATTAGTTAAAGAGTATAACTAGATCCATCAATCAGAAAATGGGATGTTCAAATGTGTGATAAGTAGGAAAAAGAAACCTTAGAATATGTGATTTAGAAGAAAAATCTACCAATTTAGAAGTCTATCAATGATATAGCAACAAAGGTAGAGAAGATATGAAACTCAGTGGATGAGAAGTTCGCTATAGTCTTCAAGATAGTAGAAGAAAGAATTGAACAAGCATTCAATAAAGGCAAAGATAAGAAAAAGAAAAGAGATCATGAACGAGAAGGATATAAGTAGAAAAGGATATTTGCTATAGTTGAGGAGTGTATTGACTCTTATTTAGAAGATGAGGAAAGATGCAAGGTGTGCCAGTATGAACATCTTAAGGGATGTTGTCCTATTATGACCCACTTGTAAGAGTCTGGGGCATACACACTCAATCCAAGATTTGTCAAAAAGTAGATGCCAAGATGGTTACCTTATCCTCAAAATAATCTCAAATAGCCTTTCTAGCCAACCTACTATCCAAGTAGAGCCTACCTTCAACCACAAGAGCAATACCAGTAGTAGTGGCAACAATCCCCAACGTGCGCAATGCCACCATTGAGGCAACAGTATCCGTACAGGAAAATATATCTGTATGGATAGTATGTACAATGTTTGATCTCTTCAGGGAATGCTTTAGTGCATAGTTATTCTAATTATTATCCACCTAAGGATTGTATTCCTACCACTAAAAGGATGGATCTTGAGCTTTATGCACACTGACCAATAGCTAGTCTATCAAATCAACCTTTCAATTCTCTATCACCAATGCCATCACTAGTCATGCAAGGGGAACTACCATCACAACCACGACAAAGAAGTGCTACAAGGGTAGTGAATATCTAGAAAGAGGATCATACTAGAAACACTAAAGGAAAATTAAAAAAACATCCTTTCTTCAAGACAAACCCAAAAAAACTAGTAAAGCAAGAACTTCAATGAATCATGTTGCTTATATGAAGGATCCTGCTACAAACACCCTGCTTCTCCAACAATCAAATCAATAGATTATGATTTTCATGTTAACTAAAATAGTATTAGACTAGATCAAGATAGGAGCTATTCCTAAGAAAAGAATTGATTTGGGAAGTCATTTGATTTATTTACAAGTCAGTGGAAATTCACCATGCAAGGCTCTACTAGACTCAGGTTCTGAAGTTAACTTGATATCTCAAGAAACATACAAGGCATGGAACCTACTGCTCTTAAAGAAGTACAACATAAGATTAGAGCTAGTAGATCAATTAGTCACTATTCCTTTGGAACAAATAGAAGATGTAGTGACCACTATCAATGGATGGCCTTATCCAGCAGATTTTCTTGTGATCAATGTGAAGAATGATGATAGGGAATTTCCTATCATTACAAGGAGAGCATGGCTTAGCACAATTGGTGATAACTTAGGAATAAGAGACTTATCCCTGGAAATTTCTAAGGAACACGACTAATGAGCCATACATACACAAAGGATTCCATGCATTATTGTTGATAAAGAAAGTTGCAATTGTGGAGCAAAACTTTAGGATGTCATTATAATCTTGATATTAGGCAACAATAGATGTGAGAAACCAATGTGTGAATAAGAAGAAACATTGGCCACTAAACCAAAAGACACCTAGTGGCTGAAAATTGAGAACATAAAACTATCCAAGACATGCATGGGAACATCTAACTCACTTATTAACTCTTACCCTAGGAAAATGACCCAAAATAAGAACTCACAAAAATATATCCTAAACCATAATCATACACCAACAAATAGTGGAAATAAAAACTACAAATTTGAATTTAAGAATAAACAAGAAAGTATAGTTGGACTTTCTGAAATGGAAAGATCATATAGTCCAATGAGATATATGTCCTTAGAAGATCAGAATTTGATTATCATCAATATTACATGGGATAATAACTAAAAAACTAAATCACTAAGGATGATAAATGAGAATCCTAAAGTATATGATCAAGGGGATCAAGGGTACATTTTCTTAACACTCGCCCATTAGTTCAATCATGGGGGAGACATCTTACCTTGACTTAGGAATTAATCCATGCTTTTCAACTTTCTTTTGTCTAATTTTTTTGGTTTACAATTTTTTGTTATACTTTTTCATTTCGTAATCCTTTGATATTCTTTGATGTCTTTTAAATTCTTTCTCTATTTCTCCATTCCTTTTTATGATTTTCATCCTTTGCCTTGTACATATTTTTGTGATATTTTTTGTTGATTTTTCCAATAAAGTGAAATGAAGAAAGAAAAATGTAGTTCCAATAAGATGCATATTACCCTAGATTACATATATAGTGATACCACATCATCCATCAATAACAATAGGTTCTTACCATGGTCATAATGATATTCTTTTCATAATAAAACAAAAAATAAAATTATGATCATTATGCCTAGATAGAAGAGTGAAGAACCAAGTGGAAATGAAAAGGGTTTGACATCAAGGGGACCTATGGATTCTCTAGGACCACTACTATGAGTTTTATCTTGTTGTTAAAAAGGTGTATTATTTTCTTGAGTTCTAACAAAAATTGGAAGTAAGTGTACAATAAGTGTTGCCTTACCATGTCACTAGAATGACATATTACCTATGTCTAAAGGTAGTCCTCTGCTAAGGTTGACACCATAAAAATAAAATAAAAGCACAGAATAAATTTTCTCAGGGTTCCACTGGAAAAACATGTTACCCATGCCTGAAGGTAGGCAACTTCTCGAAAATCTAAAAATAAAAAGAGTTCTATTAATAAATTCCTTCCTTGAACTATGTAGTCAAGTGGTAATACTCATTACAAAAATGGTAGTCTTATGGTTGCTAGTCTTGGGGATGAAACAATGCAATCTCATTGGATAGTGATTTGGACTTGGTTTGAATCTTGGATGGAAAGGCTAATTATTACTTTAACCACACATCACACACAAGGATTCATTATGCCTTGGTAAGACACCTCATGTCCCACTTTCTGCAATCCCTTCTATATTCCATACCACCTCACTATTATATTTAATCATAATTTTATGGTTTTTTATAATATGGTGTTATTTTTCCAATCTAGCAATATTAACATGTATGTTTTGCTAGACAAGTATATCTTACATTCAACTCCTTAAGTACCTACAGACACTTGTAGGTGTGGTTATGCAAAGACACCAAAGGTTGAAGCCTGCTTTGGGGAGGACCCACTTGTATAACTCTTGTACCTCATACATGATGAGCAATTCCACGTCACCTTGTGCTTCCTAAACACTTTAGCACTCAAAGAACACTTCCCACAAATCTTTATAATTCATTCAAATACTAAGAATCTTCAATCCATCTCATATACATCCAATAAATTTTCATTACCTAAGATTCCTTCCTTATAACTTTTGAATGCCAAATTTTTGAATTTTAAGCATCATCTATGATCCATAACCCTTTAGAAAAGTCTCTATGTCTTCCAAATCATCCAATTAACTCATTGTTTCCATCAAAAATTTGAAATTTTTCAACAATTACATCGTAGCTACAACATCATATGACCTACAACGTTGGAGCTATGCTGTCATATCAACAATGTCACATATATAAAAATAGTATAAATAGGTGTGGGAGTTAAAAAAAATTTCATTCTACCATTTCATAGCAAGCGGAGGTTTTGCAATTTTTTTGAGCTCTAGCATGCAAACTTCTTGATGTCACAACTTCCTCATTGCAACTCTAATTTGAGAAATTCTTGAACCTTGTTGATCTCGGAGTGCTCAACTTAGTCGTGGGAGGGTCTATTGCATGTATATCTGAATATTTGAGCCAAAATTTCCTAATGCCCAGAGGACACTATAAAGGGTAAGTATAAGAGAATAATAAGAATATTATAACTAACTAACCAAATTTGAGCCAAAAAAACTTAGTTAATTCCCCTAAATAACCATACCAACCATCTAAGAACATAATAAACAAATAAACAATAATTGTGAAAGGTCATAATAACTCACAACATAACACTTAGTGGCTTCTTTCTGGAATTTTTCTAACTCTACAATCATAATAAAGATCATAACTAATAAGAAAAGTTATGAACCTAATTAAACCAAGAGTATGAGGAGGATTATAAATCGTCAAGAACCAATTTAAACACTTTGGTAACCTTAAATTCTTGATGATTGTAGATGGCCCCAAAGAGACTAGCAACCAAAGAACCTTCTCAACATGGTAGTAAAAGACCATAAGGCCATGGAAAAGGCCAAGAAGGAGAATAAACTCCACAAGATGAACATGTTGAGTAGGAGGCTCAATCGTTCAGCATTCATCAACAAACTTCTGACATTGAACAATCAACACAAGTAGAAGCAGAGGCATCACTAGCACTTGAACAAGTATAGTGTCTCACATTGTCTATGGATTGTCTACATGCCATCCAAGAAAATTTCATCATGTCCATGGTCATCGTGGAACTAAACTTTGGCCCATTCATGGAGTTTTCTCTAGAAACTATAAGAACATAACTCCAGGCATCTCCACTATGGCCAACATTATCCAACAATGCATAATGGTATTTAGGAGAAGTTTATCAATTCTGGTGGAATAAATAGGCTGATGCAACAGTAAAGATCAAAGGAGTCTCTGTGTTGTACTCTGTTGAGGCAATTGCTAAAGCCTTAAACATTCTAAATGAAGGAGCCAATGTTGCACCTATTTTAACAAGGTTAGATATAGATGCTAAGAAATTGTGGCTACAAAGTATCTATGGCAAGGAAGATAAAGACTACAGTGAAATGACTATTGAGGAGAAAATCTATTTTAAGATTGGGACTTACCACTTATTCCCAACTAAGAGGCTTAATAGAATCTCCACTTATGTAGCTTGAGGGAGTGCTATACTAATGGGCATGTTTAATGCCAACATCACACATATAATATTCTTAGAGATTCATAGACAGTTCAAGGAGAAGAAGGTAGGAAAACCAGCACTACCATTTCCTTACTATATAAGGAAGCTTTGTAAACAAGCAGGGATTTTGGGTTATACTAACAATGTCCCAAGGAAAGCCTAGAATGCCTCTTATGTGAAAATATCAAAACTAGTGCCACCAAAGAAGGATCAACTAGAGAAGCCAACAGGTACTGAGGGAGCTTTAGGTTCAACCCCTACCAGTAACATTCTAGCTACCAAACAACAACAACAGGTAGGACCTAGTGATTCAAACACTTGCTGGAGATAAATCAAAACAACAAGCTTGACCACCTCCACAAGACTATTGTCCATCAATGAGCCATATCTGTCAAATCCCAGATATAATTAGCTGAGAAGTAAGGGGGGGCTTCAATCTTTATAAAGTTAGAGAAACCTTGGTGACGTCCATAGTTTCTACAAACCTTGTCAGTGGGTAGGTGTCATTGTAAATAGGAGAAGAGGAAAACCTGGCATAATAAATTTTAGGGAAGACTACATCATTCCAAGTAATGCTAGAAAGTAGTGAAGGTGTCATAGTCATGGTTATGTAGCAACAAGATGCAACGAGAGTAGTTAAAGTAATAATTAATCATATTAAGAAATTCTTCAATGTTACTGTTGTACCACCAACCAATATCTTTGGAACTAAAGATGCTCAAATGCTAGCTGGTACTATAATGGCTCCTATTAAACATGAAGACATACTTGATAGAATGTTGCAGATCAGCCATGTCATTCAAAATCTTTTTGATATCCCCAATGATATCATAGCAGTATAGTCTAATTTAATAGCTACAAAGGGAAAGTTGATGATGGCAGAGACAAGAGTAGAACACACTGAAAATGAAATGCAAAGATTAAAAAATGAATTAGTAGCTCTTAGAGTAGAAGTAAGGGATCCTACACGATTTGTTTCCTTGGACTAGCTTGAGCAATACAAAAAAAAATCAAGTGAGGTAGTTGATTTCCCGGAACATACGAGTAGAGATGAAAAGAGAGAAGGTAGTGTGGAATGCCTTAGTTATTGAAGCACAAACATATACATCCCCCAAAGCCCTCATAGCCTTGAAAGAGCAAAATAAAAAGCTCATTGCTAACAACACAAGGTTGACAAATATAGAAAAGTAGAAAAATGTTCTTGAGGAAAGTATTCATCAATTAAGAAAACAATTAATTAGAGTCAACCAATACATGAACAAATTGGCATGAGAAAATAGGACTTTATCAATGGAAGAAGTATGTGCTATTAGGCAAAAGTCAACTATTGAGAATTGTATGGCAAAATGAGGCCAAAAGGTATGAAAAGCTCAAGGAGCACTTCAAGGACCAAGTGGGGATGTAAAAGCAAATAAATGAGAAAGAAATCTAGATGGAAAAGGCAAAAGTCAATTCCATAATGGCTTAGACTCAAGATTGGTAGCCCATCTTGGATATTTTAGCCCACGTTCACCAAGCCAAGATCAAAAATAGACTTGCAAATTGAAGATTTTATAGAATACATAGGGTTAGAAAATCTTTGATATGCTAACTTGGCCATGTTGACAAGAGGATAACCTAGGAATGAACTTGAGCAAGAGGTAGTAGTTGTGTATGCCATGTATGAGAAGGATTTTTTTGATAGAAAGGATGCTTTGAAGAAATTACATGTAGCAAATGCAGAACTAGAAGTTGTCAAAGCTAACTAGTAAGGGCAAAAAGACATTGTAGTGAATCTAGCATGTAGAATGTCTAACTACCAAGAACTTAGTAAGATATCCAGAGCATTTGAAGAAGAGAGAAGATAGTTTGCAGTGTGGTACATTAAAGAAAATAAAATGTTCTCGCAACTACCATGCTTGTGGGATGTACCAACTCCATCAAACATTGCATAATCAACATGGATGGTACATGATCCTAGGATGGAAGAGAAGAAGCTTCAAGCATTCTTAAACAAATACCAATTACAAAAGCCTAACGAAAAGGGGAAGAAGTCGATGGTAGAGCCTCCATCGCCAAGAACTTAAGGCTACATCACACTACTTCAATTTTTGTTTTGTTCTATTTTTCAATTATTAACAATGCCCAATTTTTGTTAAAACCACCAATGTGGCATTCAAAGTCATGTAAATAGTCAACTCATGTCAAGTTAAGTCTACCTCCTAATTTTGTAAGGGACTCTATCTTCATTTTGTTTTAACTTGAGGATGAGTTTCTAGTCAATTATCAAGGTATGATAAAACCAATTTTTGCACTGATGCAATATCATATTAATGATATCGTAGCTCATCTTACGTCATCGTTGATGTGATGTCTTGAGAGTTGTGAAACCCTATAAATATGACACTTGGATGCACATGAAACAAGAAATTTTCATTCCACCCTTAGCTAGATTCTTACAGTTTGTTTTTGTAGTTTTAGCGATAATGTGAATGTCCCCAGTCTAGTGTTGAGTAGTTAACTGAAGTTTTTATTTGAGTAAATTGTACTTGGGCACAATTTATGACCAAAAATAAAGATCAATATTGTTTTTCATCATTGCAACATCCACTTAGTTCTTTTGTTTTACTTAGCATAATTTTTCCTATTTACTTAGCTTAGCTCTTTACATTTCGAAGTACTTTACTTTCCATGTTCATTAGATAAGCAGAATGGGTATGACTAGTTTCGAGCATTTAAGTGTAATTTTTTGGCAACCCAGTAGTGGTCTCGCTTAATTCACTCAGTAGCAATTTCACTTCGTAATCCCAGTTACACTTACATGAGCCTAAGGCATGTACGACAGACCAAGACTGGATGCTCATCGCTATAGGTTAGAGTAGATTTACATTACAATCATTACTTATATTTAGATTTCGATTCTCAACCTTCATTATGTTTGTAACTAGAAGTACTAAGAGCCTTACAACATCATCTATCATATGCCTCACTATGAGTTAAACCATACATCAAGATTTCACTAACTCAAAGTGAGAAGACAATGATCATGAACTTAACATCAACTCCTAGCATAATTACATTGTCCGTTGATTTGTATGGTAGAGTGTTGAGATATGCCAATACTCATCACTCAGCATCATCTTGACACCATCTAACATCAGTTAGGAGGTCAAATGAGATCCCAAAGGCCTAGAACCATCACTTGCGACAAAAATACAAAACTTTGTCTTAAGTGTTGGTGATGTTGATGTTAAAGTGTCACATCATTCATATTCACTAAACTCAACAGTCGAACTTGCTATTTTCGAACTCAATGTCAACTTTGGGTGAACTATACTTAACTTTGAGTTTGATTTTAATAAACCTAAGTTGGAATTGGCAACCTTAGGCATATAAATACAAATTCAAAACACAAATGTGGGGGTTAGTTTCTTGAGATTTGAGAGCACTTGTTAGATTTCAAGAGATAAAAAGAACGAGCATTTTCCACCATTATAGCACCTGTGTGCTCTATGGCCACCTTCTACACCTTTAGTATTACTTTTAGAGATTGAATTTTTAGGCTTTTGTAGCACATTCTAGAGTTAGAAATTTTTCAACTCTAGTGTCAATGACATTACCCTTGGCCAAAATAGCCTTATTTTTGCCAAAATTGATTCTAGATTGTGCCTATAGCTTACTCATCCATATTCTAACTCTTCAGATGTTCAGTTCCACTTTCTAAATCCATATTTTGCTCAAGATTCGAGCTCTTATTATCAATTCCAATTCACTTTCTAAATCCCAAGTTTGTAACACCCATTCATAAGGAGCAAGCGTTAGCACCCAAAGCCCCCTAGAAAGAAAAAAAAAATGCCCAGGTGGCTTTCTTTCTACAACAATGAAACTAGCATTAACCAATAAAATTAAAATGAGATCAACAACACCTAGATCTAGCTCTAAAACAAGTCAATCAATATTAATTTTTATGAATCAAGAGATAATCTTATAAAGAAATAGCCATAGTAAAATATATGTGCAAATTCATCAAATTAAAAAAAATCAAACTTTTTATTATTCAACCTAAAAAGAAATATTTAATTAAGATCATTTGCACATTTGAAAACAAAAGTAGATAAATTAATAATCTCATATTTGTTCAATCACATAATAATATTTTATAATTTCCAACCACACACAAAAACAAGATCTAAATTCAAATTTTGTAACCATTTTACCTATAATCATTTAATCAAGAAATTCATATGTTCAATAGTAGAGAATAGATAGATCACAACCATCAATTAACATCCTAGGTTTNCTTCATCAACTTATAGAAAGATATCAAAATCATACTTGAGAAGGTATAGGAAAAATAGTATAGTTCAAGATTTAGATCCAAGATTTATGCATTCAAAGGAGAGGGTTCATCAACCAAATTCCAACCAAAATCCAAGAATTCAACAATTTTAAAACATACATAATTATTAATGGGCCCAAGGATACTCTCGCTTTCTACTAGTGGTACCAATCCTCATATCAAGGATCCATAGCCCCTACTAGCAATCCTATGCCAAAAATGCCCCAAATCGTTATGGGTGTTTTTGAATTGTTACAGAAAAAACTTTCATCCAAGTCATTTAGGTGTGAGAGTGTAGAGGATAGCTTGAGAGATCCAAAAAATGGTAATAAAGGATTTCAAAAAAAAAAAAACAAAGCTTACAACAACAATCTTGATATTTTCATACAAGTATTCTGAAGTTGGTTAGATAAGCAAGAAGAGAAAAGTTTGAGAAAATCAGCCCTTGCTAGCCATTATCAAACAGAATAGAGATGGATCAGTTTACCTCCTTGCATAGATATCTTGCTTACTAGGAGGAATTATCAGAATATTGGATTGCTATGACACTCTTGATTTCTTTCTCCTTACTATCTCTTGTAGCAGCCATAGTCTTCTCTCCCTTTTTAACTACACTTCCTATTGCTATATATTTTGTGTGTGTGTGTGTTCTACATAGCTACTTTTGCCTTGTGTCCTCTTATTTTCATCTCCTCCTCTTCCTATTTGTAGGTGGAATAAGGAATAATGAATGGTTTCTTGTAACTGACTTCTTGGGGATTGTTCGTATTCTTTTCTTTCTTTTTAAAGTTCTCTCTCTCTCTTTCTCTCTCTCTCTCTCTCTCTCTCTTTCTCTCTCTCTCTCTCAGCAATGGTTCATGAGTTCAATTCTCTTCATGATTACTATAAAAAAATCAATAAAATATGTATATTCATAGGTTGTAGGTTCAACTCCTAAATCAACAACTTTTAATATTTTAGAATTTAGATTTTGCTAGATCTCAGGTTCAATTCCTCTTGATAGTTACAAAATATTCCAACATAATATCTATCTCTTTATCATTCAAAATTGTCATAAGATGCAAGGAAAGAGTTTTCAAGTAGATTCATGATAAGGGCAATTCAAGATACATAATCAAATAAGGCACCTTCTTTTAGTGATGTGAATTTTCCCATTGTCTTACGAGCCTTAAAAGGTCATCAAGTGACCTTTTTACAGCCATGGAGAGGGTACTTCTACTCTACTATTTTAAACTAAAAAAAGCAACGCATCACATTTAGATAAAATAAAATTAAAAAAAATATAAAGCTACAGTATTTGCACACAATATCCCTAATTCATGGGTCGGGTTCCTCCAACTTGATTCATAGGTCAAGTTCCTCTATATGAGCATTCTTTTGCATCTCAACATACTTGTTTTAGCTCTTGAGACACACCTTATAGCTTTGTCCTTTGTTTCTTAGCATCTCTGTTGAAATAGAATAGAAACTATTTTGTTTTCCCATATATCATTTATTATTATTATTTTAAAACATTTCCATCATGTGTTTTAAATCATATTTCGTAGGCATAAAGTATTTAAACATTTAATCATAATACATATAAAAATATGGTCAACAAATTTATTACTATTCCAATTAGCCATTTCCACCATAGTCCAAACAAAGCACACACACAAGTTGTCAACAAAACATGCACACAAACACATAGAAAGACTATTACAATTGTTAATGCAAAAGCTCAAGGAGAAGTGGTTTGTCACAATCTATGACTTGTGTTTTTGTCTCTCCATAAGAGGTGAGCAGTTTGTTACTTATTTATAAAGCATGGAAGTCACTTCTTCTTGATCTTCTAGAATATATTTTCATTAGATATTTCTAGGGAAAGATCTTTGATGCTCATTCTTGCATCAACAGTGCTTAGCCATGACCTTCCCATGATGATTGGGAAGTTCCATTTACAGTTCTCAACCTAGATTACTAAGATATTAGTAGGATAAGACCACCCACAGACAATGGTCACAATGTCTTCCACTAGCCCTAATGAAATAGTTATGGACTAGTCCAACAATTCTAATCAGATATTACTCTTCTTGAGGGGCAATAGGTTCTAGGCAGTGTACATCTCATGAGAAATCAAATTCACAATAGAGCCTAAATCAATAAGAGCTTTACATGGTTCATTCCTAGAAATTTGCAAATAGATAAGAGGAATTCTAGGATCAACTAATTTTCTATGAAGGTTGCTATCCTGAATCCAATTAGATACAACATGAGTGAGCATAATAGTATGGATCCTAGGTGGCATTTGTTTTAAAGGGGACTTAAAGGAATTAGATATAGAGAGAGATGGAGAAGCAAGGTTTCCAATTGCATGTGCATGTGAGGGCTTAGGTGGAATGTTGGTCAGAAAAAAGGTTGTTTCCATGATCTAGTGTCTTTGGTTGATGAATTAGTTATAGATTAATAGCCATGGTGATGTTACATTGTTGTGGTTGGGCTAGAAGTTCACCTTGCATAGATGGAGCAGGTGGTAGCTATGTCAAGGGTGGAGGAATAGATGCAAGGGTAGGAGAAGGATAAGGATAAAAGGTGGTATCCCTCCTTGAATGTTGAGAATGAGTTCAATAATATTTGAGAGGATAGTAGTAATGTTGAAAAGGAGAAACATGACTAAAAGAGTCACATGGAGATAGAGGGAGATAGGGTTTGCTAAGCATAATACTCATATGGATCAGATTATCTGTAAGGGTATTGCTGCCTTAGCAGTGGTAGTGCCCATGACTGTGGTTGTTGCCATTATTTTTACTGCTCATATATTGCGATGAAGTTTCACTTGGATAATATTGTTGTTATTGATGAAACTACCTAGGATTACCTTGAGGATAAAGAAATCTTCTAGGTGTTTGCCTTCTTGCTAGTTGTGGATTTAGAGCATACACCCCAAACTCTTGTAAGTGTAAAATGATGGGGCAACATCCTTTAGGATGTTCATATTGGCAAATTTCACACCTACCATCATCATCTAATTTGGTTCCTACAACTTCCTCTATTGTAGCAATCTTTCCCTTACCCCTTTGATTGGCACATTCAGCTTTCTTTTGTCTCTTGCGATCATGATTACTACCTTGTTCTTTTGACTCTTTAGTAATTTTCAGAGTAGCTTGAAATCTACTATCCATAGAGTCCCATACTTAATCTACCTTAGCTAAAATTTTAGAAGTAAAATTTTGAATTAGAAAGATCTTCTAGTTCACCACCTCATCAAGTGATGATTCCTTCTCATTGTCACAAAATTGAACCTCCCTCTTGGAAATGGAAGGACTACAGTTATATTCTTCTGCACTTTCATGTTTTCTCAACTCTCCTTCTTCTTTTGCTACCTACTCAATTAACTGTTGAATCTAATGGACTGTTAACTCTGACAATTTCCCTTGGGCATAGACACCAAGATTCTCCTCATTTCTGATTAGAGCCCATCTACGATATGGTAAAGTTGCTTCTATTAAGACTAACCATGGCCAAGACATCTATGTAATAGAGAATAGTATTGGTCCATGGTGGCATCCAAAGGTTTATGTATCCCTTGTTTCCATCCTTGGATCTACTTCCTCAAGTTGGACACTCAGGATTATGTTTGATATTTGTCATTGAATAGTTTGAGCATTGTACTCCATTGTATGATGGATTCCAGTTCTAAGGATCGGCACCTGCTTTCTATTTCTTTAATGAGTGTCTTGGGAAAAAATTTAAGATTTTTCCAATCTTTTTATATATTTTGCAAGGAAAAGACATCGTGGAAAGATTAAAGATGGTTCTATGAATTTGAGTTATATCCCCCTTTAAAACTAGGAATATTGTTCATGTTTAGCCTTTTAATTTGACTATCCTTAATGTGCCTTGTAGAAATTCTTACTACCTCTACAATGTTTAGCATGCTTTAGGTAGTGAGAAAAGGCTCATTTAGGCCATGATTATGGTGCCTATGATGCCCTCTGCTACCCCTTTGTCCATGGCAATGAGTCTCTCTTGAATGCTTGAGCCCTGGATCTTAACTTGCCCAATGGTCCCTACAATCATCTTGGTTCTGTCAGTCACCTCCATCATGATCACGCCTCATATAGTTGCAATCAGAGCCAAAAGAGGAAGATGATGATGAAGGTGAAGAGGATGGAGGACTAGCATCATCACAGTGCTTGCCACCCCCTCTTTGGTGATTATGGCCATGTTCATAATCAAGTTTCTTATTTGCATCCCTGCCATGACTCTCCTCCTTGGATCCCCCTTTGTCATTGGATCTGTTCTTACCAGAACCTAGGTTATGGATCATGGACTATAGGTTTTTATTTTGACCTCCTTCATCGAAGTCAAAGAGAGGAGTTTCACTGAATGGAAAAGCCCCAAAGAAGGATTCTCCACCATATTTTTGGTATGTCAGGTATGGGAAATCATTGAACCACTTCCTCTTTGCAGATTCTTAGTGCTACTCTACCTATTGATCTCTTAGATGTTGTGCATTAGTGGGATGATAATCCTTGGCATTACTATCTTGCACAACATACTTAGCATGAAGTCCTTGGAATCCCAATCACAGAAGAGTTTGTTAGAGCATCACAGGAATGGATTGATTGGGTGGTAACAAGATGTTTCCCTCCATGTTGGGCCATTGAAATAGTTCATCTTGGTGTAGGATGAAGGTTAAATTGGATACATACTCATTAGGATGATCATATACCACTCTGTATTGTTTAGACAGCTACTGATTTACTTCATCACACTTGGGTGGAGAATCACTCCTATGAGAAGAAGACATCTTTTGTTAGAAGACAAGAAATGCAATGTGCTTCTTAAAATTATTGTATTTATTTTAATGTATAATATGAATTTAAGGTTTGTTCCAATGATCTTCAATAATTTTCACTAAGCCTTAGATAGCACACGTAACAACTAAAGGTCCACAGCAATGGTGCCAATGATGAGTAGTGAGGTATCCCTACGTCCAACCATACAAATCACAAGTGTTCACACGTGATCTGGTCAAATTTTGTAGACCTTAAGTTCCTAAGTACACTAGTTCCAAGATGTGAAATTTAATCATGACAATCATTGTCTTCTCAACTACACTTGTGGAGCATAATAGCATGGTTAAGTGTAACTGAGGCTAATTGATTTTTATTATTTTACATTTTATTCATTTACAATTAAAAATAGGTTGAAACTTAATTTATAATCAATTTAAATAATCTAATTGCTAATTAATAACTAACTACCCTAACATAAGTATCTCGTTCCACTTTTCGTGCACATCTTGAACATGTATAACGCTACTTGGTTACCAATTGTTAAGTGTTGTTGGGATTACCAAGAGTCATACGCATGCTTGAAGTGATCGTACTTATGTTCTTGATTAACTGTTATTTAATCTATCTAGCTCACTTATGTTTAATTACTTGGTAGTATTAAATGAAATTTCACATTAAATGCATGGATAACATATTTAAGATAGCCAAGGTGCTACATGATTTGATCAGAAAGCTAGTCTTTATTACCACACACACTACTATGCTCAAGTACAACAATGCTCGAATAAAGATCCATACACTCTAGGCACTTTGGAAAATATTCTAACTTTGGAGAAAAGAAACTGCAAGAGCTCTGCTATGCCATGGCAAAACTATGTCCAAACTGTGTGTCCAAGCATTATATTTATAGGCCAGCGCACACCCCGTGATATTAAATATCTAACATCACATCTTGGGACCCGATATTATGTACCCAATATTAGGGCTCCGATATTGGATATATTCGATATTAGAGCCAAGAAAAATGCAATTCATCAAGAGCATTACATGCTTTATCCCTAGCAATATGCAAATAGATAAGAGAACTCCCAAGATTAGCTCATTTCCTAGGAAGGTTACTAGCTTAGATCTAATTAGATATGACATGAGTGAGCATAACAGTATGGATTTTTGGTGGCATTTGGTTTGAAGGGTTGTTGATGGAATGGTTTGTAGAGGATAAGGTCGGAGTAGGGTGACTAGCTATTTGAGTATGTGAGGGCTTAGTAGGGTTGTTGGATTAGAAAAATGATCTTTTACAAGCATGAGGTTCTGAGCCACTTAGTTCATTAACTGATTTTAGATTGACGACCTTGGTAACATTACATTGTTGCCGTTAGGTTGGGAGTTCACCTTGCATGGATGGAGTAGATGGTAGTTGCATTGAGAGTGGAGGAATAGGTGTAGGAACAAGAGGAGGATAAAGATGGAATGTGGTATCCATCCTAGAATATGGAGAATAAGTTCTATAGTATTTGGAAGGATAGTAGTGTGTTGGAAAGGAGAAATGTACCTGGAAGAGTCACATGGAGATAGGGGTTGTTGAATGTAATATTCATATTGATCTAGTTGTTTGTAAGGGTACTGTTGCCTTGGTGGTGGCATTCCCGACGACTATGGATGCTGTTACTATTGGTATTGCTTGTATGGTTGTGATGGAGTTCCACTTGCATAATATTGTTATTGCTAATGGAATTGCCTGGGATTACCTTGAGGATAAGGCAATCTTCTAGGTGTTTGTCTTTTTGCTAGTCATGGATTTAGAGTATACACCTTGGACTTTTGTAAGTATGAGATGACTAGGAAACATCCCTTAGGATGTTCATATTGTAGATGTTACACCCACCATCATCATCTGATCTAGTTTCCATAGTTTCCTCTACAACAACAATCTTCCCTTTACTCCTTTGATTGGCACGTTTAGCTTCCTTTTGCCTCTTGCAATCATAATTACTGCTTTGTTCTTTGGACTCTTTAGCAATTTTTAGAATAGCTTGAAATCTACTATCTATAGAATAGCATAATTGATCTATCTTAGCCAAATTTCAAAGGTAAATTTTTGAATCAGCAAGGTTTTCTAGTTCATCACCTCATCAAGTGATGATTCCTCCTCACTATCACAAAATTGGACCTCCCTCTTGCAAATGGAAGTATCTTAGTTGTATTCTTCTACATTGTCATGTTTCCTCAACTCTCCTTCTTCTTTTGCTACCTACTTGATCAACCTTTGGATCTAATGGACTGTTAACACAAATAGTCTTTCTTGGGTGTAGATCCCAAGAGTTCTCTTCATTTCAGAGCAAAGCCCATTTATGATGTGGAAATTTTGTTCTTACAAAGAGTAACCATGGCCAGAGCATTACTGTAATAAGAAATAATATCTACCATGACGACATCCAAGGACTCATGTATTCCTTAATTCCAACCTTGGATCTACCTTCTTAGATTGGACACTTAGCTGTACATTTGATAATTGTCATTGAATAGTTTGAGCATCGTACTCCATCTACGGATTCATTCCAACTCTAAGGATAGGTACCAACTTTTTTCTTCTTTGATGAGTGTCCCGAGAAATAATTTAAGCTTTTGCGAGTTATTTTCTATGTTTTGTAAGGCATAGGCATTGTGAAAATCCTAAAGATGGTTTTGTGGATCGGAGTTATATCCCCCTCAAACTTAGGGATGCTATTCATATCCAATTGCTTGATCCTACTATCTTTCATGTGTCTTGTTGGAATTCTCAGTACCTCTATGATGTTTAGCATACTTTAGGTGGCAAGAAAAGGCTCATTGTACCCTTGACCTTGGTGCCTACAATGCCCTTTACTACCCCTTTGTTTGTAGTGGCGAGCCTCTCTTGAATGCTCGTGCCTTAAATCTTGACTTGTCAGATGGTCCATATGATCATGTCAATCTCATTGGTCACTTCCATCATGATCATGTCCTCTTTAGTTGCATTCAAAGCTAGAAGAGAAAGAAGATGATGATGAAGGTGAAGAGGAAGGAGGACTAGCACCATCACAATGCTTACCACCCCATCTTCGGTGGTCATGGCCATGATCATGATCATGTTGCTTGCCTACATCCCTACCATGACTCTCCTCCTTGGATTCCCTTTTGTCATGGGATTTATTCTTATCAAAACCAAGATTATGTATCATGGATTGCAAGTTTTGGTTTTGACCTCCTTCACCAAAGTCAAAGAGAGGAGTCTCTCTGTATGGAACACCCCTAGAGAAGGATTCTCCACCATCTTTTTCATACCTCAATAATGGGGAATCATTGGACCACTTCCCCTTCTCAGATTTGTAATGCTACTCTAGTTGTTGATCTCTCAGACATTTTGTATTCATGGGATGATAATCCTTGGCATCACTATCTTGCACAACATATTTAGCATGGAGTCCTTAGATGCCCAATCGCATAAGAGTTTGGTGGAGCATCATTGGAATGGATCAATCAGGTGGAAACACAATGTTTCCCTTCATGTCTCACCACTACAGTTGTTCATCTTGGTGTAGGATGAAGGTGAAACTGGATACATACTCATTAGGATGAGCATATATCACTTTGTATTGTTGGACCACCTATTGATTTTCTGCATCATACTTGGATGGAGAATCACTCATGTAAGAAGAAGACATATTGTGTTAGAAGACAAGAAATGTAGTATGCTTTCTTATAATTATTATTGTTATTTTGAGGTATGATATGACATTAGGATTTTTTCTAATGATATTGAATAATTTTTCACTAAGTCCTAGATAGCGCACATAACAAACTGAAGGTCCCTGGCAATGACCCCAATGATGAGTAGTGAGTTACCCTACACCCAACCATATAAATTACAAGTGTTCACACACAATTTGGTCACATTCTGTAGACCTTAAGTTCCTAAGTATGTTGGTTCTATGTGGCGAAATCTAACCATGACAATCGTTGTCTTCTCAACTACACTTGTGAAGCTTAGTTCTATGGTTGAGTGTAATTGGGGCACATGATTATTATTATTATTATTATTTTCTTATGATTATAACAACTTGAAACTTAATTTAATAACCAATTTAACTAATCTCATTGCTAATTAATAAATAACTATCCTAACATAAACATCCAGTCCCACTTTTTGTACACGTCTTGAACGCATACAACATTACTAGGTTACCAAGCGTTAAGTGCTACTGAGATTATCAAACATTGTATGTTATGCTCAAAGCAATTGTACTTATGTGTTTAATCTATTTAGCTTAATTATTTAATTAATTAAAGTCTTACTTATCTTAATTAATTTTGTAATTAATGAAAATGATAAATGCAGAAATAAATCAAATAAATCATTAATCTATTCCAAGTGTTGCAAGGTTTGATCAAAAGGCTCATCTTTATTGTTGTTCACATTAGTGTGCTTAGGTAGATCAGTGCTTGAATAAAGATTTGTACACTTTCTGACTCCTATTGTGGGCACTTAGAAAAATATTCTAACTCTCAAATGACAAAACTGCAAGAGCTCTGCTATAACAATCACTATCTCCCCCATAAACATAGTTGGTGAGCACGTATTTATAGACTTTATTGTGGAGTTGCATCGACGGGGTCTCATAAACACAACAAACTATACATTGATGTTGCCCTATCAACAGGGCAACACCATGTCGATGGGGTTGCATCAATGGGAATCCATTGACGAGGCCACATCAATGGAGGCCCATCAACATGACACTTTAATGATTAATCAATTATTGCCTAGACTGAAAATTCATTTTCACTTTTATTATTGATGAGACGCGGTTTGCGTTGGCCGCGATATCGCGTACACGATATCGCA
>MNCI01027256.1:78252-158060 GCA_015680685.1 Gnetum montanum | reverse complement strand
ACTTGATTACGAGCATTTAAGTGTGACTGCTTGGTAGCCCAGTGGTGTAGCTAGGGGGATCTACGCTTGGTAACCCAGTGGCGTATTTGGGGTCTGCGCTTGGTAATCCCAGTGGCGTACCTAGGCCTATGCTTGGTAGTCCCAGTGGTAGTCGTGCACGAAGTCCAAGATGTGTACGGTTGATCAAGGAATCGGTTGCTCGTCGCACTTAGGCTAGATTAGATTTCTTACCCTTTTCCTCTTAGCTTAGAATTAGTTAACATTATTTTCCATTGCCATCAGGAGTAGCATTAGAATTAGAACACATCATACGCCTCATCTAGACTAAACCATACGTGACATATGCAAAACTAGTCTAGATGGGAAGACAGCGAACTGCGACCTAAGGCTAACTAATCTAGATGCCACAACTAGTCCATCTGCGGAGTTCGACCGGATCGCGTGTGCGACGCTCGTTTCGTATGGTTGAGTGTAGGGGTACCTCGCCACTCATCAATTATGTTTACAATTAGGAGTACTATGAGTGCAACAACATCATCTATCATATGTCTCATTGTGAGTTAAACCATACATCCAGATTTCACTAACTCAAAGTAAGAAGGCAACAATCATGAACTTAACTTCAACTCCTAGCATAATTACATTGTTCATCCACAAATATGATCTAGTTGTAGATGAACACTTGTGACTTGTATGGTAGAGTGTTGGGATATAACATTGCTCATCATTTAGCTTTAATTTTTCTTTGGAATTGAAATTTTTTCTCGAAATTATATGTGTGATGATATATGTAAAAAGAAAAATGAAAAAGAATATAGTAGAGTATTTATTTGACCTTAAAATTATACCCAATAAGAACATAACTTTGTATTGGAAGTTCAAGGTGCACATGAGGAATTTTCAAGAACTAAACTATATAAAATAAAATAGAAACTAAATTTTTACTTAGGTCCAACAAAAACCCCTCTCTTGAATATGTCTAGACAAAGTAAGTGCAAATTTCTTTTCATGAATTTCTTTTAATTCGATCACTCAAGATTTCACACTAAAATCAAACTTGTGATTTGAAGTTTTTAAACCAAAACATTCAACACTAAGCTAACACCTCAAAACATGGAGTTAACATAACTTTAGAGATTTAGCTTTCATTACTTTCAAATTATGGATTTCTTTTTCTTATGTGGAGGCATATGGTAGTATTTGGTTTAGAAAGAGAGCTAATTTTTTTTAAAAAAAAATAGAAATGAAAATAAAATTATAATAGAAGAAACTTGTAGAATAACTATTATTTTGTTATTTAGCAAGAATTAAGCAATAGGTTTCATGTTCAAATTACATTAGATGCACCTTCATATTCTACATATCTTCCAGTAAAGTATCAGGTTAGATATATGTCTTGGAGGTACATACTTACATCCAACTAGACCCTCTTGTATCTATTAGAATTCTTTGTTGCAGATTTGTTCTTTTATCCATAACTTTAACATTGTTAACTAGAATTGAACCTGTAACCTATCTTTTCCATGGTAAGCCTCTTAACACTAAGCTAATACCTCCCTCATTGAAATATAAAGATAATCAAATTTTTTTGAAGAGAATATGCAATCTTAAAAATTATTAAGAACTAAGTGGCTTTGATTTCTTATGAACCCTATAAATGTCAATAAGTAGGATACTTGTCTAAATCCTACCTAGGCAAGTTACGATAATGTTGGGACCCTTTGAAATTACTTAAAGAAGACTTTGCTAACAAAGTATTGATGTCATGATAACTATTTAGTGTTAGCTTTTTTCTTTATGCTCTCCTTTCTATGTTGATGATTTGTTCTGTATTTTTAAATCATTATTATTTTAGGAGTCTAACAACCTTTGGATTACTGATTAAACAAGTTTTTCTAAAAAGCTACACAAAATATTTTTGGTTTCAATTTATCTTTCACAATTGCTTGAGAATTTGTTTATTCAAGTTTTTCTATCACAACTATTGCAAATAATTATCTAATATTTTTCTTTCACAATGTTCTAAATTTTTTTTCAATGTTAAATTCCTTTGTTAGTCACCCATCAATATGTAGTTTTATTTAGCCAATAAGAAATGGTCACCCTTTGAAAAATTAAAAGACATAAGATATTATTTACATAGCTTCCTATAGATACTCACACTTGGCTTTTTGTGTGAATAGCTTTTAGGAATAGTTCTTATCTTAAGAAGGTAGGCTATTATATGCTTATTAGTTAGATAATTTGGGTGTTTGGTTCCTTTTGATGTGTGCACTTATTTCGGTTCACACTGCATAAGTAATCTTTGCATAAAGATTTTATATTTCACTTAAATTGGATGCAATTGTTAGATTTGATAACTTAGTTTTGCATGTTCTTTACATGTTCAATGCAGATCATTACTAGTTGATAATATGTAGTTTACATTGACTTCGCTTTGATGAGATTGGACTCTTGGTGATGTTGAGAAGAGTTATGAGGATGATGCCATTATAGTCCTAAATAATAGAGTGTGTATCATTTTGAAAATATTATAAATGTCAATTCATTTATGCTACTTCATGAAGGTGTAATGATGTTTAAGGAAGCATTGCTATAGAATCTAGAATTAAACTCATGACTTTGCTCTATCTCCACATGGGCCACTTGAATGAGATTTGCTTAAAGAAATTATGGATGAAAGGAAACTTTTAAAAGGAGTCTTACCATTACATCAATGGATCATTTTTGAAACCTTTTGATAGTAATTAGTGGCATCTAGAGTATTTCTAGAGTTTTAAAGTTTTGTAGCATGACTAATATTAGATATGTTAAATGTTTAAATTTGTGATTCCATGGTTATTAAAATGTGGTATTGTTAACTATTTTCTTTGGTTACATGCATAAAATTAAACATTCGTTGTTCAATTAATCATCATTATTATGATATTGTATTATGGGAGTTGTTAAGGTAGAGAACTAAAGAAAAGAAAACACATCCCCTTGGAAAATTCAAAAATAAATTTGATATAATAAGCAATTGAATCCCCTAATATGGTTACTATTTATAAGAGTCCTTTAGTATTTGGATAAAATGATTCTTTTCCAAAGCAATTGTACAAATTAGTCATTATGAGGATCTTCTAAAGCTTCATATTAAAAGACCAATTGAAAAAATAATGAAAATTTTTATACAAATAGTGAAGTTGGAAAAGGATGTATCATTGTATTGATTTTGATAATGACACTTTCATATAAAATACAAACTCTCCCAAAAAATGATTTCTTATTTCCTTATACTATCAACTATAATCAAAATAGAATGTAGATAAAAAAGAAGAGTTTTAATAGTGAGTAAACAAGAAAGTTGATAAAAAAACTTTTGAAGCTAAGTTGCAATCCCAAATATATGCCATGAAAACTATTTTGGCTTTTTAACAAGCTAGATAAATAGGCTAATTGATGCTAACATGGTGAAGACTATCACCAATAGATAAGCCTCAATGAGTAAGACATCAAAAAAGATATTATTCTTTAGGTGAGTTTTGAAACTCTAAATTATATTAAAAAAATATATATTATTATCTTCTAATAAATCAAGGTTCTATTTGTTATTAAAAACCAAGTGTATGTTTTAGAAACTATTGAACCACGATTGAGCCTTAAAAGGAAAATCTTATTTCAAGTAGCATTGTTAGGCCAATTTCTAATATTCCTACCAATCTATGAAATTGGTTTATCCTCTATACAATGCCACTATATTCATAACATGTTTCATTATAGGAAAATTTAGACTTTGAATCTTCTATTTGGTTTTGAAAATTAGTCTATCATAATTTTTTGCATTTTTAGAAGAAAAAGTCTTGATTAAAATGAGGCAATCCTTCTTTAGCCAATTTGTTAACTCTATTAAAAAAATGAAAATCCAAGTATTTATTATCAATACTAATAGTTATAGACAACCAAGGAGAATGAATTTGAAGGTTTTTCACATTAAATCCATTAGGATTTAAAGAAAGATATCCTTTCACCTTATGGTAACATTTTGATGAAGCATCATTTGGTTGCGTCGATGCAACTGTGTCGATGTAGCCTCTTCAATGCAATGGTTTCAAGGTAGCCACTTTAACACAACTGCTTTGAGGTAGCTGCTTCAACATAGCTACTTCAAAGTAGCTATGTTGATGCAGCCACATTGACATGGCCCCATCAACGTTGACCCACTGACATAAATGATGCATTAACAAGGCCCTATCAATGCATGCAATGATGCGTTAATGAGGCCCAATCAACGTAGTGTCTATTTTTTCCTATAAATACATATGCTCCCATCATGTATTGGCATTCTTTGGTCAATAGAGTAGCCAAAACTCTTACAGTTTTATTTCATAGTCTTAGAGAACAATCAATGAGTGCTCATAGTGTGGATTTGAGTTAGTTGTATAGCATTTTATTCAAGTGGCAATGTACTTGGACACATTCCATGAATGGAAAAAAGATCAAGATTGATTCTTATTCATTACAAAAATTTGACTTAGATTAAATTTACTTTTCATGCAATTTACATTTTGATGAACTACGATATCACGTATGTGATATCGCATACGTAATATCACAGCCACCACCTGATATCGCATACGCGATATCACGTCCTGCCTCATTTTCTATAAATAAGAGGCGGCACTGGTGGTTCCAAATAGTTAGAACTAGACCCTTAGCCAAATTCTTGCAGTTTAGTCACTCCAGAGTTAGAATTATTTCTGTGTGCCTGCAGTAGGAGTCATAGAGTGAATGGATCTTTATTCACGCAATTTGTACCTGAGCATAATTTTGTGTACGACAATAAAGATGAACTTTATGATAAATTGTGCAGCATACAAATTAAGCTAATTAGTAATTAGTTATTGTTTAATTCTTTCCTAGTTAATTAATCTCTCTCTCAACTTTCAACCCCCTTAGTTGAATACACTCAATACGACCACTTTAAGCATGCGTGTAGCACTTGGTAACCCAGTAATGATTAGCATTTGGTAATCCCAGTAGCATTGCATTGGTTCAGGATGTGTATGACAAGTGGGAATGGATACTGGTGTTAGGAGCATTTAGAAACTAGTTAATGAATAGTTAATGTAAGTTAGCCACTTAGTTCTCTTTCTCTCTCCTTTATTAGCAGAAGACATAAAAAAATATAAAAGCTATAAAAATCATGTACCTCAAGCTTACTTAACCATACAACTGTGACAATACAAGTAAGTTTGAGAAGACAATGATTTATTAGCCCTGAGTGTTTCATTAAGGCGCATAAGCACTTAGTCCTTGTAGTTCAACTGGATAGCGCATGAAATGCTCGTATATGTATGGTTGAGTGTAGGGGTACCTCATCACTCATCATTGGCACCGTTGCCANGATCACGATCAGAACGTCTGCCCTTATCGTGTGTTCATGTTCCCTCGTTGAACACTTCGTGTTTGTGGGTATCATTACCAGGGTTGTGAATAGTGGAGTGGAGGTTATAATACACCACCTCATGACCAATGTTAGGAGGAGGAACATCATTTTTTGAGGAACTTGTTGAAGCAGGTTCACCATCCTCAATTTCGCTCAAAACGTGTGGAGCGTCATGGGGCCATTTACCCTTCAAGGATGTATGATATCTCTCCTATCATAAGTCCCTTTGACGTTGTGCTTTTTTTCTATGATAGTCCCTTGTGTCATGATCACATGTAATGTATTTTACATATAAAAGCTACATTCCTATTCATGAGAGAGCACGAAGGATCATGTTGGGAATNCTATCCTTTTGGTGCCTTGTTGGAACTCTTATAGCCTCTATTATACTAGCATGCTTCTAGTTGTGAGTAGGGGTTCTTCATGATCATCTCGTTCATAGCATATATGGTGTCTATGCGGTTCCCTACTCTCCCTTCTTCTATGCCTTGATTCCTTAGAGTGCCCTCGTCCTCGTTCTTGACTGTCTTGTCAATGTCTTTCACTTTGTTTTCCCTTATCCTCATTATTGGTTTCCCTATGACTACGTCCAGACACTAAAGGAGAGGGTGAAGGTGATGATGAAGATGAAGAAGAAGGAGAACCATCACCATGATGGTGTTTTCTACCTTCTCTTTGATGGTCCCAGCCTCAATCATGATCACGATCAGAACGTCTGCCCTTATCGTGTGTTCATGTTCCCTCGTTGAACACTTCGTGTTTGTGGGTATCATTACCAGGGTTGTGAATAGTGGAGTGGAGGTTATAATACACCACCTCATGACCAATGTTAGGAGGAGGAACATCATTTTTTGAGGAACTTGTTGAAGCAGGTTCACCATCCTCAATTTCGCTCAAAACGTGTGGAGCGTCATGGGGCCATTTACCCTTCAAGGATGTATGATATCTCTCCTATCATAAGTCCCTTTGACGTTGTGCTTTTTTTCTATGATAGTCCCTTGTGTCATGATCACATGTAATGTATTTTACATATAAAAGCTACATTCCTATTCATGAGAGAGCACGAAGGATCATGTTNAACTATTCAATGATAAGTACCAAACGTAATCCTGAGTGTCTAACCTATGGAAGCAAATCCAATGATGGAAGCAAGGAAATCATGAACCCTTGGATACTGCCATGGGCCGCTATTACGAACTATTACATTATGGTCCTAGCCATGGTTATTCATAGTAGGATCAACTATGCCATCTTGTGGATGGACTTAGGCATGAAACAAAAAGAACCCTTGTGACGTATGCCCAAGGAAGGTTATCGGAGCTTAGGTCTCATCAAATTCATAGATTGCTACAGCAAGTAGCCAAAGAAGAAGGTGAGCTACGTAAGAGAGAAAGTGCAGAAGAATATAACCGAGATCCTTCCCTATGAAAAAGGGGAGTGAGATTTTGTGAGGAGGAGGAAGAGTCACCACTCGAAGAGATGGTGAATAGAAAAACTTTTCCTCTCCAAAAGTTAACAACAGAAGTATCGGCAAAGGTATACCAAATGTGGGACTCCTTGGATAGTAGGTTTGAAACTGTTCTCAAAATTGTAGAGGAGTCTAGGGAGCAAGGTAGTGACCACAACAAAAGGAAAAAGAGAGAAGTGGATAATGCATGTAATAAGGGTAAGGAAAAAATAGCCATAACAGAAGAGGTTGTGGATTCAAACATAGACAATGATGGTGGATGCGAGATATGCTAATATGACCATCATAAAGGATGTTGCCCAGTAATCTCACATCTACAAGAGTCTGGGGTGTATGCACTCAACCCACGACTAAATAAACAGCAAGCACCCTGACGGTTACCTTATCCCCAAGGTAACTGAAGGCAGTTCCACCAACCTTCAACATATTATCCAAGTGGAACTCCACCACAACCCGTTGAGCAACATCAATAGTGGCAATACCCACAGTCATGGGGGATGCCACCACCAAGGCAACAATACCCCTACCAGCAACCTGACCCATATGGCTACTATGTGCAGCATCTAATCTCTCCACGTGACTCTGTTAGTCATGTTACACTACAACATCACTACCAAGCCCATGAGTATTATATAACTCCTCCTAGGAAAGATAACCCACAATTATACCATCCTTCAAATCCATCCATAGCTCTCCCACCAATAGCTCCATTACCACCTGCTCCAGCAATGCAAGGGGAACTCCCTACTCAACCACAACAACACAATGCCACAAGGGCTATAAATTCTTAGCTCGCTATTGGTTCTAATAATCGTATGAAGAAAAGACCTTTCTTTAGAACCAATAGTCCAACGAAGCCCTTACAACCACAAGCGGTTGAACCTCTAAATGTCCCCTCATCAAATAAGGCTTTAGAGCTCCCTTTGAATCAAACACTGAGCTCAACGCATATGGTTATGTTAACACATGTCGTAACTAACTGGATCAAGGTTGGCCACCTTCCTAGGAAATTCTCTAATCCTGGAAGCCTTCTAATCTATCTCCAAATCACTGAGAATGAGCCATGCAAAGCTCTTCTAGACTTAGGTTCTAGAGTCAACTTAATATCATAAGAAATCTACAAAGCCTAAAACCTACCTCCATTAAAGAAGAGTAATATTCGCTTAGAGCTGGCTGACCAGTTCATCACTATTCCCTTGGGACTAGTGGAGGACATTGTCACCATTGTGTGTGGTTGGTTGTACCCAGCTAATTTTCTAGTTATACAAGTGAATAACGGTAAAGGGGACTTCCCAATAATAATGGGAAGGGCATGGCTAAGTACTATAGATGCGTGCCTAGGAATCTACGATCATTCCTTGGAAATATCTAAGGAGAACACTTTTGGAAAGATCAAGAAGAAGAAGGTTCCATGCATCACATATAGTGATACAGGGTGCAACTGCGTGCAAAGATCATGGGTTGTGCAAGTTTTAGCATTGCCTGCATGCAACCTATATGCACAAGATATTACCATACAAAAGTGCCTGTATGCAGTAGCCACATGACAAGAAGACACCCAGTGGTTGATAGCTGATCAATAGAGCAATTCACTAATGTGCATGGAACTAATTGAGGGAATAACCTATGCTTACATCGAAAGCATAGACGTACTAGAGCAAGTCCACTACCAACTTTCAAGCCTTAACCTTGAAAAAATCAACTGGGGGAAGTTGGAAATTCCTAAAAAATTCAAACAAGAGCCCCTATAATTGAAACCATTGCCCACCAGTCTAGAATATATGACCCTTGAAAATGGAAAACTGGTAATCATCAATGCAAGACCTGCTTTCAAACAAAAAGGAAGAATGCTAAAAGTAATAAACAAGTGGTCAAAAGCCTTTGCTTGGTCATATCCTGAATTAACTTGAATAGATCCTAGGATATGCTAGCATAGGATGTACACTAACCCCTCCATGAAACCTTGAAAACAACTACAGAGGCAACTGAACCCAAAATTGAGCAAGTAGTAAAAGAAGAAATAGAACAGCTTCTTAAGGCTAGGTTTATATATCCCATTGCTGATAGTGAATGGGTTAGCCCTCTAGTGATCGTGCCTAAAAATAGAGGCAAATGGAGGCTGTGCATAGATTTTAGGCTGCTAAACATGGCAACATTTAAGGATCACTTTTCGTTGCCATTGGTTGACCAAGTCTTAGAAACCATAGCAGGGCATCGCTATTATAGTTTTCTAGATGGCTATAGCAGATACAACCAAATACAAATGGCCCTAGAAGACTAAGCCAAGACAAAGGTCACCAGTCCTTGGGGAATGTTTGCGTATAAGCAAATGTCTTTTGGCTTATGTAATGCTCCTGCCACGTTTCAACGCCTAGTTCTAAGCATATTCTAATAGTAGATAGGGAACGAAGTGGAAGTATTTATGGATGACTTCTCCACCTATGGAACAAGTTTTGATCAATCCTTGGACCGATTAGAGCAAGTACTGAAAAGATGTGTAGAAACCAATCTAAGGCTCAACTGGTAGAAAAGCCATTTAATGGTCCAAGAAGGCATAGTACTTGGGCATAAGGTTTCACATGCAGGAATAGAGGTAGACCTAGATAAAATTAGGGTTATCCAAGGAATCACCCGTCAACTGGAAACTGTCAAAGACATTCAGTCATTCCTTGGACACACTAGCTACTATATAGAATGACCAGTGCACATAATACCTCTGATAAGGGATGACCTTGCTCACTATTTCGGATCTCCTCCTTCCAACTTAGTCATGGGGGAGATGACCACCTCTGCTAACCATTCAAGGCCCTTANAGGACTGAAAAGGGTGTGAATTCAAAGGGATTTGATGCATTTGTGCTGGCAATTCTCTTGGGTGCTTGGATGTTTTCATCTCAAGCTTTCCTTACCATTCTGAAATTGTTCAATTATCAAGAAGCTGAGCCAATAAAAATTAGTCTTTGCATGGTGTGGTTCTCATGCAAAAGAAAAAAAATAGTGAGAATTCAAAGCACACCCCTTAGATAAAATAATCATATGGGCTACAAGCACTGGTTATGGAACTAAACAGACATGTTCCCTCTAACTAAGGCCCTTTCTCGCTTCCTACTTTTCCCTTTCTCGTCTTCCTTGGAATGGTGTTGACTCTTTGGCGGAAGCATTCTTGTTACTTCAAGTGGATGGATTGGCCAAGTGTATTAATGCAAAGTCACTGGACATGGATTGTTTGAGGTTGGATTTGGAATGAGATCTACTTAGTCACATTAACAATAAATACACATGGGGCTATACACCATCTTGTTCTTGAGACTCCATTCCATTCTCTTCTCCCCATCATTCTTTCTCCATTTCCACCTCATTGCTGGTTGTATCAGTAGTCTATATTTTGGTTGATGCATTGTTTTCTCTTTGGTGAATTCTTGGGGTTAAGTCTTTAACTCTTGCTCCTAAATGACATTTCCAAAGCCTACGGACTCTTTGGATGTGGGTTTGTTAGGGCGTAAAGGGCATGAGCCTGCTTTGGGGAGGACCCACTGACATTCCTATTTGGTGCATCAGTTAACTTCTTTCCCTTAAACATTTTTGCAATCAACATTTGTTTTGTTCATTCCCATCTCTGACATCCATTTTATCGGCGTTGTTGTTGTTTCTTTTTCTTCATCTTTCTTATTCCTTATCTTTTTCCATTCTATCGCTACCAGAGGATCACTCTTAGTCATGGGGGCCCTGGTCTAATTTTTTCAATTTTCCTAACCCCTACACCTTGGGTAGTCACCAATGTTATATATTTAGAATCTGTATTGGCCATATCACAACTTAGCTAATGGACCTTACACCAAGGCAAGGTATCAACTATATTGTGATTTACTTATCCTTGCTCATATGTGACTGTGTTGTGTGTGCAGATGGCAATCATATAGTAATGGACTGGACCTAGAGGAAACACTCAAGATGGACTGGTGCTAGAACAGTTGTGCAAGGAACAAAATTGATGGCGTGGTTATGGATAGATAATGAAAGGCACAATCTTGGTTCAGCAGCAACACATCTTCTCCTTTTCTCTCTCTCTCTCTCTTCTCTCTCAGCTACCAAATAAGGTTGGATGTCAATTGTGTATAGTGTTCACTCTTCTTGTCATGAACACCAATGTTGCCATGTATTATAATGTTGATTCGTTCACATGTTATCCCATTCACCATTAGTTGTCATTCAAGTCAATAATCCCATACCTTCCCAATATTTTGTAAGAAAATCAAGGACAAGTTTTCATTCAGTCATGGGGGTATGATGAACCGTGATATTGCGTACGCAATATCCTAGCCACCACGCGATATCACGTCTTACCTCATCTTCTATAAATAAGAGGCAGCGCCCATGGTTCCAAACAATTAGAATTAGACCCTTAGCCAAATTCTTGCAATTTAGTCACACCTGAGTTAGAATTATTTCTGTGTGCCTGCAGTAGGAGTCATAGAGTGAACGGATCTTTATTCGAGCAATTTGTACCTGAGCACAATTTTGTGTATGGCAATAAAGATGAACTTTATGATAAACCTTATAGCATATAGATTAAGCTAATTAGTAATTAATTATTATTTAATTCTTTCCTAGTTAATTAATCTCTCTCTCAACCTTCAACCCCCTTAGTTGAATACACTGAGTACGACCGCTTCGAGCATGTGTGTAGCACTTGGTAACCTAGTAATGATTAGCGTTTGGTAATCTTAGCAGTGTTGCATTGGTTCAGGATGTGTATGGCAAGTGGGAACGAATAGTAGTGTTAGGAACATTTAGAAACTAATTAATGAATAGTTAATGTAAGTTAGCCACTTAGTTCTCTCTCCCTCTCCTTTATTAGTAGAAGACATAAAAAAATATAAAAGCTATAAAAATCATGTACCTCAAGCTTACTTAACCATACAACCATGACAATACAAGTAAGTTTGGGAAGATAATGATTGATTAACCCTGAGTGTTCCATTAAGGCGTGTAAGCACTTAGTCCTTGAAGTTCGACCAGATCGCACATGAAACACTCGTATTCGTATGGTTGAGTGTAGGGGTACCTCGCCATTGATCACATTTCATGTACTTAGTTAATATTTACATTTCCATGCATGTTAATGAATTGGTGAAATGAGCACAATGAGTTTCGAGCATAAACACATATTTACTTGGTAATCCTAGTAGCATTATTGCTTGGTTTACCCAATAGCATAGCGCTTGGTAATCCCAGTAGTGGATACGTGGGTTTAGGACATGTACGACAAGTTGGGCATAGACACTCATTGCCTATAGGCTAATTTAGACTTTACTTTCTATTGTTAATTAGTTTAAATAATTGATTTCCTCATCATCATTAGGAGTAGCATAAGGTCGAATCAACATCAAGAATCATATGCCTTAGTTTGGACTAAACCATATGTGACAAAACTACCACTAGTCCAACTGGGAAGATAATAAACTATGATCAAGGCATAATTATCTAGATGCCACAACTAGTTCCATCCACGAAACTCAATCCGATCGTGCATGAATGCTTGTGATTCATATGGTTGAGCATAAGGGGTACCTCACCGCTCATCATTGGCACTGTTGTCAGGGATGGTGTTGGTTATCTAGATTAGTTATATTATACAAGATTGCTATAAACACATTAACAATTTATCTTTCAGAAACTATTAAGTCACACACATCATTAAAAAACGTAAGGGTAATAAAACTAATTACAAAAACCTAATTTGAGAGTAAAATGCAGGTTTTGATAGTAGGGTTGAACCTCTAGAGGGTTAGGGTATGGATGTGGAAGCTGTAGCCATGATCTAGAATCAATTTTGGGCCACAACAACACTATTTTGGCTAAGGGTCCCAACATTGATGCTAGACTTTTAACTCTAGAATATGCTATAGAAGTTTAAAAATTCTATCATTGGAAGTGATGCAGAAGGTGCAAAAGATGATCATAGAGCATGTAGGTGTTGTGATGGTGGTAGGAACTCATGCTCTTGATCTCCTAAAATTTGATAAATATTCTCAAGTTTCCATAAATTAGCCTGAAATGTGTGTTTTGAGCTTATATTTAAAGGCCTAAAGTTGCCAATTTTAACTTAGGTATCTAAAATCAATCTTAGAGATAAGTGCAACTTGTTCAGAGTTGATGCTAAGTTCAAAACTAACAAGTCTGACCTTTGGCTTTGACAAACATGGTGACCTATCAAGGTGATACTAACACTAATGTCAATGTAAGTGTGACCAATACTTAGGTGAATTTTTACTTTTTTTCCAAAGTGCCAATTTTGAACTTTTGAGATCCCATTGACCTCCTAACTAATGCTAAATGATGTTTCTTCTTCTTTTGTTTTTGTATAATTTACTGAAGTTTGTTTTATTATTAGCTCAATGGGGGTAGATCAACTCCTTTTCAATATTGTTGTTATGTCTTCTCCTAAATTTTTTAGAAATTATTATTATCTATAGCTATCATCGTTATTAGAACCAATGGATACCTGCATAGATTTGATATTAGGGGTGGGGCTTTGGTCTTCAATGGAGCCCCAACCCTTAGGTATCATAATCATTCAATCATTTGGTAGTCGAATTGGTATCTCTAAAACACAAAATAGTAACACTAATAGGTATAGCTATCTTCAAATATACATTAAAGACAAAATTAAGAAAAGAGTATTTTTCTAGTTAGTGGTTTCAAACCACTTACTTTAAATACCTTAGGTCAAACCCCCAAAGGTTACCTAAAGAAACATGCTTGTTATTATAATGTGTTCTTTGAGGTCCTACTTGCACTTTTTGGTTTTCTTACAATAGTTCCATCACTTGTTACAAAGTGACACCATTTTGATTACAGAACAACTCCATTTAGGAGTGATGACATGATTTATTTAATAGAACTTATAAGTTAACATAAGTAATTAATGGATTTTCTCATCCTCACACCCATTTAAATTTTTGCAATGATTTATCAAAAGCAAAAGTTTAGGTTGGGACATTTAACCAATGTTGCTCCTTGCTATGTAATAGTTTTGGAATTTTGAAGTAATCAAGTAATTCAAATTTATCGAACATTTATTCACAATTTCCAAGGTCTATTTCTACAATTTTCAAATTTAATCTTTCCAATTTTATCTCTCATTCTCTTCATTAGAAAAAATTTTGGACAAATAATCCCAAATTTGATGGTAGACATTTCAAGACATAAGAAAATGCTCAACAAGAAGCTATAGTAAGTAGGCTATAACTATTACAAGTGATAAAAAACTAAACATGTTTTATTAGTGTATTAGAACTAATATTTTTAAATGTACATAAGACAAGTAGAACTTTGTATGAAGTATTTCATTTATCATTATTGATACTAGGATAATATCTTAAAGGTGTGCTGAAACTTATATATAATTATTCAATACATTCAATATACTCTAGGAATACTCATACAAACTCTACTGAGGTATTTTGCACAAAATGCTTTTGTTCTTTTTATTTCCATGCAGATTTAATGAAATTCGAATTCCAATTTCATATAGCAGAACATGCCACTTGTTGATTAAAACATGCGTCTGACAGAGGATAGCTTAAATTTCAATGGGTTGCTGATATGGACATAACAAAGGCGTTCATATTACATGAAAGCTTCAATTTTTACAACAGGTTCGGGTCATTCTCATCGATTTATCCAGTATGGAAAATTTTGTATCCTCCTGCTCCTAATTTCACAATATATTTAAAACGCCTGAGATTAAGTTGGAAGAGATAACAGATGCATGATAATATCCTACATGGAAAGTTATGTATTCTCCTGTTACTAATTTTATCATAGATTTCGAAAAGCCTAAGATAAACTTTGAAAGAGATAACAGATGCAAGAAAACCATGAATTGTCTTACTTCAGAGAAGTCCTTTTGCCTGTGATTTTACCATCTTTTACTGAGCTGTTTTTCTCCTTTCATGTTGGTTGCAGCTTAACAGAGTCACTCTTAAGATGTTAGACTTTCACTGATTCTCTTTACCGGATTTTCTTTGGGAGGCTAGGATTTTGCTAATCCACTGACTTTTCTAAGACCGCTCATCCACCACTTTCCTACAAATCCTCTTTAGGAAGTTAAGATTTTGCTGATGTATTAATCCTCTTAAAACTCCAGCTTGACAGGATAAGCATGAAGAATCCAGATGATAGAAATGTTTTGTAACATACAGTGAAGCCAAAGAGAAAAAAGATAGGACTTTAGATAATTCCAATGTAGGACTTTAGATAACTCCAATGTACAACCCATCCCATGGAAAAGGCCGAAGACTAAAGAAAGAAAGAATTGAAAAAAAAGGAAAGAAAGAAAGCAACGTGTCATACACTGCATATGCAACCTCATATGTTTACTGGCAAGTCCCACTACCGACTAATTCTGAGCAATGGTGGCTACTGCACTGCTAGGGAAAATGTTAATGCATTCATACATGGTCCAATGATATGACTCCACGTGGTCTAAACCCAAAAACCAAGAAAAACCAGTGACAGGAAAAGACAACGAGATTCCACAGCACTATAGAAAGCTTCCCAACATATGATAGGATGGGATGGTAGAAGTAGTAATTGTGTTTCCTGCATCACAAATTTTGCTGTGTTATCAGATTCTTTTTGCATGTGGGATATGGACATGGCCAATTTGCTGCTACTGCTTCATTTTAGATTTGTTGTTTTGCTGCTGCTGTTGTTTGCAGTAATCCAAAATGGGATGATAGCAGCAGCTAATGATAATACCCACATTGTGAATCTCACACTGGTTGACGGTGCAGCGGCTACAGGAGCAGGTTAATATAAATGAAACTGAAATTGTTTTTAATTTCATCTCAGGTTCTATGGATTTATTGCCATATTTGAATTTTGAAGTTGGTGCATTATGAAACTGTATAGACTCAATTGAGCTATCAGATAAATTAACTTTGTGCAAAATGTGTCCATATATTCATTTAACTTGAATCTCTTATCTGTATAGAACTAACCCTCCTAGCTTGAATAGCTGGTATAGAATTGAACTTTGGTATTGAAAATGTTCTGTTTTTGTGGAATTTCAATTTTGTTTTGGGTATGAAATGTGCAGTTTGCCTGGATGGAACTGTCCCGGCTTATGCTTTTTCTCCAGGCTGTGGCTCCGGAGCAAAAAACTGGCTTGTTTACATCCAGGTTGTTGCCTTGCTCTGAGAATATGAAACTTAACTATGCTGCCATTTTGCTAAATCTAGGTGTATCTTTTAACACATTATTTCCAGTCTCTGAATCTCATGACTTCTTCAACATACCCTTCTGTTCATTCATTTCCTAGTAAACACAGTTAAGTATACGGTTTACAGTTTCATGAAGTGGATTAAATTATCAGGGAGGAGGATGGTGCTCAGACCTTCAGTCTTGCATTGATAGGAAATCTACTTACTTGGGATCTTCTAACTACATGCCCACTTCCTACTGTTTCTCCGGGGGTTTGAGTAACAGTGCTGCAGAGAATCCAGGTGACTAAGATTTCTGTTTTTGTTTTTAGGTTGAAAAAAAGGGGTGCTCTTGATTGTAGCATAGTTTATTTTGGTTTTGAAACTGAAGCTGAATTTTTAATCATGTTCACTGCGACCATTTTGGATTTATCTGATAGAATAGTTTCAAAAAAAAATTTACAAATTTTTTAAAAATCCATAAAGCTTTCTCCTCTGGAATTTAACCTGTAACATAATTTTATGATTGAGGAAGATTGATTTGCTTGGAACAGACTTTTACAATTGGAACAGGGTGCAAGTCATGTATTGTGATGGGGCATCTTTTTCAGGGGATGTGGAAGATTCAAAAGTAAGTTTGATTCATATGATTTTACTCCCAGTAGTTGTATTAGCATTCTTTCTCAGAAGGAAAACAAATGTTTTCATGTTTTCTTTAAACTGGTATTTGTTGTTGAGATCCTATACAGGTTCCTAATCTGTATTTCAGAGGACGAAGAATCTGGAAAGCAGTCATGGCTGAGCTGATGCAAAAAGGGATGATTAAAGCTGACAAGGTTTGCCATTACACCAGCAAATACGATCCCAAACAGTTTTTACTTGCAGATCTGAAACCACTTTTTTAAAAAAATCTCACAGGCAAAAATATTTTAAGATCATTATCATCTTAGCTTTATCCAGTACCAAGAGCTGTATCAATCACGGGTCATTGATTGAACCATGTCACTTAGTCATAATCCATATCTTACTCCTGTTTTTCTTGTCTTTTCTGGACTCTCTCTCTGTATTTTCCCTCTGTTTTTCTTCTCTTATCACCAAAATCATCCTTATTTTAGTTATTTTAGGATCAGAATCTGAAGAAAAATAACAATAATTATTTCTCTTTTTTGAAATGAAAGTCCATAAGTTGCACATTGTTAATGTTAAAGTCCATAAGTAATTAGCTCATTGTCTTGATAAAGATTTGTGGGAAAAAAGTAGTTCAAGGTCAAGTATAAGTAGAGTTGTATTCTTTCGAAATTCAGCCAGTTAGTAGCTCAAATGGTTAGCTCATTTTCTTCTTTTGTTTTTATATTTCTTTATAATTATTCTAAATTCAAATCATTCTTCTAAATTCTTCTACTTTTAGTAATATCCACCATCTTGTAAATAATTTGATGATTATAGTTTACTATGCCTAGCTTCTACCTGCTCATACAAATATATTTTCACTACCTGCTCATGCAAATAGATTTTCACTATGCCCCAGATAACACATCATGATACTTAAATACTAAAATGAGCATTTTGTTCTTTCTTTGGAATAGTTCTACTCTACCTAGTTTTTGCTTCACTCCCCAAGATCAAACAAGTGTGACGATTAAGGAAAACCTTGAATTTGACATCATAACAAGATCATCACCTAGGAGTTTCAATGCTCATTTGGCTAAGCCAAGTTCCAAGTGGACAAGAAAAGACTAGCACCTTCAAATGGTAACTAGTTTCTATGTAAATCACCAAGCTCAAACAAGTATGATGTGTAAGAAAGGCCTCGAAATTGAAATTATAATAGGATCATCACCTAGGAGTTCCAATGCTCATTGAGTTACAAAGGATCAATAGATAAGCACAAGGCTAACATCTCCAAGTGGGTGCACCCAGCCCCAGGACTTGAAGCTATGTCCAACAAACACTTTAAACACTAATATAGGTATACCTTGAAATATATATAGTCCAATTAGAACTTTATAATTCAACACTGCCAACTAGAATGGAACCTATGACTCTTGGCATTTTCAAATCAAGAATGTTACCACTAGATTAGACTAACAGCTCATGTGACAAGTTCTAAAATTCCTTCTACAAATTTTTATACTACCTAGCCATCTAGGTTCCCAGACCTAGATCAATACCTAATTATTAAAATACTAGAAGTATATAGGTTTCTCTAAGGGTATTTTTTTATCACAAAAAAAAATTGATGATGTGAATGGTGTTTAGGCTCTTCTAACTGGATGCTCTGCTGGAGGACTCGCAACGTATTTGCACTGCTATGACTTCACAGCCTTGTTTCCGGCGGAAACAACTGTCAAATGCCTCAGATGCTGATTTTTTTCTTGATGCGTGAGTTTTGTCTGAATTTCTCATTCTTAATTTTGAATTTATTCCGAAAATCCATTTTGATTTCGAAGAGTTCATCATTTTAAATTTTTCAATTGAATTTATTTTCCATATTGGCAAGAACAGACAGGATATCCTCGGAAATTACACCATATGCTCTTTTTTCAAGCAAGTAGTCACTCTACAGGTTACTAAAATTAAAAATGAAGTTAGAACTCTGCAGGTAACTAAAATAAAAAATGAAGTTAGAAATTTTATCATATTTCATAGAAGTTTTAAATTTACTAAAAATAAATGTAAATGTCATAGATGTTTTATATAGATTAAAAATGTAATTGTATATGTTATTGATGCAAATGATCCTTAAAGCAATTACCTAGTGTATTCCTATAACAAAAAAAATATTAATATTAACCTTTCTTGCTTACAAATTCTTACTAATATATAATGTAATGGGTGATAGCAAGATTTGCCAAATTTACCCAAGGCTTGTAGCCGGTCAGAATCAGATCCTACAAAGGTATATATACATATTTTTCCTAATATATATGTGTCCATGTTTTTCCTTTTACTTCATTAAAAAAAACTTAATAATAAGGATTTTATTTATATTTGCATCTATAGTGCTTCTTTCCATAGTACCTCCTTCCATACATCCAAACACCTATTTTGATTCTCAATTCTCCATATGACTCATGGCAGGTAACCAACCATTTATTTATTTATTTTTGGTAACGAAGGTTTTTAAGCTCCAGCCTTAACAACCAAATTTACATAGTAACTCTATTTGGAAATATTAAAATATGTTTATTATCAACAAGCAAATTTCTATATGATAATGTTAAAATATGCTTTATATGTAACAAGTTAAGAATTGATGATGTAACACTAAAGTATATTCGTGCATAGCCATTAAATTTTAGAGAATGTTAAGTAACATTTCTAAAATTTAACATCCTAAATTACATACCAAGTTCTTAGAATCAATTTTAAAATTTATATTTTTCATAAGAAAAATATTCTTTAAGTCAAATTCTAGATATATATTATAAATATGTAATTTGCTAATAATTAAAATATATAAAGTATGCAAATGCAATTATGCTTGAATGATAAAGGATAATCACATTGTGATTTGTGTTGGAATAATTTAGATTTGAAACATACTTGTGCCATGGTACTCTGATCCCAAAGAGGAATGGAAATCATGCATCATGGAAATCATGGAAATCATGCATCATGAATTTATGTATTTTGACTTTTGTTTTTTCAAAAAATGAATTAAAAATGCAAAGTAAGTTAAAGGTTTGATTCTAGGTATGGTCTTTTAAGTTTTGCTAAAAGATTTTCCATGGTATAGGTGCATATCATAGTTTTACTATTTCAACTACTCTTAATTTGGTTGAATTTGTTAGAATTAGATTGATTGATTGTTAAGTTTGATGTAGATCTTAGAATGCAAATAATCAAAGCCATTAATGTCAGCTTCAACCCTAGAAGGCAAGGCTTGTATCCTGACTCATGCTTCATACATTGCCAACTAGAATACCAAGGTGCTTGGTTATCCTTTAATTCTACTAGGGTAAATAACAATGTGTGTTACTGATTTTTCTTTTTTCTATTTAATTTTTTCAATGTGATTGCCTCTAATTTTTTCTTTATGAAAAGGTTATCTTTCTTTATAAATTATGGGTAATTTGGTATATAGGACTCTTGCCAAAGTTGCTGGTGATTGGTACAATGATTATGATCATGTAAAGGAAGTGGATTGTCCATATCCATGCAATCCTTCATGCTATAATGTAATAGGTTAGTGAACTATAGCCTTGTTTTTTGGTAGAATACTTTTAATTTTAGGCAAATGCATAAATTATCTTGGAACAAGGCTAGGATGATGATTATGATAGTATATTATCTTAGAACACAAGCTAATGGAGTTGGAGATTAATGGTAACTTATTCACCAATAGGTTAGAAGTTCAAATTTCATTTACTTTATATGCTTGAATTATGAAATGAAATGAAGCTTTATTATGTTTGAAGATGTATAGGATCTATTAGACAAATATTACCTTTTATGAAAAATAAAGATAGACTCTACAAATTGTCCAAGCACCAATGGGGGCATAAAAAATAAATTATACAAGTTTTTTGTTGTAATAGTATAACAATGATGAGCAGTGGATATCCCCTATGCTCAACCATATGAATCACAAGCATTCACGTGCAATTCAATCAAATTCTATGGATGGACCTAGTGTAGTATCTAGATTTTTCAGTATTGATTGCAAGTATCTGTCTTCTCACTTAGGGGGGGTGTCAGACCCCGAAAAAAAATTCTATTGATATTAAAAGTGTATCAATTACAGTAACCTGAATAAGTCATAGGGTTGAGGGGAAGGGGAAGCTAAGAGCACTGTGAATGAAACTCGCGAACAACCTTATAAATAAATGAGTATTAAAGGAGGAAACCTAAATTGGGGCACTATCAAACGTCCACACATACTGACTAGTTACAAGATAGAATGACATAGAATTAGATGAGGCAAAGAGCTCTCAATTAAGGATAGAGAGAGTTCCAATGGTGACTCCACACAACAGAAAGGGGAAGCTTCATTGCATAGATTATTGATGATGAGTGTTACTAGAATGCACAGGTCTTTCCCATGGCTGTAAGAGATGAACCAACTAATGACTATCCTGATTGAACTTAGATGCTTGAGATGTGAGTTGGAAATGAATGAGGTAAAAGATCTACAACTTCTCCAACCTGGTGAGGAAACATTTATTAGAATAATCTGTCCGTTGAAATATAACATTGCATCTTCGCTTCCAAATATAATATAAAATAGTAGGCCTAATAACTTTCCACAGAAACTTGAGATTAGCAGAAGTAATGTTCAAAAAGTTGAATTTGGCATCCTCTTGAGATAGCTTGTATGATGGAAAAACTATGGAAGCCCACTCCCACACATGCTGAGCAAAGGGACAATGCAAAAACACATGGACAAAGTCATCTTGTCCACCACAGAGAGGGCAATTGGGATTGGGAATCCCCAAATATTCTAAACATTTACCAATAGGTAGACCATGGTGGAGGAGACACCAGAGGGACTACTTAATTTTGGGGAGGGTCGGAAGTTTCCAAATATGTTGGAAGAGAGGGATCCAAAATGTTACTGACTCTTGTCTATGCCAATACTTATTGCAGTGTTGAATGACCTCGGATGGATCATGCATAAGATGAAAGGGAATAGATGGCTAGTAGGACAAGATTTTAACCCCATTAAGCCATTGAAGTCCATGAAAAGGGCTTTGCATTATAACATCGAGTTGCCAATGACTGTGGAGAAAGTAGTAAATATGGACTAGGCAATGGTTCATTGAAATCGACTCCCCATACAAATTGTTAAACTCGACCCCTAAAATCCAATGACTAGCCAACCTAAGACAATTCAAGGAGATGACACCCTTCCAATACCACAAGGTAGCCACCTTAGCCTTTGTGATGGCAAGGAGAGTAGGTGATAGAGGTAACTACCATAGACACAATCTAGAGAGGGTAGTAGGGTTGATCTTGACATTAGTCTAGTCTATGTAACTATGTAGAATTTGCCAGGCCCTCTAGATGCTTTTGCAAACATGAGATCTGGGAAGAATGATAGTGAGGGGGGAAAAGATCCAATTGACAAAATGGATGCCTTTCTAGAAGGGCTTGTTTTTAGGAAATGCTTGATGAAGCCTTAATTGGAGGAGGGTCCCAATATTATCTAAAGCATCTAAATGCTATACCAACCACTTAGCAACTAGGGTAATTCCCTACTTATAGGAATTCAAAAGACCTAAGCCACCCTTATTCTTGGGGAGAGTAACAATATTCCAAGTGACTCAATGAAATCCTTTATGAGAATCTTTGGAGGACCACATAAAGTTACAAAATAACCATTCTAGCTTCTAGTAGGTAGCTTGGGAGGGGGCCCAACACGAAGAGTAATACATATGGGTTGATGCACATATGGACTTACATACAAGGTATTTACCTATAAGTGTGAGGGGTTTATTCTTCCATTTGTCAAGTTTCTTTTGAATCCGATAAATAACCTACTCCTAGAGAATAGAGGTTGAACCTCTAAAATGAAAAGGGATTCCCAGAATCTTAACGATGTCTTGATCTTGAAGCCATTTCCAATTATAGTTGGTCACATGGTTGTAATTTCCCATAAAGCTATAAATAAAGGATTTATTCCAATTTATAGTGGAACCTGAGAGTGTTCAATATTGCTCCACCCTTCATAAGAGGTGGTGCAAATTGGAAGCTGTGTTTTGAACTAGAAAAAAAGAGTCATTGGTGAAGTGCATATTGAGAAGTTGTTGTTGAGAGGAAGAAAGGCAGACCCCAATGAGAACTTTAGTTTGAATGTCCAGGTAAATTTGATGATAAAGAAAGTCTACTGCAATGATAAAGAGATAGGGGGGTGAGAGGACAACCTTGCCACACTAACCTATGTATTGGAAAGGGAGAGGTAATGCCAAAGGTAATGGCTATTCTTGCGATAGCATCTGAGAATAAGCATTTCACCATATGTAGGAACTTAGGTCCAAAACCAAGTTTGGTCATGGTTTGCAAGATAAAATCCCACTTTATGTTGTCATAAGCCTAGGCGTAATCAAGTTTCACTAGGAGAATATCTTGTCCATCATCCTTGGCCCACTTGAGACCTTTCCATGTTGCAACCACATTGTCTAAAATATATCTACTAGGAACAAATCCTGTTTGTTAGGGAGATATGATCTAGCCAAGAATTTGTTTCAATCGTAGGGCTAGGCACTTAGCCCAAATTTTATACACTACATTGAGAAGAGTTATGGGATGCCAATTGGAGATATTGGTAAGCTCCCCAGACTTGGGGACGAGACAAATTACCCCTTGATTTGGATTAGGCTTGAGGGAACTAGTTAAGATAGCCTCATTAATGACCTATAGAAGATCATTTCCTACCAAATCCCAATGATTTTAAAAAAATTCCATGGGGAAGCCATCATAACCAGGAGCCTTTTCCTGACTTAACTTGGAATAGGCCACCTATAGCTCTACCAAAGTGATATCATCATCAAGACTTTGTAGCATAGTGGAGTTGATGAGGCAAGGATAATTGGGGGTGGTAGCCTTGAACGAAGAGATGTCCATTGGGGTAGCTGAAAAAAGGGTTTCATAGTGGTTCTTGAGAAAAGAGAGGATACTGTTGTGTTCAATAATGGTGGTACCATTACTAGAGATTTTTTCTATAGAATGCAAATAGGAAGTAGTGTTGAGATACTTAAAAAATTCCTTACAATGTTCATCTTAAATATTTAACCAAGTGAGTCAACTTTTAGTTAAGGCACTTTGTGCTCGGTACACATCCCAATGTTGAAAGGCTAATTGTGCTCTAGCTAGCTCCTTGTGAACTAGAGTGTTGAAGGGATCTTGAGCTAGTGTATTAGTGAGATGTTCAATTGTGAGGTGAATTTTGTTGTATTCTTGTCTAGCCCAAATAACCACTGCCTTACCATACGAACGAGCAAATTTTTGTACTCGACATGAAGCACGATGCCACTAGTTAATCCAACCCACCTAATTTAGGGGCCTAGGTTCAGCATTCCAAAGGTTGGATAGAAGAAGTTGGGTAGTAGGGGAAGAAAAATAGTTGTTGTGTAGTCAAAAAAGATGGAATATTTGTTGGTGAGGACTGTCATGAATCTTGATAGATATGGAGATAGGAAGATGGTCTAATAAGGTGGCATGGTGATGAACCGTAGTAGCAAAGAAGGCTTGCTAGAAGGAAAGGGTGAAGAAATAGAAGCTATCAAACCTACTGTAGATGCGATCCTACCCAAGATAGTGATTGCTCTAAGTAAATCTGTTGAGGGGAATGCTCACAGAGGTGTCCACCCCATTAGAAAGGTAAAACCTTTTCTTAAAGGAGGACTAGGTTTGATACTCAAGATTGGGTAGTTGAAAAAATACCCCTTCGAGCTTATCTTGAGGGAATTCGACCATACTAAAATCTCCTCTGAATATCCAAGGCACTGGGGGAAGAGAATTTGCAAGTTCTTGCCAAAGGAGAGCCCGTTCTGTGGAGTCATTTGGGGCATATATTGAGCAAATTTCAAAAGGATCATGTAAGGAGGAGAAGGTGGCCCAGGAAACTCTATGTCTAGAATCGGAACCACTTTGAAAGATTTTAGTTTTCCAGTAGGGCAAGAAGAGAATGGCTACGCCTCCTTTCCCACTTGCATGGGACGTCGCTAGGATTGAGGAGTGAGGAAGAAACCAATGGGAAGATAAGGATAAAAGGTCAGCTGAAACCTTAATTTCTTGAAGGAAAATGAAATCAAAGGCTATATTAATACTAGAAATAAATTTTCCTACTCACTTTTTTCGAAGCCTACCAGTAAGGCCTTGAATGTTCCATGAAAGGAGGTTCATGGGAAAATAAGAGGCAATTTGGATGAGAGGTTAATGGAAGGTTTGAAAGTCAAAGTATCACCTTCCATTGTTCTTGATAGAAGGGAAAAGGAGTTGTTGGTGGATACAAGGGCCATGGAAGTGTTCAATGGAGAGGAGTTAGAGGGAGGAGTAGAACTAAAGGAAGCTTTGACTTGTTTCCTTCCATTGCCCATCATGAACTCATCCACTAAGACTGAGTCCTTGACTGCCTTTGAGGGGATGACATGGATGGAGGTGTGAGTACCTGACTGTTGTTTTTGTAGCTTGGAGGGGCTAGATTGAAAGAAGGATTGTGGAGCTATTGGGGAAGGAAATCCGAATTTAAAGGATAATGAGGGTGGGTGTAATGGTGTGACTGGGGAATGGGTTTTTTGAGATGCTACAGCTTGTTTCTTCCTGGCTAGGATGGGACACGCCGATATATGATACTCAGCCCTATGACAATAGCTACACAAGTTTGGAAGGTAAAAATAGTTTACTTTTTCGGAGAAGATTTTTCCACCAGCATCGAAGGTTAATGAGCTCTTTCGAAGAGCTATATCTAGTTTAATACAATAACGGTGAATTTGAGTTCCATTGATCATCGTACAATGATCAGAAATAATAGGGCCCAGGGTGCTCACAATGTCCCTCTTAATAGTTGAGAAAATAAGTGGAAGATTGGGCAATTCCACAAAATAGCAAATTATATTAAAAGTTAGATCATTGACATTAAAGTCTAATCTCCAGGCACGTGCTATTAGGGTTGCATTCCATGTTGGAAAAATTTTTAGAGAGAGAGCATTTTCAACCTAAGAGGCATCGAATAGTTCCACCAAAATGAAATTTTGAGCATAGTATCAAGCATGAGAAACCTGAATGACCTAGGGCTAAAGGAGGCTTTGGACGTGAGTGTTTATACTTGGACCTTGGTAAAAACCCTACAATTTGAAAAAAAATAAAACGAGATGTGATATTTTTGGAAACTGCTTCAAAAATATCATCAGGTAAAAGGAAATCAATTTGAGGTGAGGTAGAGGAACTTCCCTAAAGGAGAGTAGACCCTGATGAATCCCCCATTATGACTCACCTACCCACGAAGTAGGCACAGCCTCTTCATAGTGGAAACATAGAGATGCCCAACCACAACCCCAAATTGATTCAAATTTGTAGACGAACTCTCCAGATCTTGAGCTTAGAACAAGTCTGGCACCACCACTCCCAAAAGATGTACTACCCTACCATGAAAAACATGTGGGCTAGAAGAAAAATCTACTATAGCTGGTCAAATCATTTGGATAGAAGCCACTGTTCCAACTACCTACACAGATTGACCCTATCTTCTCACTTAGACTAGTGGCAGCTTTATCACATATGGTTTAGACCAAAGTAAGGTATATGATTATTGATATTGTTAGGGCCTTAAACTAACTAAATAAGAACATAGAATTTAATTATTTAATCTAATTAATAATAAAATTAAATCTAAAACTATCCTAAGGGTGATGAGTATATGTTCCTAGCTTGTTGTACACATCCTAAACTTTGATACCCATTGCTAGGATTGCCAAGTGTTATGCTATTGGGCAAACCAAGCAATAATGTTGTTGGGATGGTGAATATGTGTTTATGTTTGAAATTGGCTGCATTGATTCCATTGATTGACTAATGTGCATGAACATATAAATATTAACTAAGTAGATAGAAAATAAATTTATTCTAAGTAAAAGTACTTTAATCAATATGAATCAATCTTGATCTTATTGTAGTTCATGGAATGTGTCAAGGTACAATGCCACCTAAATAAGATGTGGTATAATTGACTCAAATCCATGCTACGGGCACTTACTGACTATTTGTTAAGATTATAGAATAAAACTACAAGATTTTAGCTATACTAGTGACCAAAAGGTGCCAAATATGTAGTTGGTGCTCACATATTTATAGGCAAGTATAGGCATTATATAGATGGGGATACATTAATGCATTTGGTTGTGTTGACAAGGATGCATTGACGCAGTTGTTATAGTAGATGTGATATAACATCTACGATATAGTAGATGCAATATAGCAGCCAACTAAGATGCATCAATGGGGATCTTACAAAGCATATGGAACATGGCATTTACAATATAACATCTATGATATCTCAACCAACTAATATAGTTGATAAAATGATGCTTTATCATATCCCCATGACTCCACTACCTAATATATTAGGTTTTATCAAACACTATCTCATCATTAAAGGCTCATGATCTGCACAACCTACAAATGCGCTCTTCTTGAGGGAGTTGAATCCATCTTTCACTTTCAAATTTAAGATGATGAAAACTTAAGAAAAACTTACTAATAGCATTCTAATACTAAATGAAAATAGGATCTAAGAGATAGTTAGCTTCTACATCTAGTTTATTAGATCTAATATGCTGCTTTTACCTTCCATATTAGACCTCATCTTTGTTAAAACCTTCTATTCGACTAGTTAACAAATATGCTTAGGATTTTGTTGCATTTTTTTCTAAGAGATATTTCATTTTCTCAATCATTACATTCCCTAAATATACCAACCACAATCTCATAAATCCTTGAGAATTGCTTTAGAGAATTTGTCTTTCCTTGGGATATGCAAGCTATGAATGTAGGTAATGAATTGGCATAAGGCTTGACTTTTCAAAGTAATAAATCATATTCATATAGTAACATTGAGTAAGGTATTTACATCTTCACCTCTAATTGATTGAGAAGAAAAATATTTTGTAGTCATTTAATAATTTTCCAAAGTTTAGCATTGAGTCTAGGTTCTCCAATAACACATCCATATGATATCGTAGGATGGATGATGGTTTGAATTTGACCTTCCAAGCTGAGAGTTCTAAATCCTTGCATTTAAAAGCATACAAAGCCTTGAAACCTCATGCTATTTTTTCTTTGATGCACTTCCTTCACATGTAATTGTTCATATAAATTAGAACCAAATATTTAACATAATCTACTATTTGTACATTGGTACCTCCAAAATGGAAGTAATAATAGGTATTTCTTATAACTGCCCCCACCCCCCACCCCCCCAAATTATCAATTTGATTTTATCTACATTCAATTGAAAACTAGATGAACAATAATAAATTTTTGAAATTTGCAACATAGTTTTCATACCTTCTATAGTAGTGGAGATCAAGGCCAAATTATTTGCATATAAAAAAAGATTTATTACCTGAGATTTGATTTTGATAGCATGACTATCATGCCCATTTCACAATCATTCCTACATTTTCTCAATAAAGGTACCAAAGAGACTAGGAGAAAGTGGACAACTTTGCTTAGTGATAAAACCATTTTTTAATCAAATGTGATATCATAGCTCATGCTATGTCATTGTTGATATGATGTATCAGGAGCTATGTAGCCCTATAAATACCAACACTTGGGTACACAAATAACAAAAATTTCTTCCATCCCTTACCCAAACCCTTGTAGTTTTATTTCGTAGTTTTAATGATGGTGTGAATTCTCATAGTGTGGTGTCAAGCAATTGACCAGAGTCTTTATTCAAGTAAATTATACTTGGGTACAGTTTATGATCAATAATAAAGATCGAGACTATTTTTCATCACTACAAGATACACTTAGTTTTATCTATTTACTTAGCTTAATTTTCCGATTTACTTTAGTTAACACTTTACATTTTCAAGTACTTTACTTTTCATGTTTACTAGTTAAGCGGAATGAGTATGATTAGTTTTTAGCGTTTAAGTGTAATTGTTTGGTAACCTAGTAGTGGTTTCGCTCAATTCCCTCATTAGTAAGTCTACTTGGTAATCCCAGTAACAATTGCATAAACCCAAGATGTGAATGGCAAGCTAGGATTGGATACTCCTCACTATAGGCTAGGATAGATATATATTTTCATTATTGATGAGCAGTGAGTATATCCTACACCCAACCATATGAATTACAATCATTCACATGCAATCTAGTTGAATTCCATAGATCTTAAGTTCCTAAGTATGCTAGTTTTAGAAGGTGAAATCTAACTATGACGATTGTTGTCTTCCCAACTACACTTGTGAAGCTTAGTTGTATGGTTAAGTGTAAATGGGACACATGATTTTTATTATTTTTTATTTTATTCACCTACAATTTATAACAAGTTGAAACTCAATTTATTAACCAATTTAACTAATCTAACTGCTAATTAATAACTAAATATCCTAACATAAGCATATAGTCCCACTGTTTGTACACATCTTGAATGCATGCAACATTGCTAGGTTACCAACTATTAAGCACTGCTAGGATTACCAAGTGTTGTATGTTATGCTCAAAGTAGTTGTACTTATGTGTTTAATCTATTTAGCTTAATTAATTAGTTAATTAAAGGTTTACTTATCTTAATTAATCATGTAATTAATGAAAATGATAAATGCATAAATAAATCAAATAAATCATTAATCTATTCTAATTGTTGCAAGGTTTGATCAAAAGGCTTGTCTTTATTACCATTCACACTGGTGTGCTCAAGTACATTAGTGCTCGAATAAAAATCTATACACTTTTTAACTCCTGCTGTGGGCACTCAGAAAAATATTCTAACTTTGAAATGAAAAAACTACAAGAGCTTTGCTACAACTATCACTATCTCCCCATAAACGCGACTGGTGAGCATGTATTTATAAATTCTATTGTGAAGCTGCATTGATGGGGCCTCATAAATGCAGCAAATGCTACATTGGCATAGCCCCATTGACACGACACTTTGACGCTTCATCATATCCCCACACTTTGACGCTTCATCATATCCCCACAATTGGGAAGGTATGGAATTATTGACTAACTCTTGATGCAACAAACTAACATAACAGAACTAACAACAAAACTAAGTGCCTAAGTGTACATATTGACATCATTACAAAAATTTTTGGTGTTCATGACATAAAATTGAAGACCATGACATGACTACTCAAACTAGACAACATATCCTTTGATGGCATGAAGGTGGTTAAGAAGATCAAATAGTCCTAGGTGGTCTTGAGGTTCTGAAGGACCGTCGCTAGCTTCAAGCATGCATGGTGGCTAAGGAGGCTGTGGATGCTACCTCTAGTGGAATGTGAAAGGCATCAAGTAATGCCTTCATCTTCTCCTCCTTGCTCCTGAGATCATTCATAGTCCACATGGCATCGCCAATGTGGGCTGGAATGGGAATATTCCACAGATAGGGCATTATTGGGAATAGCTCCTTGATGTTGATGAACTAGACAATGAATTGTTTATGTTTGACATTGAACGCCTTCATTGCATTTTACAACTCCTGGTAGTCATTCATTCTTTTGGCCAGTCTCTCAGCAGAAGATCTCTGATCAATGTATTTGCCCTTGAGAACCTCAAGTTTATTATTTTCCACCACAAGCTATGTGGTGTCCTTGTGATGCTTGAAGTCATCCTTGTACAACAAGTACGAGCTAGCCACTTACCTTTCCAATTTTGACCATGGTTGTCTAGTAGTTAACATATCCAGGCTTGCATACCGGAGATTGGCAAGCTCCATATATTTAGTCATTTCCTCTATCTACAATTCCTTTAGGTGAATTTCTACTTTATTTTATTGATCAATCCCATCAATGATGGGCTACCATAATTGATGTCCTAGTTGGAGTTGCTAGAGGGTCTTGTTTACCTTTGTCTTTTCCACTTAAATGTGTTTCTCATTTATTTCCTTTTATAGGCTAACCTAGTCTCTATAGTGATCCTCAACTCTCTCAAATTTGAGAGCCTTTGATTTCCAGGTGGCTACCTCTTTTATGGTCTTTTGGCAAAGGGCACGAACCTCCTCCATGGAGAGGTTTTTATTCCTAGCTGCCAATCTCCTTAACTTTGTATTTGCTTTAGGTAGTTGCTCCTACTATTGATGAATAAAATCAGTCAACTATTGTTTATGTGCATCAACATTTTGCATGCGATGGTTTTTCTTGGTTAATTTTACATTCTCTTGGTGGGTCAGATCCAAGGCCTTTTGAATCTTATGCTAGGTAGCCTCTCTCAAGGATTGATATATCACTACCATCTCCATTACACCCTAAACCCATTTTGATCTAGTGTGAAGCTATTCAAGAGCTTCATCTGTTGTCAATGTTGGATTGAGAAATGTAGGGTTGACAATCTAGGCTCTTAGTTCAACAACTTCCATAGCCAAGAATTCATTCAGCTCCTTGGCTATTTCAAGTTTCCCTACCAAAATAATCTTCTTACTTCTTATCTCTAGTAGCTTTGACTAGGTTGCAATTATATTATCTAGAAGATCAAAGACATTCAAAAGTGGTTGCCTAGTTCCTACTATTCGATCTAGTAGCTTTTTATGTTTTGTTGTACTTAATCTGTCACTTATGGTCCATGCGGATGTTTGCACATCTTTTAGTGTAGTGACATCTAGTATAGATGCTACAAGTGCATTGAGTGTCTCAACAATTCTATCAACAACCACCTCTATTATTGTTTCTTGTCCTTGGTACTACATCACTAGTACTATGTCCTCTTTGCCCTCCTCCAAGTGCACTGAAAAGTTCATGGCATTCCTAGAAATATCTGGGAGTTGTTTCTATTCTAAAAGAGATACTATTACCTCTCTAGCACTAGGATTCAACTTCATAAAAAACTGCATTTATTGGGTAGAGAAAATGGATCCACCTCCCTCCATCAAGATAATTTTTTGGGCCACCTCATTCATATGACTCATTGCAGGCTACTACAAAAATGGGTCTCCACCACTTGTGCCTGTTTATTCCTCTTTCTTGCTCAAGATTCATTCTCAGAACTTGTGCAACCATTGGGATGTTACAGCAATGTCTGACACTATTTTCTGAGTGGTAGGTGGAAGTGGTAGTTGCTACTCCTCTTCTTGGATTTTTATTGTAGGAGTTTTATCCCTCATCATCTTCACTTAATTAGCGGTTGAAGCATGTTAGATAACATTATTAGTATAGTAGACTATTCCTCCTGTTCGACATAGTTTTCTGATGAGGCATGGGAAGGGGAGTGACTTTCTTCCATGTTCATTCTCCTTGAACCACTTCTCTATCTCCAGATAGATCAACTATGGAAGGTTCACTAGGAATATCTCACTTAGAGTAGCACACACATAGGTAGAAAAGGCAATGATCTTAGTGGGCCTCATCTTCGAATTTAGGTGAAAGGCCACAATCTTATAGTGGATTCCTTTTTTGGTGTGAGCACATGATACTCCTTATAGTCGATACCATAGCACCATTGAACCCATTCCTTGTTGATGCTAGGGTTCACTTACATTAGAATCTTGACAAGATTCATCCTAGTTTTAGGCAATCCAAGTGCCTCTACAATGGCTTGCATCAAGTAGGACACTTAAATGTTCTTGATTTTGGCCATTGAACTAGCTTGCTTGTTATTCCAAAATAGGAATGTCTCTCCCATATACCACTTGTTGGACGTGATAATTGGCCACATGGAAGAGGTCTTCAATTGGTCCTATACCTACTTAGGTGCTTGCTCCAAGAAAGAACCAAAGTTCAACTCTTTGAGCATTATTTTCTAGACCTCCCTTGATCTAATTTGATTTAGATATACTTTTGTCAAGATCACCTTAAGGTTCATTTGTTGAGCTAGTGCCTCGTTTTGGTGGGAATGTTCTATTGTTGCCTTGTTTTGGAATCTGATGAATAGACTCCACTTCAGCCTATTCCCTAAGAGGTCATGTGGCATGGGTTGTAACTGGTTCTTCTTGGGCCTGTTCTTGGCCCCTTCCTATTCTTGGTCATTTTTTCCTTGGTTGAGATGATCCTCCTTCCTACGTGTGTTTGCCTTTTGGTGCCATCTATAGTCACAACACATTTATGGATTAGTAGATATAATGTGTAACTTAAAATAATTAGATACCTTATCTCATTAATTAGTTACACTTGGCTATGGTTGGACCATGGTAGATTGCTTATTTTATTAATTGATTTTTCATTGTAAGTGTCACTAGGGCTTGTTGGAAAAGTTTAACTCTTGTGATTTGGTGTTTTAATGATGATTTCTTAGTTAAACCTTTTGGGAGTTAGAAAAATGTCAAAACATTTTCTATTAAAAATGGCACATTTGTGGCCCCCATGACGAAGAGCTTACGTCTGAGAGCTATAGGGTTGAAAAACGAAGTGATTTGGACAAACAATTAGGAAGTTATGGGCTTTGGAAGGTTTTGGGCTCTGAAAATTGCCAAAACTCCTTTGGCATTTGTGAAAAAATGTGAAAAGTTTTGAGGATCATGCATATATATAGTATTTTTATGCTACATTGATGGGACCATGTGTATGCATGGGCTTTGTCGACGGGGCCTTATTTATGGGGTTTATAAACAAAATTTTCAAACTTGGATATTTAGAAAAATACAAGGAATTTTTGAATGAATTTAGGATCGATGGAGTCCTAGAAAAACCAAGAATATGATAAAATCATTGAAGAGGATCTTTGAAATCTTAAAAATTCAAAAATTTTATGGAGAATGTTTGAATTAAAGAAAATACTTAAAGGAGCACATTGTCAAATACAAAAGATAGGTGCACGAAAGATTTTGACTGCAATAGTGTCTAAGGATAAGGTGCTTAATGAACCCAAATAAGAGATATCCAAATGGGTCTTCCTCATAGTAGGCACATGCCTTGTTTTCCCTTGCATAACCTCAACCTAAGGAGTCCATGGATCCCATAGGTGATTAAAAATGATGAAAGTTAAGGACCAAAACCTAGAAGATTCTACCAAGAATTCAAGTACGTTAGACAAATACACTGAACAAGAACATGGACACTGGCAATGAGGTGAGTCATGGGCAATATGGATGGATGATGGAGAAGGTGGAATGGAATTTTGAATTGAGGTCATAAGAAGTCCCTTGTGGATTTGTGATTAAATGACCTAGGAAGATCCATCCTCAATCTAGACCAAAACCAACCACTTTCAATGACTTCACATCGTCACTCCAAGACCAATCCACCCCTTTGAAACACAAAAGTATTTCCATAGAACAACCAACATTCCTTAAGGAGAAGAAAAGAGAAGCATAAAGGAAGAGAGGGCCTTAGTTAAAGAGGACCTTCATGCATGGGTAACATGTCTTTCTAGCCACCTAACTAGTGCTTGTAGCCCGTTTATTTTTCTAAAGGATGTGCTTTGAATTCCCATCATTTTTTTTGTTTCTTTTCTTTTCTAATTTTTTGTTGATTTGTGGTTCTTTTTTCAAATGTGAACCACACCATGCAAAGACTTATTCAACTTCTTGTTACTGGTTGACATGGAATGGTAAGAAATCCATGAAAATACTCATGCACTCAAGTATGTAGAAGAGTACAAAGATTATTGAATCACCTTGAAGTCACACCTTGTGCAAACCTAATTCTAGAAACCACCAAGGTCACAAATTTATTAAAGGTTTATTTTATGAAAGGGACCTCATATTCCCAAAACAAGGAAAACCATAGATTTTTGTGGATCTGTGGATGTCATGGACTCACTGCTTATTCCATGAAAAAGAAACTATGTCTTAGCCATCGGTAAAAAAATTCAAAAATAGAAACCAGATATTAGCAAATAAAAACATTAAGCACAAATCACCATTAGCAACAACTACAACACCACTATGTCCTGTTGGCATAAAGCATGTTTATTAATAGAAATTAGAAAATCACAATAAAATAAGGTAAAATACATAAGAAAGTGTGAAATATTTAAGAAAAATTTAAATGTACTAATGATGGTGTAAAACAAAAAATGATGTAAAATAGGAAAAAATATTAAAATCAAAAAAGGTATAAAATAAATAACTTACAAAAGTAAAAATGTGTAAAACAAAAAATAGAAAAATCAAGGAGCCATCTATATGATTAGCATGGATAGCCATCTCCCCCATGACTAAGTTGGAAGGAGGAGATCTAAAAGATTGAGCGTAGTTGCCCATCCATTGAGGTATTTGTTGCACTGGCTTGCTTGGGTTCATGGAAATGCTTTACTTATTGGATGTTGACCAATTACTTCTTGTTTGGGCTTTTAGGTTTGTATATGATCATGGCCCCAAAAGGAAAGGTTTCATCAATTATATAAGGCCCCTCCCACAATGTTTGAAACTTAACCCATTGAGGTATATGTGCGCAGTTCTAGTAGAGGACCTTGTCTCCAAGTTGAAATTTTGTCCTTTTGATTCTTAGGTCACATCATTATTTGTTGAATGCCTTGTGCACTTCATTCAGGCATAGGGCTACTAATCAATTTTTGTCTAGCACATTCAAGTTGATCAATCTTTCTTTTTGTGCTAGGCTAAGGTCAAGGCCCAAGTCATAGGATGTTAAAAGTGTATGGAGCTCAAATTGGATAGGTAAAGTTGGTAATTTTCCCTACACTAGCTCATAGGAAGAGTAACCTATAAGAAGTTTTTATGTTGAGTGGTATTCTCAGAGAGCATCGTTTAATTTTATGCTCCAACCTCTCCTATATTTACTCATAGCTCTTATTAAAATCTTTGTGATCTCCCTATTACTAACCTCTACTTGATCATTGGCTTGGGGGTGGTAGGGTGTTGTTAATTTATGTTCAATCCCCAAGTGTTACATAAGCTTGCAAAAAGTAGCACCTATAAAATAAGTTCCATTATTATAAATTAGTGCATGTGGAAATCCAAACATGTTCATAACATTTTTTTGTACAAATCACAGAGCAGTGGATGATGTACAATCGATGATTGTTACTGATTCTACCAATTTTGTGCAGTAATCAATGGCTACTATAATATAGGCCTTTCTGTTGGACATGGGTGTGATGGGACCTATGAAATCTATGACCCATATGTCAAAGGATTTCAATGGTTGAATCCACTATTGAGGATCCTCCATTTATGCAATAATCCCACAATCTCATTGACAATGTTCACAAGTTTGAACAAACTAGTGAGCATCCTTAAAGATTATGGGCCAATAGTATCCTACCATCAGGATTTTTATGGTTGTGCATCTCCCTATATAGTGGCCTCTACAAGGACCCTCATGAGCATTTTGTAGAATGTGTAGGTGATTGGCATCAGGTACATACTAATGAACTAGGCCATTGATGCACACCTTATAAAGGTATCCATTGATTTCCATGAAGCATTTGGCCAGATGAAGAAACTGTTGTATCTTCCTATAGTTAAAATCTTGTGGCATTTCTTTAGTGAGAAGATAAGTGAGGATGCCATCATACCATTTGAATTCTGTGGGCATATGTTCATTTATTACTCTAGTAAAGAGTAGTTCATCAGGAAATTGGTCAGAGAGTGGGCTCTCCTTTTGTTTGTCATCCCATCTTAACCAAGAGAGATGGTCAGTGAGAGCATTCTCAGTCGCCTTTCGATCTCCCATCGTAAAATTGAATTCCTACAAAATCACTAGCCATCGTATGACATGTGGGCTTAGCATTGGCTTATTTATGAGAGAGAGAATGACATTGTGGTCAATGTGCACAAACACTTTATATCTAAGCACATAGTGCTTGAACTTCTCTATAGCATTCACCACCATCATTAGGTCTTTCTCTATTGTGGTGTAATTCAATTATGCATCCATAATGCTTCGACTTGCACAGTGGATGTGATATGGACATTTCTTGTTGTCCAACTACATAAGTATGACTTCTAAGGAATAATTTGATGCATCTATCATGATATGAAATAGTCTAGACTAGTTAGGTGCTTATAGAATTAGAGTCTCTATAAGCCTCTTCTTGAGGCTATGTAATGTCTTTTCACATTCCTTGGTATAGATGAATGGAGAAGCTTTCTTTGTTACCTCAACTAATGGTTTTGCAATCTTAGAGAAATTCTCTATGAATAGCTAGTAGTAGCTAGTGTGTCCAAGGAATGATCAAACATCTTTAATAGTTTCCATTTGGCAAGTTATTCCTTGGATGATGCTTATTTTTTTAGGGTCCACCTTAATCCTTGCTTTAGAAATTTTGTGCCCCAGTACAATGCCTTCTTGGACCATGACATGGTTCTTTTTCCAATTGAGTTGCAAGTTTGTTTCCATACATCTTTTAAGTACTTACTCAAGGAAGTTCAAGGGTTGCTCGAATATAGCATTGTTAAGTGGAGAAGTCATCCATAAAGACTTCTACTTCACTACTAGTTTGCTACTAAAAAATTCTTAAGACTAGGAGTTGGAAAGTGATAGGAGACTTGCCATAGACCAAAATGCATCTTTCGATATGCAAAAGTGCCTTAGGGACTCATGAATGTTTTTTTAGCCTAGTCTTCTGGTGCAATCTAGATCAAAAAATGGCAATGGAAAGTGATCTTTGAATGTTGTTATGTTTAACAGCCTAAAGTCCATACAAACCTACCATTTGTCATCCCTCTTTCACATTATTACGAGTGGGTGGACCCACTCACTATCTGTAATGGGGTAGATGAACCTTGCCTTAAGGAGTTGCTCAATCTCCTCTTTGATGATTTGCTTCAATTTTGGGTTCAACTGTTGTTGTGGTTGCGTCCTTAGTTTCATGGATGGATTAGTGTAGATATGATGCTGGCATATCCTAGGATCAATCCTTATGAGTTTTGGATATGACCAAGAAAAGGTTGTTGGCCATTTATTGACCACATTTAGTAGCATTTTTTTTTGTTTAGGAGCAAGATTTGCATTGATTATTATCAGCTTTCCATTTTCAAGAATTCATATTTTAGGTTGGTAGGTAGAGTTTTTAACGCTATGGAGTCTTATTTGAAATTCTCAGGGATCTCCAACTCTTTCCAATTGGTATCATTGTTTCCATTATCAAAGAGTTAGTGATGAACTTACTTTAGTTCATTCACGCCTATGACATAAGTGCATGTCAGGCTCTTAGTAGGTTCCATGCACATTGTGCTACNTAAGTGCATGTCAGGCTCTTAGTAGGTTCCATGCACATTGTGCTATGATCAAGATCAGTAGTTAGCCACTAGGTGCCCTCTTGTTTGGTGGCTACTGAGTATATACACCTTTGAATATTTGCTTCATGTGCACACTGCCTACATGCAAAAAATAGATGTTCATTTCATGGACTAGAGTTTCTACATGTAATTACACCTTGTATCATTGTACATGATGCATGGAACTTGCTTCTTCCCAATCTTTCCAAATGCATTTTCCTTAGATATTTCTAGGGAAAGATCTATTATGTCATTCTTGCATCAATACCGCTTAGCCATGCCCTTTCCATAACGATTGGGAGTCCCCCTTATAGTTCTCAACATTTATTACTAGGAAATTGGCAGGAAAAGACCAACCATAGAGAGTAGTCATAATGTCTTCTACCAGTCCTAATGGAATAGTAATGGACTGGTCTACCAATTCTAATCAAATATTGCTCTTCTTGAGAGGTAGCAAGTTCTAGGTAATATACATCTCATGAGAAATCAAGTTCACACCAAAACCTAAATTAAGAAGAGCTTTACATGCTTCATTCCCAACAATCTACAAATAAATAAGAGGACTCCTAGGATTAGCTAATTTCTTGGGAAGGTTTCCAGCCTAGATCCAATCAAATATGACATGAGTGAGCATAACAGTCTGGATTTTAGGTGACATTTGGTTTGAAGGGTTCCTAATGGAATGGTTTGTAGAGGATGAGGTAGGAGCAGGATGACCAATCGGCTAAGTTTGTGAGGGCTTAGTAGGGTTGTTCAGTCAGAAAAATGGTATGTTATAAGCATGAGGTTCCATGTGAGTAGGTTGATTAACTAGTTTTAGATTGATGGCCCTGGTAGCATTGTGTTGCTGTGGCTAGGCTGGGAGTTCACCCTGCATGGATAGAGTAGGTGGTAACTACATTGAGGGTGGAGGAACAAGAGGAGGATAAGGATAGAATGTGGTATCTCTCTTGGAATGTGGAGAATGAATTCTATAGTATTCAAGAGAATAGTAGTGATGTTGGAAAATAGAAATGTGACTAGAAGAGTCATGTGGAGATAGGGGTTGTTGAACATAATACCCATATGGATCTGGTTGTCTGTAAGGGTACTACTGCCTTGGTGGTGGCATTCTCCATGACTGTGGGTGTTGCCACTACTGATACTACTCGTCCGATTGTGGTGGAGTTCCACTTGGATAATATTGTTGTTGCTAATGAAATTGCCTAGGATTTCCTTGAGGATAAGGTAATTTTTTGGGTGTTCATCTTTTTACTAGTTATGGATTTAGAGCATACACCCTGGACTCTTGTAAGTGTGACATGATGAGGCAACATCCCTTAGGATGTTCATATTGGTAGATGTCACATCCTCCATCATCATCTGATTCAGTTTCTACAATTTTCTATACAGCAACAATCTTTCCCTTACCCCTTTGATTGGCACGTTTAGCTTTCTTTTACCTCATGTGATCATGATCACTATTTTGTTCTTTGGACTCTTCAACAATTTTTAGAATACCTTGAAATTTTCTATCCATAGAATCTCACAACTGATCTACCTTAGTCAAAATTTTAGAGGTAAATTTTTGAATTAGCAAGGTTTTCTAATCCACCACCTCATCAAGTGATGATTCTTCCTCACTGTCATAAAATCAAACCTCCCTCTTGCAAATCAAAGGATCTTAGTTCTTCTACACTTTCGTGTTTCCTCAACTCTCTTTCTTCTTTTGCTACATGCTTGATTAGCCTTTGGATCCAATGGGCTCTTAACTTAGATAGTCTTCCTTTGGCATAGATCCCAAGAATTATCTTCATTTTAGAGTGAAGCCCATTTATGATATGGAGAAGTTCTTGCTAAGAGTAACCATAGTTAGGGCATCCATGTAATAAGAAATAATATCTTGCCATGATGGCATCCAAGGACTCATGTGTTCCTTACTTCCATCCCTAGATATACCTTCTCAGATTGGACACTCGGGAGTACATTTGCAACTTGTCGTTGAATAGTTCAAGCATCATACTCCATCAACAGATTGATTCCAACTCCAAGGATCGATACTAGCTTTCTACTTCTTTGATGAGTGCTATGAAAAACAACTTAAGCTTTTACTAGTTGTTTTCTATGTTTTATAAGGCACATGAATTTTGAAAAGCTTAAAGATGGTTTTGTGGATTGGAGTTATATTCCCCCTCAAAATTGAGGAAGTTGTTCATATCTAATTGATTGAACCTAATCTCATTCACATGCCTTGTTGGAATTCTCACTACCACTATGATGTTTATCATGCTTTGGGTGGCAAGTAAAGGCTCATCATAGCCATGACCTTGGTGCCTACGATGCCCTCTGCTTTCCCTCCATTTGTGATGACAAACCTCTCTTGAATGCTTATGCCCCAAATATTAACTTGCCTAATGGTTCCTACAATCATCTCTATCTCATTAGTCACCTCCATCATGATCATGTCCTCTGCAGTTACGTTTGGAGCCAAAAGAGGAAGAAGATGATGACAAAGATGAAGAGGAAGGAGAACTAGCATCCTCATGGTGCCTATCATCCTCTCTTTAGTGGTCATGGCCATGATCATGATCATGCTACTTGCCTAAATCCCTACCATGGCTCTCCTTCTTGAATCCCCCTTTGTCATGGAATTTGTTCTCATCAGAACCAAGATTATGTATTGTGGACTACAAGTTTTAGTTTTGACCTCCTTCATCGAAGTCAAAGAGAGGAGTCTCTTTGTATGGAAAACCCCCAGATAAGGGTTCTCCACCATCTTTTTGGTACCTTAGAAATGGGGAATCATTAGATCATTTCCCCTTCATAGATTCATAATGCTACGCTAGCTATCAATCCCTCAGATGTTGTGCATCAGTGGGATGATAATCCTTGGTGTCACTATCCTACACAACATATTCACCATGAAGAATTTGGATGCCCAACTGCACAAGAGTTTGATGAGGCATCATAGGAATGGAACAATCAAGCAGCAACACAATGTTTCCCTCCATGTCTTGCCATTGCAGTTGTTCATTCTAGTGTAGGATGAAGGTGAAATTGGTTCTTACTCATTAAGATGAGCATATATCACTCTGTGTTGCTAAGGCACCTACTAATTTTCTCCGTCAGACTTGGACAAAGAATTATTCCTATGAGAAGAAGACATCTTATATTAGAAGACAATAAATGCAGTGTGCTTTCTTATAATTTTTGTAGTTATTTTGAGGTATGATATGACTTTAGGATTTGTTTCAATGATGTTAAATAATTTTTCAGTAAGTCCTAGATAGGGCACATAACAAACTAAAGGTCCCCAACAATAGTGTTAATTCTGAGCAACTAGTATACCCTATGCCCAACCATATGAATTATAAGCACTCACATGCAATTAGGTTAAATTCCATAGACCTTAAGCTCCTAAGTACATTGGTTTTAAGAGGTGAAATCTAACCATGATGATCATTGTCTTTCTAACTTCACTTGTGAAGCTTAATTGTATGGTTAAGTGTAATTAGGGCACATGATTTTTATTATTTTTTATTTTATTTGCTTATGATCAATAATAAGTTGAAACTCAATTTATTAAAAAATTTAACTAATCTAATTGCTAATTAATTACTAACTATCCTAACATAAGCATATGGTCCCACTTTCCGTACACATCCTAAACACATAGAACACTGCTGGGTTACCAAGTGTTAAGTGTTGTTGGGATTACCATACTTATGTTTCTAATTTATTTAGCTTAATTATTTAATTCATCAAAGTCTTACTTATCTTAATTAATCACATATTAATCAAAATGGTAAATGTAGAAATAAATCCAATAAATCATTAATCTATTCCAAGTGCTACAAGGTTTGATCTAAAGGATTATCTTTATTGCCATTCACATTGGTGTGCTTGGTACATTAATGCTCAAATAAAGATCTGTATACTTTCTAACTCCTACTGTGGGCATTTAGAAAAGTATTCTAACTCTCAAATGACAAAACTGCAAGAGCTTTGCTACAACTATCACTATCTCTCCTATAAACACAACTGGTGAGCATGTATTTATAGACTTTATTGTGGAGTTGCCCTGATGGGGCCTCATAAACGTAGCAAATGCTATGTCGACATGGCCCTATCAATGGGGCAACACCATGTTGATGGGGATCCATCGATGCAAAACTTTGATGCTTCATCAATTATTACCTAGACTTAGAATTCATTTTCACATTCATTATGTTTATAATTAGGAGTGCTATGAGCACAACAACATCACCTATCATATGTCTCACTGTGAGTTAAACAATACATTGGGATTTCACTAACTCAAAGTGAGAAGACAACGATCATGAACTTAACATCAACTCCTAACATAATTACATTGTTCATCCACTAATTCAATCTCGTTGCACATGAACACTTGTGACTTGTATGGTAGAGTGTTGGGATATGCCACCAATCATCATTTACCTTTAATTTAGCTTTGGAATTGAAATTTTTTCTCCAAATTATATGTGTGATGATTTATGTAGAAATAAAAATTAAAAAGAATATAGTAGAGTATTTATTTAACCTTAAAATTATTCTCCATTAGAGCATAGCTTTGTATTGGAAGTTCAATGTGCACATGAGGAAATTTTAGGAATAAACTATCTAAAATAAAATAGAAACTAAATTTTTACTTAGGTCCAACAAAAACCCCTCTCTTGAATATGTTTGGACAAAGTAGTTGCAAAAATTCTCTTCATTAATTTCTTTTAATTCCATCACTCAAGATTTCCCACTAAAATAAAACTTGTGATTTGAAGTTTTTAAACCAAAACATTCAACACTAAGCTAACACCTCAAAACATGGAGTTAACATAACGTTAGAGATTTAGCTTTCATTACATTCAAATTATGGGTTTCCTTTTCTTATGTGGAGGTGGATGGTAGTATTTGATCTAGAAAGAAAGCTAAATTTTATTTTTTAAAAAAATAGAAATGAAAATAAAAGTATAACAAAAGAAAGTTGTAGAACAACTATTATTTTGTTGTTTATCAAGAATTAAGTAATAGGTTGCATGTTCAAATTGCCCTAGAGGCACCTTGATATTCTACATATCTTCTACTAAAGTATCAAGTTAGATGTATGTCTTGCAGGTACATACTTACATCCAACTAAACCCTCTTGTATCTATTAGAATTCTTTGTTGCAGATTTTTTCTTTTATCTATAACTTCAACATTGTTAACTACAACTGAACTTGTAACCTATCTTTTCCATGCTAAGCCTCTTAACACTAAGCTAATACCTCCCTCATTGAAATCTAAAGATAATTAAAATTTGTTTTGAAGAGAATATGCAATCTTAAACATTATTAAGAACTTGGTGGCTTTGATGCCTTATGAACCCTATAAACATCAATAAGTAGGATACTTGTCTAAACCTTGCCTAGACAAGTTACGATAATGTTGGGACCTTTTCAAATTACTTAAATAATACTTTGCTAACAAAGTAGTCATTTCAGAATAACTGGTTTAGTGTTAGGTTTTTTCTTTACACTCTCCTTTATATGTTGATGATTTGTTCTAAATTTTTAAATTATTATTTGATGAGCAGTGAGGTGCCCCTACGCTCAACCATATGAATACAAGCATGTACACGTGATCTAGTCAAACTCTATGGATGGACTAGTTCTAGCACCTAGACAGTTATACATTGATCATAGTTTGTTTTCATTCCACCTAAACTAGTAGTAGCTTTCTCATGTATGGTTTTAGTCCAGAGTGAGGCATAAGATTTTTATCATTTTATGTTTTATCAATTTAATCACCTAAAACAATAATGAAAGTGAGAGTAATTAATTGCTAAGTGAACTATTGTCTAATCTAACCTAACACAAGTAACTATCCCCACTTCTCGAACACATTTTGAACTTCATGTAAACACTGCTAGGTTGTCAAACGCTAATAGTTTTTGAGCTACCAAGTGTCACACGTATGTTCGAAGGGGTCATGCTTGTGTATTTTAATTAATTATTTAATTAATCAAAACTAATTGCTGAATGAATAACATTAAATGTGAACTACATGAAATCATGATATATAAATGCATAAAGAAAGAAAGTCTCAAGTGTTGCAAGGATGAATCAAAGAGCTTATCTTTATTTCCAATACAATGGTGTGTTCAGGTACATCACTGCTTGAATAAAGATTCAATCACACTTAGACCCCCTACTGCAAGCACTTGAAAAATATTCTAACTCTCAAATTAACAAACTGCAAAAATTTTGCTACTTGACCTCCAAAACTATCCTCAATCATGTACTTAAGCATTGTATTTATAGACCTAGGAGTAACCCTGTGATATCGAATGCTCGATATCGCATCATGGGCCACAATATCGAATACTTGATATCGCGGCCACTTTGATATCAGAGCTTTATGAAAAACACGATTCATCATACCCCCACGATTGAATGAAAACAAGTCCCTTACAAAATATATTTGAAGGTATGGAATGTTTGACTAACATTTAGAGTGATATAGAGAGAATAGACAAATATAGAAGTGCCCGAGCATACATCATTACAATTGTGTACAAGGTTGGGTGTTCATGACAATAGGAAAGAACACCCTCAGATCCAAAGGACATCCAACCCCTCTTGGCAGCAAAAGAATGAGGGAGAGGCAGAAGAGATCCAACAATCATGAACAATCTCTCATGAGTGATATTGCTACATCATCCTTAGTGAAGATAGTTTCACTTCTAGTCCATGCTCCCCACTACAATCATAACAAAATCAAGGATTAGTATATAAAGTGTAACACATAGCAATTGAATACCTTGTCTTGTTAGTGATTTTACCTAGCTAAGCTATGATTGTGGTAGATTGGTTTCTTGATAATGTTAGTGAAAGATTGACAAATAGGTTAAGTAAGAGAAGCAGTCCATAGAATTCAGAAAAAGCTTAACACAAAGAATACTAAAAAGAGGGTATAGAAATTCACAATAATAAAAAGAAAAAATTCATTAAAAATAGTTGTGAAGATGTGCACAGTTAGATGACATTGATGGGAAAAACAAAAAGAATTCGATGGTAACAATGTCTAAGGTTAAAGAACTTAACTTAACCAAACCAAAAGATATGCAAGTGGGTCCTCCCTAGAGCAAGCACAGGCCTTTTATGCCCTTGCATAACTTCAAACCAAGGGGTCCATGGGTAGTATGGATGATTAATGATTACAAAAGGTTAAGTACAAAAACCTAGAAGTAACTGACTAAGAACCTAACACATAAAACTAGAACATCAAATCAAAACATGAAACTGGTAGCAAGATGAGGCATGAAAAGCGTAGATGGATGAGAGAGAAAATGGAATGGAGTTTCTAATTATGGTCACATGAAGTCCCTTGTGGAGTTCATGATTAAATGACTCAGCAAGATCCATCCTTAGTTCAGACCAAAACCAACCACTTTCAGTGACTTCGCATCAACATTCTAAGATTAGTTCATCCCCTGAGACATAAGAATGCTTCTAGAAAACAACCATTATTCCAAATTGGAGAAGCATTAGGAAGTGAGAAAGGGCCTTAGTTAGAGGAAACAAGACAAGTCCCATAACCAGTGCTTGTAGCCCTTTTATTTGGTCTAAGGGGTGTACTTTCAATTCCCATATTTATTTATTTATTATTATTTTTGAATGGGAACCATACCATGCAAAGACCCATGCATTTTCACATTTATTTTGTCTAAGGGGTGTGCTTTGAATCCTCATCTCTATTTTTTTTATGAGGACCACATCATGCAAGAACTTATTTGACTTCCTATTGTGGAATGACACAGAACAGTGAGAAGTTCATGAGAACACCCCTGCACATAGGAAAATGGAAAAGCACAAAGAATACTACATCCCTTTGAAGCCACACCCCATCTGAACCTTTGATTCCTTCCCAATTCTGGAAACTACACGAGTCATAAATTTATTAAGGTTGTATTAATGAAAAAGGGACTACACATTTCTAAAACAAGGAGAACCATAGAGTGTGTGGATGGGTGGATGATGTGGACTCATTGCCTATTACATGAAAAGAAACCATGTCCTAGTTGTTAGTAATGACATTCAAAGTAAAAAACCAGACATCAACAATCAAATCACAAATGATACATACCACCATTGAGTAGCACATTACCATTGTACATGGCACCTTATTAGCAAAAAGAGTAGAGAATTATAGCAAACATAAGAAAATATAAAAGAAAGTAAAAGAGTATTCAAGAAATATTAAATATACTAACAATGGTGTAAAAAAAACTTAGAAAAGATTAATAATACTAAAAAACAAAAATATGTAAAACAAAGAATATGAAAACAAAAAGTTGTAAAACCAAAAATGTGTAAAACAAAAAGTTAAAAGACACTTAAGAATCCTAGAAACTATAATGGGGGATGACCCCCATGACTAAACATTTGGTCGTGGCTAGGATTAATAAGTGGATGAATAGGATTCATGCATGTATGAAATGTTAAGGGTCCATCATGCCCCAACCATTAGGTGTCTATTGATGGTATGGTGACTAGGTAGAGAAATTGTTGATCACACACCTAATTATAGAAAGCATAGTGGGGTAGGCTAGATGATGTGTGTGCATTATGAGGGAAATTTGACCCACTATGACACCCTTGACTAAATGGTATTATGGAAGGATCTGTGTGTCCCTTCACATTGGTGAACTCATTGGATGTTGAAGTATGAGGTGGAGGCCTAGGTATGGTGATAGGGGCTGTTGATGGGGCTAAGGAAGATGTGGAACCAGGTATTCCTTGGCCTAGTTTAGGAGGTTAAGTAGGTTCAAAAGTATCATTCTTCTTCTTACAGTCATACCTAAAGAAGGGATGCTTCCCACATTGTAGAGGGAACCTAATTCCATTAATAGTAGCAACACAAGTTACATCCGTTGGTTGGCACAATGGTGTGGAACCATCCGATGCATCTAATGGAAGTGTAGAAGGAGGTGAAGGATGAGAATACTAAGGGTGAGGAGAAGTGTGAGAAGTATGAGGTGGTAATCCCTTAGGAGAAGACATGGGTCAATGGTACTTAGGAGAGTGATAACGACTATTGGAAGTAGAGAATTTAGAACTGGTTGGAGAAATAGGATGTTGAACATAGTAGGTGGTTGGTTTTGGCAGATAGGGAGGATGTGGCTAGCTAGATGGTGGCCTTTCCCACACCTGTGAGTTTTGCCACTGTGGTCCAACAAAGTGTTGAGGTTGGTAATAGCTCCCCTCAAGATAGTACAATGGGTCATGGGGTTGTCCGTAATTACCTTGTGGAATAGGGATGTGCCTAAATCAATACCTTTGTATGAATTTTGGGTGCAGCCTCCATGCCCAATGCTCATATAGATGTGACAAGACTAGGCAATGATCCTTTGTATGGTCATATAAACAAACATCACATCTATCCTCATTATTTGTAGTTGAGCCTTTGGCCTCATTACCATTAGCCATTCTCCTTGGTTGTCGAATAGTGTCCTTAACTATTTTTGATTTCTATGTCCTCTATTTGTTTTGATTGCCAAGTTTATTTTGGATGACCCTCTCCTTAACAGTGTCTTCTAAGTTAGCTGGACATTTATTTAGTAAGGCATAGTATCTATCTAAGGCCATGTCCAATGATTCCTATTGTTCTTATTTCTATCTTTGGATTTGTCTCCTCAAGGTGGACACTTGTGCATAATTCTGGTATCTTTTAGTGAAAAGTTCTAACATGGTTGACACTTGTGCATAATTCTGGTATCTTTTAGTGAAAAGTTCTAGCATGGTTGACCATTGTTTGATTGAATTTGATTCCAATGATCTATGCCACACTTCAGCTTTATTGATTAGTGTCCTAGGAAAGAGCTTAAGCTTTTTCCATTTACTGTCCACATTGTTGAGCACACAAGCTTCATGGAAGGCCTGTAAATGATGTTGCAGATCTGAATCATAGTATCCTACAAATTTTAAAATATTATTCAGGTCAAGCTTAGGTAGTTGAGTCTTCTTGCGATGCCTGTGAGATATATTAATGGCCTCTATGATGTGCATTAGGATTTTAGGGACTAACAGGGGTTTATTATCATCGTTAGACAAGTGGAGATTAAAATATCTATTTGATCGATGGTGATGATGGAACTTGTATTCATGTTGATGACCTTGAATGTGTTTGTGGGTTCAATTTTTGCTTTTACTCAGACCCTTTTGTGGAGCTCTATCTTTATTCCTACGTTCATCTTCATCAGAACTAGACATTAAAGTTGAGGGGGAAGATGAAAAGGAGAAACTAGTAGGATATCCATGGCTTTTATAATGTTCCTCATGATCCCTTGGTTTATCATTTCTAAGTACTGAGGAGGTCTTAGGCCTTGAGTCCTCCCCTAGTTTAGGACTAATGTCATCTCCTTCAAGATTATCTACCCTAGGTGAATGTATTCTTTGAGTGTTGTTAGGGTGGCCATGGTCATTAAAAACCCCTTCATAAGATGGATCATTCCAATCTTATTCATCATATAATTTGTTAGTTCTCCAATGAATAGTTGCACTACGCAGTTCATAATCATTTCCACATGAGTGAAACATTTTTGTTGATTCATAGTGTGTGTTTGAATACTTTTCGAAAGATATATCATTAATACCCATTTACAACGATCTTGTGTAATACAACTAATCTAGATAACTAGCACCATCCTCGGCAATGGCACCAATGATGAGCAGCAAGGTACCCCTATGTTCAACCATATGAATATAAGCATGTATGCATGATCCAGTCAAACTCTATGGATGGACTAGTTGTGGCACCCAGACAATTATATGTTGATCGCAGTTTGCTGTGTTCCCACCTAGACAAGTAGTAGCTTTGTCACGTATGGTTTAGTCTAGAGTGAGGCATAAGATTTTTATCATTTTATGTTTTATCAATTTGATTTCCTAAAACAATGATGAAAGTGAGAGTAATTAACTGCTAAGTGAACTATTGTCTAATCCAACCTAACACAGGTAACCATCCCCACTTCTTGGACACATTCTAAACTTCATGTAAGCACTGCTACGTTGTTAAACGCTAACCATTTTTGAGCTACCAAGTGTCACACATATGTTCGAAGGGGTTGTGCTTATGTATTTTAATTAATTACTTAATTAATCAAAACTAATTGATGAATGAATAATGTTAAATGTGAACTACATGAAATCATGATATATAAATGCATAAAGAAAGAAAGTCTCAAGTGCTGCAAAGATGAATCAAAGAGCTCTTCTTTATTGCCAACACAATGGTGTGTTCAAGTACATCAATACTTGAATAAAGATCCAATCACACTTAGATCCCCTATTGTGGGCACTTGGAAAATATTCTAACTCTCAAATTAACAAACTACAAGAATTTTTCTACTTGACCCCCAAAACTACCCTCAATCGTGTGCCTAGGCATTGTATTTATAGACCCAAGAGTAACCCTGTGATATCAAACGCCCAATATCGCATCTTGCACCACAATATTGCATACCTGATATCGTGTACCTGATATCGTGGCCACTCCAATATTGGAGCTTTATGAAAAACATGATTCATCATTATTATTTTAGGAGTCTAACAACCTTTATATTAATGATTAAACAAGTTTTCTAAAAAGCTGCACAAAATATTTTTGATTTCAATTTATCTTTCTCAATTTCTTGAGAATTTTTTTATTCAAGTTTTTCTATCACAACTATTACAAATAATTATCTTAGATTTTTCTTTCACAATGTTCTATATTTTTCTTTCACAATGTTTTAATCCCTTTGTTAGTCACCCATCAATGTGTAGTTTCATATAGTCAATAAGAAATGGTCACCCTTTGAAAAATTAAAAGAAATAAGATATTATTTACATAGCTTCCTATAGATACTCACACTTGGCTTTTTGTGTGAATAGCCTTTAGGAATAGTTCTTATCTTAAGAAGGTAGGCTATTATATGCTTGTTAGTTAGATAATTTGGGTGTTTGGTTCTTTTTGATGTATGCACTTATTTTAGTTCACACTGCATAATTAATATTTGAATAAAGATTTTATCTTTGACTTAAATTGGATGCAATTGTTAGACTTGATAACTTAGTTTCGCATGTTCTTTACATGTTCAATGCAAGTAATTACTAGTTGTTAATATGTAGTTTACATTGACTTTGTCTTGATGAGACTGAACTCTTGGTGATGTCGAGAAGAGTTGTGGGGGGATGTTGGACTCCAAAAAGAAGTTTTATTAATAAAAAAGAGAGTCAAATACATAAGTCACATTAAGTCATAGAGGCAAAGATATGGAAAACTTACAACACTAGGGATGAAACTCTAGGAAACATCCTCAAAAATAACTATTAGTGAAAGGGAGAAACCCAATCTAGGGAACTACCATCCACCATCCAGTCAACTTGTTACAAGAGAGAGTGGTAGAATTTTGGATGAGGTTGATAGTGCTTGATAAAAGGTAAAGAAACCCCCATATAGAGACTACACTCAAATTTAAGAAGGGAATATTCTATGTAGAGATCCCTGATGAAGAGGGTTGCTTAAGTACACGGGTCTTTCCCAAGGCTACAGAAGATGAATTAATTAATGGATATCCATTTTGAAATTTGATGCTTGAGATTTGAGTTGAAATGAATGAGTCGAAATATTTGTAATTTTTCCAACACTGTTAGATGACATTTATTAGAATAATCGATCCTTTGAAAGATAACATTACATCTACACTTCCAAATGCAATATAGAATAATAGGCCTAATGACTTGCCACAAAAATTTAAAATTAGAAAAAGTGGTAGCCAAAAGGCTGAATATAACATCATCTTGAGATAGCTTACATGATGTAATTACTTTGGAAGCTCATGTCCACACGTGTTGTGCAAAGGGGCAAAGCCAAAATACATGAGCAAAGTCCTCATAACCACCACAAAGAGGGCAATTGGGACTATGAAACCTAAGATATTTGAGATGTTTGCTGATAGGTAAACCTTAATGCAGGAGACACCAAGGGAACTACTTAATTTTAGGGAGAGTCAATAGTTTTCAAATACATTGGAAGAGGGGGATCTAGAATTATTCCGACTCTTATTTATCCTAAGACTTGTTACATCATTGAATGACACTTGATGCATCATGGAAAAGGTAAAAGGGGACATGTGACTTGTAGGATAGAAGTTTCAATCCATTAATCCATTGGAGGCCATGAAAAGTGTTGTGCATTGAATCGTCTAGTTGCAAATGGTATTGAATGAAGGTATAAACTCGAGCTAGGCAATGGTGCATTGTTGTAGACTCCCCATATAGATGATTAAAATCATCCCTAGAAATCCATTGATTGAAAAGTTGAAGATAACTCGGAGAAATAACTTCCTTTTGATACTAAGAGGTAGGAACCTTAGCATTCATAATGGCAAGGGTAGTAGGTGACAAAGGTAACCACCAAGGACATAACTTAGAGAGAATAGTAGGGTTGATCATGACATTCATCCAGTCTATATAATGGTGTAGAATTTGTCAAGCGCTCCAAATGCTTATGAAAATGTGAGATCTAGGAAAAATGATAGTATGGGTGGAAAGGATCTAGTTAATGAAATGGGTTCCTTTTTAAAAGATCTTGTTTTTGGGAAATGCTTGTTGAAGCCTTAATTGGAGGAGAGTCCCAATGATGTTAGGGCCATCTAGATGCTAGATCAACCACTTGGCAACTAAGTTAATCCTTTGCTTGAACGAGTTCAAAAGATCTAAGCCACCCTTATTCTTAGATAGAGTAACAATATTCCACACAACACAATGGAAGCCTTTCTGAGAGTCTTTAGAAGACCACATGAAGTCACAAAATAATTGTTCAAGCTTCTGATAAGCAACTTGGGAGGGAACCCAACATGAAGAGTAATACACATGGTTAGACACACATATAGATTTACATACAAGGTACTTTCTAGCTAGAGTGGGGGGTTTAGTCTTCCATTTTTTGAGTTTCTTTTAAATCCAAAAAATCAGATGCTCCCAGAGAATAGGGGTAGAACATCTAAAATAAAAGGGAATGCCTAGAATCTTAATGATGTCTTTATCCTAGAGAAGTTGCCAATTATAGTTGGTCATATGACTGTAGTCATTGGTAAAGCTATAGATAGAAGATTTGTTTCAATTAATAGTGGAGCTTGAGAGTGAGCAATATTGCTCAACCTAGGATAAGAGTTGGTGCAAATTAGAAATAGTCTTTTGAATAAGAAAAAAGGAGTCATTAGTGAAATGCATGTTAAGAAGATAATGTTGAGGTGAAGAGAGGTAGACCCTGGTAAGAACTTCATTCTTAATATCATAGTTTAATTGATGATAGAGAAAGTCAACTAAGATGGTTAATAGGTAAGGGGCAAGAGGGAATTCTTATTGCATTGACTAATGGATAGGAAAGGGAGAAGTAATGTCGAAGGTAGTGGCTATTCTTGTGGTAGCATCTAAGAATAAACATTTCACCATATGAAGGAACTTAGGTCCAAACCTGAGTTTAGTCATGGTTTGTAGAATAAAGTCTCACTTTATGTTGTCATAGGCCTTGGCATAGTCAAGCTTCATTAGGAGAATATCTTGACCATCATTCTTTGCTTACTTGAGACCTTCCCACATAGTAATCACGTTGTTTAAAATATATCTACTAAGAAAAAATCTTATTTACTAGGGAGATATAATTTGGGCAAGAATCCTTTTCAGTTGTAAAGTTAAGCACTTGGCCCAAATTTTATACACCATGTTAAGAAGAGTTATGAAACACCAATTGGAGATACAGGTAGGATCCTCGAATTTAGGAAGAAGGCAAATAATCCCTTGATTTAGATTGGGCCCAAGGGAACTAATAATGATAGCCTTTCTAATAACCTAGAGAAGGTCATTTCCAACTAGATCCCAATGATTTTGAAAAAATTGAGCAGGGAAACCATCAAACCAGGAGCCTTCCCATGACTCAACTTGGAACAAGCTACTTGAAGCTTCTCTTTAGTGATATCAGGGTCTAAACTTTGTGATATAGTAGAATTGATAAGTCTAGGATAATTGAGGGTAGCAGCCTCAAATGATGAGATGTCCATAGTCATAGTTGCAAATAGGATTTCATAATGGTTTTTGAGGAATGTGAGAGTATTGTTGTGGTCAGTGATGGTGGTGCCATCATTGGAGATTTTGTCTAAAAAATGTGAGGGAGAAGAGCTATTTAGATGTTTGAAAAATTTCATATAGTGTTCATCTTGAATATTTAACCAAGTGACTCTACTTTTAGTTAAGGCACTTTATGCTCTGTACACTTCCCAATGTTGGAAGGCTAACCAGGCTCTAGCTAACTCCTCGTGAATAGGAATGTTGAAGAGATCTTGAACTAATCTATCAGTTAGATGTTCAATAGTAAGGTGAATGTTGTTGTACTCTTGTTTAGCTCAAGCAACCACTACCTTACCATATGAACAAGCAAAGTTCCACACTCTACAAGAAGCACAATGCCACCGTTGAATCCAACGCATCTAATCTGAGGGCTAAGGTTTGGCATTCCAAAGGTTAGAGAGAATAAGTTAGGTAGAAGGGCAAGAGAAATAGTGGTTATGTAGCTAGAAAATATGAAATTTATGTCAATGGTTGCTGCCATGAATCTGGATAGAGATAGAGATGGAAAGATGGTCTGATAAGGTGGCATGTTGATGAACCATGGTAATGGAGAAGGCTTGCCACAAAGAAAGGGTGGAAAAATAGAACTTTTCTAACTTATTGCAGATGTGAGCTTGCACAATATGTAGATTACTCTAAGTACATATGTGAAAGGGATTGCTAGAAGAGGCATCCACCCCATCAAAGAGATAGAACTTTTTCTTAAAGGTAGACCAAGTCTGATCTTTGGAATTTGGCATTTGAAAAAACACATCCTAAGCTTATCTTGAGGAAATTCTATCATATTAAAATCTCCTCCAAAAATCCAAGGTACTGGAGGAAGAGAATTAGCAAGTTCCTGCCATAGAAGAGCACATTCTATAGAATCATTAGGGGCATAAATTGAGCAAATAATGAAAGGGCCATGCGAGGAAGAGAAGGTAGCCCAAGAAACTTTATGGCTAGAATTAGAACTATTTTGAATTATTTTATCTTTCTAGTAGGTCAAGAAGATAATGGCAACTCCCCCTTTCCCACTCACATGGGACGTAGTAAGAATTAAGGAGGGAGAAACCAATGGGTTGAAAGAGATAAATGATCTATTGAAATTTTAATTTCTTGAAGGAGAATGAAATATAAAGAAATATTTAGATTGGAAAGAAAGTTATCTGCATGCTTTCATCGAAGCTTATTAGTAAGTCCTTAGACATTTCATGATAGGAGGTTCATGGGGAAGCAGAGGGCATGTCGAATGAAAGGTTAATAAAAGGTTTGGAAGTCAAAGTATCAACTTCCATTATCTGTAAAAGAATGGCAAACACATTGTTTGTAATGATAGGGGCCATGGAAGTGTTCAGAGGAGAGGAAGTGGAGGGTGGATTTATAGGGAAGAAAGCTTTGACTCGTTTCCTTTCATTGCCCATTACAAAATCCTCATCCAAGTTGGAGTTCTTGAAGAACTTTGAGTGGATGACATGTGCTGAGGTGTGTGCACCCAACTGCAGCACTTGTACCTTGGAGCAGCTAGACAAAGAGGAAGACTTTGAAGCTATTTTAGAAGAGGTTCTGAACCTAAAGGATTTTGATGGTGAGTGGGATGGTGTGTTTGGGGACCAGGTTTTTTGAGACGTGATCAATTGTTTTTTCTTAGCTAAGAAGGAACATGCAAAGATATGATGCTCAGCCTGATGACAGTAGCTACACAAGTTTGGAAGATAAAAATAATTAATTTTTTGGGTGAAGAGTTTCCCACTAGCTGCTAGGGTTAATAAGGTTTTCCTAAGAGCTATATCTAGTTTGATACCATAACAACAAATTTATGTTCCATTAATCACAGTGCTATGGTCGAAAATAATTGGATTGAGGGTACTCATAATGTCTCTCTTAATGGGTGAAAAAATGAGTGAAAGATTTGGCAATTCCACATAACAAGGAATTGTGTTATATGTTGAGTCATTAACATTAAAGTCAAATCTCCAGGCATGCATAATTAGAGTGATATTCCAAGTTGGGAAAATTTTGAGGAAGAGAGCCTTTTCGACTTGAGAGGCCTCAAATAGTTTCACTAGAATAAAGTTTCAAGCATAGTAATGGGCATGAGAAACTTGAATGTCCTATGGCTAAAGAAGGCTTTGGATTTGTGTGTTAATGCTCAAAGACCTCAATAGAAATCCCACTATTTGAAGAAAAATAAAATGCATTGCAAAATATTTAGAAACTACATCAAAAATATCATACAGAAGAATGAAATCTATTTTGGGCAAGTTAGAAGAACTTCCTTGATGAAGAGTAGAATTGAAAGAATCCACCATTGCAAAACTAGCACAAAACTACCCTTGAGCTCTGACAAGATCACAAATTATCGCAGATCAAGTTAACACCACCCCCACATCCCCACAACATAGAATAACACATAGCACCTAAACCCACTTGTCCATTGCAATGCCAAACTACATGAAAATAGCACAAAACAACACCACTAGCCACCATGCAGTGGCAATTGTAATGAAAGTAGCTATAGAAGAAACCCTCAGCCACTACCACCACCAACGTAGCAACACCCTCCATAGCCTAGCGAGGAGCAGTAGTAGTAGCTCCTGCCCCCACCTAGCCAATAACAACATCATAGCAACACAAACCCTGCTACCCACTAAAACCATCATCTCATTGTCACTAGAGTGCAGTGTAGCACAACAGCCCAGGAAGCCAAGAGCACAATGCAACACGACAACCCAGTGCTCAGAACGAAACTCTTAAAGTGTAAATTGATGTCGAGAAGAGTTATGAGGATGATGCCATTATAGTCATGAATAATAGAATGCTTATCATTTTGAAAATATTATAAATGTCAATTCATTTATGCTAATTCATGGAGGTGTAAATGATGTTTAAGAAAGCACTACTATAGAATCTAGAATCAAACTTATTACTTTGCTCTATCTCCACGTAAGCCACTTGAATGAAATGTGCTTAAAGAAATTATGGATGAAAGGAAACTTTTAAAAAGAGTCTTACCGTTAAATTAATGGATAGATTTTGAAACCTTCTAATAATTATTAGTGGCATCTAGAGTATTTCTAGATTTTTAACATTTTGTAGCATGACTAATATTAGATATGTTAAATGTTTGAATTTGTGATTCCATGGCTATTGAAATGTGGTATTGTTAACTATTTCCTTAGGTTTCATGCATAAAAATAAACATTCATTTTTCAATTAATTGTTATTATTATTATATTATATTATGGGAGTTGCTAAGGTAGAGAACTAAAGAAAAGAAAACACATCCCCTTGGAAAATTCAAAAATCAATTTAATAAAATAAGTAATTGAATCCCCTAAGATGGTTACTATTTAAAAGAGTCCTTTAGTATTTGGATTAAATGATTCTTTTCCAAAGCAATTGTACAAATTAGTCATTATGAGGATCTTCGAAAGCTTCATATTAAAAGACAAATTGAAAAAATAATGGAAATTTTTATACAAATAGTGAAATTGAAAAAGGATTCATCATTGTATCAATTTTGACAATGACACTTTCATATAAAATACAAACTCTTCCAAAAAATAATTTACTATTTCCTTATACTACTATAAACTATAGTCAAAATAGAATGTAGAAAAAAAAAGAGTTTTAATATTGAGTAAATAAGAAAGTTGATTAGAAAAAGCTTTCGAAGCTAAGTTGCAATCCCAAATATATGCCATGAAAACTATTTTGGTTTTAACAAGGTGGTTAAGCAAGCTAATTGATGCTCACATGGTGAAGACTATCACCAATAGATAAGCCTCAATGAGTAAGACATCAAAGCAAGATATTATTCTTTAGATGAGTTTTGAAACTCTAAATTATATTTAAAAAATCTATCAGATTATCTTTGAATCAATCAAGGTTCTATTTGTTATTGAAAACCAAATGTATGTTTTAGAAACTATTAAACACAATTGAGCCTTAAAAGAAAAATCTTATTCCAAGTAGTGTTGTTAGGTCAATTTCAAATATTCCTACCAATCTATGAAATTGGTTTGTCCTCTATACAATGGCACTATTTTCATAACATGTTTCATTATAGGAAAATTTAGATTTTGAATCTTCTATTTGGTTTTGAAAAGTAGCCATCTATCATACTTTTTTGAATTTCTAGAAGAAAAAGTCTCAATTAAAATGAGGCAATTCTTCTTTAGCCAATTTATTAACTCTATTTAAAAAATAAAAAGCCAAGTATTTATTATCAATACTAATAGCTATAAACAACCAACAAGAATGACTTTGAAGGTTTTTAACATTAAACCCATTAGGCTTTAAAGAAAGATATCCTTTGACCTTATGGTAACATTTCTAAATTTCTTGAAACATATGTAAACCTTTCATCAAGATCAAGAAAAATTAAAATTACTTAGGATATTCTTTATCTACCTTGAGAATAGTAAATATTCCTATTAGCAAAATGATACATAAACAAGATTTTTTCAATCTTCATGACCTTATAAAGATCTAACAATTTATTTTTTTATTAGAAGATGATCTTGAACATGTAAAGAAGGGATTCCTAAACCATGATGCTTCTTAATTTGCTTCTAGGTATTTTAAGCCAAATGTTTAAAGACTTGTTAGTCATTAGAGTTTTCCTATAAATAAAACAAATGATATTGAAAAAACACTAATGATATGAGAGTAAACAATAAGTCTACTGGCTAGTGAAGAAGGTATGACCACCTAATTCAAAGTGTTGGTTTTCATCTTGTTAAGCATGCACTGTTTGCGTACAAGTATTTAAGAGAGCCAAACAAATTCTTGAAAGTATAAAACAATTGGTTAGAGAAAAGTCATTTAATATTGAACCTGTAAATCTAGAAACATATATAATTAAAGTTGGAATGAATGGATTGAGTTCTTTGCTAATTGATTTTAGAAGAAAACACAAAACAATAAAGTTTAATGATGTTAATAGTTTCTAAGAAATTAACTTTTATTTTTTAATTATATAAAATGAGTCATCTATAAATTGGTTGTAAGGAATAATATTGCCATTAGGAAGATTTTTATTGTGTGCATGATCCAACATATTATTGGGAGGAAGGCTTTCAACAATCCAAAATAATTTAACTAAAGGTATTGTTCCTACAAAAATGTTCTTCATACTACTATGAAGACAACTACATGAACTAAGTATTGAAATACTTAGTTTCCAACCATAAATAGTTTTTGAATTGCTATAACCCTCCATATATCAATAATTATAAAATAAAGGAGCATGGAACCTTCAATTAAATACAAACTTAAGCCTATTGCATATGAACTAGAAATAGCAGTGGGACAATGACAAAATAAGGTTTTAATGCTAAAACAACAAAGTGTAAATCATTAAAAAAATAAGTGTAAATTGTGGAAAAATAAACTAAGTATAGAATAGACTTTGAGCGATAGAATAAATCCAAGTATAAAACATGTATGACATAGCCAAAAATATTGAAATACTTAATGTGTAGTTTTGATTGCTTTTAGTGCAATAGGTTTTAGTAACTTTTACTAAACTTAAGTTTCTAGTACTTAATGCAACAAATTTTTGTCACTTGTTTATTATGAAAGATGGATGTATACTACATTCAGACAACTTTGAAAGCTTCTTTGCCTTCTCAAAATTTAGCATTACATGTTGTATTTAAAATATATGATATCCAATTATATTGATAAAAGCTTATTTTCCTTCTCAAAATTTATAATTACATCATTTAAAATATATGATATCTAATTATATTGATGAGTTTTAGCATTTCATGTAATACCTAAACTATTTCATATTTTTTTATGACTATTTTTGCTATGCATGCTTAGATCTTTAAATTTGTTTCCTTTGTTGTTAATGATTTATTTTCTAATTGGAAGTATTGGAAAGATATTGGGAAGAAACTCTTCTCAAAGATGCTTCTCTTTTTTCTAAGAAGTTACATCTCCTTTTTTGAGGGAATATTTGATTGTGATATCTATGCTTAGAACATGCCTTAAAGATGGCATCTATTGGCACCAAGGATGCTAGTAGTAGGTTTTGGTCCTTTAGCTATAGCTCACTCAAGTTAAAGAGCTTGTTATTTTTCAGCTTAAGTCTTCGGTTGAGAGAGCTTCACTAGTGGTTGGAGGTTATTTAACTTGTTATTTTTTAAATTAAGTAAATAAATTAAGTCTCAAGTTGGAAGAACTTGACTTGAAATTAGGGATTGATCATCTTCTTTAGCTAATGAAATCTTGAAGTTTAGATCAACATTGTTGCTAAAATCTTTGCTTAACTTATGCTAATGCGTTGGTGTTGCATTCTTTCTTTCTTTCTTTTTCGTAATTATCTGTTCATTGTTTTTTATTTGTTTGTTTTGTTTTATTTAGGTTGTTAACAAGGTTGTTTTGAAAATGATGTGAGAACCCAAATGTAATAAAAATAGTTAAATATTTGAAATACTAAACACAACATAAGTTCTTTTGAAGTCTTAGAAGGGAGGTCAAAGAAGAAAAATCTAGTTAATATTGTTGTTATCTTTTCTTCTAAATTTATTAGATATTATGATTATCTATAGCTACCATATTAATTGGAACAAATGGATACTTGGATAGATTTGATATTAGGGGTGGGGCTTTGGTCTTCAATGGAGTTCCAACCCTTAGGTATCCTAGTTGTCCAATCATTTCATAGTCAAATTGGTATCTCTAAAACACAAGATGGAAACACTAATGGATCTAGCTGTCTTTAGACCTACACAAAAGAAAAAATTTAAGGAAAGAGTGTTTTTCTAAGTAGCTGTTTCAAACCACTTTTTTAAAGTATGACTTTAAATATGACAACATTTGTTCATACCTAAAGATGCTTATTATGAATAGATTTTAGCTAATTTATACTTTGAGATTTTTCAAAGTGAAGCATTGGATTGGATACCTTCCTTTCTATTGCTAAGTGCACTTTGTAATAGAATGAAGTTGATTCTTCTATGACAATTATCTCTGGATAATAGACTAAAATCATTGATCTAATAATTTTTTAAATCACCTTGGTCTTCCATAAATTTCCCATAATGGAACTTATAAGTTAACATATCTTTGAAAAGTACTTAATGTATTCTCTCATCCTCACATGCATTTAAATTTTTTAAATAATTTATCAAAAGCAATTGTTTAGCTTGCGCTACTTAATCAATATTATTCCTTGCTATGTTGCATGATGTAATAGCTTGGCCATTTTCATGTAACTCAAATTTTCAAGACAACTTTTCATAATTTCCATGGTCTATTTCCATAATTTTTACATTTAATCTTTACAATTTCATTCCACATTATTTCTACAATATTTCAAATTCCTTTCCGCATTGAATCTATATTTATTCCACATTTATCCATAGATAATTCATCCTTAAATTATTCCAAACACATTTACAAATCATCAACACTATATCATATCAATTTTAGGTTACAATATTGAAAGATCTAAGTGCATTCATCATCTTATTTCATATTGTAGAAGATCAATAATTAAATTTTGAAGCATTCTTTTGAGCCCAATCCCACTTATTAACTAAGATTTGATTATCATGAAATTTTGTAGGTAGATTTTTTAAAAAGCTTTCTAAGTACCCCAAAGATTTGCTCAAAACTCCAAGAAACGAAGAAGTTATAGCTCATTTATAGCATATTATAAGTAGGATCAATTAGTGTTGGACTAACAACCGAGGAGTTGGAACAATTTTTGAATCATAGAGCTAGTGTTTCACTTGCCATGGATTAGCAATCCAATAGTTAGTCAAAATTTTGCATTTTAAGTACTTGCACTTCATTAATGTTGAGGTAGCCATGAACTCGTATTGAAGTAATGACATGAAAATTAAAAACATTTTAGTTTTAAAGTACTTTTTTTTGGACTCCTTCTACCACCCTAATCGTGTCTAGGTTGCACTACCTTTGGCTTTTCTTATTTTTATGAGGATGATCTCATTGTGATATGTGGTTTGATTATGCTCTAATTCAAGTGACTCGCAATGAAGTTGCACCCAACTCATGACGATTGGGTTTCACAAAAGTCATTAAATGTGACTTGCGTTTAGCTAGCAATCAACTTGGTGTCCACCATTGTCAGCACCACGAGATCATGCCCAAGCTACACTCACATAAAAATTCAAATTTAGGCCTTAATTTTATAATTGAAAAGTTTATTTTATCCACATATTTTTACACTTCCTCAACAATGATGAAATAGCAATCTTTTTAGAAAAGGTAGATTCATTGGAAATAAGGTATCCTACCTTTACTATTACTTCATCATTTAACAAAAAAAAACTTTCTAAAGAATCTTTACCATTACGAATAAGGTAATATTTTCTGACATAAAGGTAAAATCATTTATGGAAGTCTCTATCTCATTTAGTTTTTATGCCATTACTTATTTTTACTATCATTGGTATCTTTTTGAGTTTGCTTTTTTCTTTCCTTTGACATTAGCATGTTTTTTATTTTCTCAAATTCTTTTCTCTTCATTAGAAAAGTAGATGCATTAAATATGTCAAAAGTTCTAGGAGTTGGGATGATTATCCCTTGATACTTCCCTAAAGTCGAAGCTCACACCCAATTTTTTGCCTCATAATAATAAAGAGTTAGCCTAGCGGTCAAACTCTTAATTCAAAAGTTAAAGTTATGGGTTCGATTCTAATGGGCAATACTAAGTTATAGAGTTCTAATTTTAGTATATGTATTTGAGGTAAATATTGTTTAAAAGAAAAAAAGTTTTAGGTTCCAGAAAATCCCCTTCCCTAATGAATGTATATTTTTACTATACCCTTAGGTGGCATGTGTCTTAATATACTCCTTAAATTGAATCTTTAACTTACATGCTCTAAATAAGTAATGCCTCAATGATGAATGATCAACACTACGAACTTGTGTATAAAATGACATTATACCAAGGGCATGTTGTACCATTGGAGTAGTAACTCAAGAAGTCAAATTCTTTCATCTTTGGAGAGAGTTTTCTCCTCTTTACAAGAAACCGTTTATAAGAAGTGAAAACCTGTGAGGTAATTTTGTAATAAGGGCAAGGCCTAGTCCTTTTCCTACTTGAGAGGGGAGGTTTTTCAAGATTGGTTATAAGGATGAAAACTTGAAAAGGCATCTCCAAAATTATTGGGCTTTTTCTTTATGTTGTCTTCAATGATATGATGTATTCTAAATTATTGTAATATTATTATTCATTTTTTGGGGTCTAACAAAACTCAACAAGTCACAATAAAAAGGGATAGTACTTGGCATAGATGACTTGAATATCGTGTCTAGTATATTTATTATAGATATCTATATTTTGGTTTGTTTCTCAAGTCATAAGACCTTGGGTGTAGTTAGTTGAAAGAGGTTAAGCTTTCACTCATCCATCGATCCTCCTAGGACCCTATGTTGGTAGGATAAGCATTGACCTTTTGGGTGATGATCCTTTTTTATCCTTTTATATTTTGGTGGCTAGGATCTTTTAGCTCTAAACAAACTCAAACCTTATAATCAAATTTTCCTAGCTCACTAACAAAGGACAAAATAGTACACAATGAAAATAGTTTAACTAGAAGTAAGTCTTTCTAGTAACAAATGAGAAAAAAGATGACAAGTAGTGGAAGTAGTTTAAATGGGATGCTATAATTTTTTTAAATATAAACCCACTACAAAGAAAAAAATATGAATATATATAATTTATATAGCTTTTTCTTATATTCTCTCTTGTACTATGACCAATTTATATTATTTACCATGAACAAGAAAGACCCTTAGGTCCACTATTAGTAGGCCTATTGGCACTATTAGTAGGCCTATTGGCCCAAGGCCATGGAAGTAAAACTTTGATTTTAAGGCAAATAGATCTAAAACAATCATTTTGAACCAAGTAATCCAAAATTTAAACATATACATTTGTAGATAATGAAAAAATGCTCAACATGAAAAAGACATTGCTATAACTATTGTAGGTAATAAAAAATTAACACATTTTATTAGTGTCTAAGACCTGATATTTTAAAATGCAAATAAAACAAGCGGAACTTGGTATGAAGTATTTCATATATCATCATTACCACGATAATATCTTAAGGTTGTTCTGAAACCATATATATAATTATTCGATATATTCAATATCCTCTAAAAATATTCCTGCTGAGGTATTTTGTACAAAATGCTTTTGCCGTACATGTAATAAAATTTCGATTCCAATTTCACAAAGCAAAACATGTTACGTGCTGATTAAAGCATGCATTTGGTAGATGATATTTTAAATTTTAATGAGTTGCTATTATCTAGATAACTAAGGCGTCCATGTTGCATGAAAGTTTTTGGCATTCCATTTTTTTCGACAGGTTCCCGTTTACATTACATGAAAGTTTCGATTTCCATTTTTACAACAGGTTCGGGTTTCTTCCCACTAATCACAATTCTCATTGATTTATCCAGTATGGAAAATTTTGTATCCTCCTGTTCCTAGTTTTATAATATATTTGAAAGGCATGAGATTAAGTTGGAAGAGATAACAGATGCATGATAATATCCTATACGGAAAGTTATGTATCCTCCTCTACTAAATTTATCATAGATTTTGAAAAGTCTAGGATGGACTTTGAAAGAGATAGCAGATGCAAGAAAACAATGAACTGTATTACTTCAGTGCAGTCCTTTTGCCTGTGATTTTAGCATCTTTTACTGAGCTGTTTTCTAGCTTCCATGTTTGTTGCAGCTAAGCAGAGTCACTCTAAGATGTTAGACTTTCACTGATTCTCTTTATCAGATTTTCTTTGGGAGGTTAGGATTTTGCTAATCCACTGACTTTTCTAAGACCGCTCATCCACTAACTTTCCCTAGAAATCCTCTTTAGGAGGTTAAGATTTTGCTAATCTATTAATCCTCCTAAAACTACAGCTTGACAGGATAAGCATTAAGACTCCTAGATGATAGAAATGTTTTGTAGCATTCAGATGAACTGTGATATCAGGCCGCGATATCGCATCCGCGATATCGGGTACATGATATCAGTGCCGTATATAGGATACATAAATTTAGTGGGAAGAGGATACATAAATCTATGATAAATTTATGAAGGGATACCTCATTGCTCATATGGTTGAGTGTACATGCACAATATTGGGCATCCGTTGTCGGGACCTGTCTCATTGCTTATAAATAAGAGGTGGGCACACTTGGTTTGGCAATAGTTAGTTAATTAGTCTTAGTCCCTTACCTAACTCTTGCCTTTTTTTCTTCTTAGAGTTAGAATTATTTCTGAGTGCCCACAGTAGGAGTCATAAAGTGAATGCATTTTTATTTGAACATTGTGTACCTGAGCACACCTTGTGGCCAAAAATAAACGAACTTTGTGATAAACCTTGTAGCATTCAAAATAGCTTATTTAATGTTATTTACAGTTATTTAATGCTTTTCTTAGTTAATTAATGTTTTTTCTCTCTCTTTCTCTATTAACTCTCTCAAGTAAGCACACTCAGTACAACCGCTTCGAGCATGCGTGGAACACTTGGTAACCCAGTAATGATTAGCGTTTCGTAATCCCAATAGTGTTGCATTGGTTAAGGATGTGTATGACAAGTGGGAATGGATGCTGGTGTTAGGACTAGTTAGAGCATAGTCGATTAGTTAAATTAAGTTAGTTACTTAATTAGTTCACTCCTCCCTTTGTAGCACCAGGACATAAAACATAAAAATATATAAAAATCATATATCTCAAGTTTACTTAACCATACAATCGTGTCATACAAGTAAGCTTAGAAAGGCAACGATTGACTAACCCGTCCTTGTTCCATAAAGGAGCATAAGCACTTAGTCCTTGGAATTCGACCGGATCATGCGTGTATGCTCATATTCATATGGTTAAGTGTAGGGATACCTCGTCACTCATCATTGGCACCATTGCTATGGACTTTGTTGTCTGTGCACTAACTAAAACTTAGAAAATATTCCCATCATTGGAATGAACCCTTAGGGTTGGTTATTTTACAATCGTCAAGAGGAATATTGCACACTGAATAAATAATTATGTCTCCTTCTTCTTACGAGAGTGTCTAATCGCCTAGGTCTGATACAAGAAACAATCGAAGGCATAGTACACATGATGAACTGCCAGTACCCCAATAGTTTCATGTGGTATATGTTCATCCCAATGAGTATATACTAGACTTCACCTTTATCCTCCACAAGGATGAACAACTATGTTGGCAAGATTTAGAAGGTAACATAGTGTTACCTCCTGATCGCTCAGTCCCAAGCATGCTTCTTCATGCTCTCACATGAATTGGTATGCAGCACTTGCAGGCAGAATACGTTGTGCATGAGCATGACTCTAGGGAGTATCAACCCACGAAGGCACAACATCAAAGGGACCTACAACAAGAGAGACATCACAAATCTATGAAGGGTAAGTGGTCCTAGGATGTCCCACATGTCCTAAGCAAAAATGAGAGTGGTGAACCTACCTCAGGAGGTTTCCCACAAAATGATGTTTCTCTCGTTGACTTTGGTCAAGGGGTTATGTATCAGAACCTTCACTCAACCATCCATAACCCAGGTTCTAATTCCAACAGATACAAAGTGTTCTAAAAAGGAACACAAATGCATGGTAAAGATGGACATTTTGACAGTAGCTATGACCAAGGCCACAACCACCAAAGAGAAGGTAGCATGTGAGAGAGGTAGTAGGGTTGCTGGTAGCCTACTACCTCCCCCACGATTCAGGGGCCATGGGGGCACAAGGGGTCCTCCGCTCCTTGTGTCTTCGGAACCATACTGGCATGGCAGTACCATGCATTATTAAGAGGAGGCTATGACCTACCTCATTACCCCACTCGGTAGGACCTTGCATGGGAGGGTTACGTAGTTCAACTCTACGTTGGGGTATTTTTACTGGGTGTGTCATGGGACATGCTATGGGATGTTGCATGTGCTCTTTGGAGCACGACACCAACTACCAGCACGCAGTGATGAATCTAGAGGGTTCAGCTGATAGTCCCCGTGGTGTCCATGTGAGTGGAGCAAGGGAGTGCTATCTAGCTTGTTAGTGTATCGTGAATATTGTTTATGAAACACCGCTCAGGAGACATGCTAATGCTAACACATTGTTTGTTGGCATGTGTTTCAAGCTTGTTAATTGCTGCGGCGTATTCCTCTTGAGTTTTGTCCTAATTCAAAATCTACTTGGAAAACTCTTGGGGTGCCAAACAACGTGCTCAGGGACAACATTGTTACAGATGGTATTAGAGCCTCATAGTTTCAGTTATTGGTAAAAATTTCTTGCTAAGTGGGTACCAGGGTTTGTGGTTCGTGAGGTTTCCATTTTCACCATTTTCAACTTCTGCCAACCACTCTTCCTTGGAGGATGGCCTTGTGCTAAAGTTCTCTCTTTGGCAAACATGGAGCCTGGTGGACCGAGTGACATGGTTGATGTTCAATAAAATCCAGAAATTGATGCTGAAATAGAACTTGGTCAAGATGAGACTAAGTTTCAAATGTTATGGGATCGTGTCAAGGCAATTGATGAGGCCTTAGCCCATCTTGGTCTAGAGAATGTGGATGCGATCTATCACATTCTTAAAGATGTTGACTTGCCACAAGAAAAGATGGATCTTTGCTCCAAGGACAGGGTGAAATTGGCAGAGGCTAAGGTTTCGATCTTGGAAGGTCATCTGGATCGCATGATCAACCTCTACAAGGATCTATTTGGATCCTTGGAAGAGGCACAAACAAAAGCATCCTTGGTTGAGGACCTAGTTGGTTGGGTGAAAGTTCTGGAGGATGCCCTGGTGGGGGTAAATCAAGAACTATCTTATTTGAAAATTGAAAACGCCATCTTGAAATCCTCCTTAGCATGACACTTGGCAGATGAGCTAGTAGTGACAGCCCATATCAAAGCTAGAGAACCGAGTTCTTATGATGGTGAGAGAAATGATGCTAAAATCCATGCCTTCCTCCATGATGCGGATATGTACCTAAATACCGGGGGTGTTCCTGCAACCCAAAAGGTCTCCATAGCATCACAATTTCTCATAGGAAGTGCTAAGCTATGGTGGCTTAGTCTCCTTCGTGCCCAAGAAAAGGGCACCATGACAAAAAATATCGAGACATGGGACAGCTTCAAGGCTGCATTGATCAAACAGTTCCATCCTGGGAACTCTAAATGGGTTGCTAGAACCAAGCTAGAGATCCTAAAACATTCAGGGAAGCTTGAGGATTATATCAATAGCTTCCAAGAACTCATGTTGTTGATTCCCAATATGGGAGATTGGGATCATTTCTTCAAATTCGCAAATGGGCTACAACCATGGGCATAGATGGAATTGTGTTGAAGAGGCATTGACTCCCTCACGGAGGCTATTGCAGCTGCTGGCACTTTTTTGGACTTCAAGGCAACGAAGCCAGATAAGGACAAGCCTGGGAAGCGTAAGCATGGCATGCCCTCCCACTCTCAGAGAATAGATACAGGATCCATCAAAGGTGGAAATACCTTTAGATCAATTCAACAAGGTAGGCGCCCGATGGGTGGTACTCTAGGGAACCAAGGCTCTCAACAAAAATGCAAGGATACAAGGAGCAAGTTGCAACCTAGGGCCAAGAAGAAGCAGTTTACAGGAGGCGTCTTTAAGGGGCCAATTCAGTGCTTCTTGTGTCGTGGAAATAACTTGGCAAGAAATTGTCCCCTGAGTTTAGAAAGGACTGAGAATACGCAAGGGCTAGCTCCTAGGAAACAATTGATGACACTCAATTATCACCCTGACCCATGCCTTCATATTACTGATGGAAGCACATTGGGGGAACAACAAAGGCTAGTGGTGATGATGGAGTTATCAGACATGGTTACACAGAAGTCAGGAGCTGGAAACTCCCAGAATCCTATCCTAATACTCTACATCAAATTCAATTGGCCCTGATCACTGTGAGCTCAAGTCAGCTAAGGGCCCTCATTGATAATAGGGCTAGTCACAATTACATGGTTCCAGCCATGGTGAAAGACTTGTAGCTAAAGATGGAACCCGTCCAAGCATCCTACAAGCTGGCCAAGTTCAAGCCCCTTTGGTGCATCAGGGTGTGTCGTGGTGTCCCCGTTCAAGTGGGCTCATGGCAAGGAGTGCTAGATTTTTCAATTCTAGATATGGACTCTTTTCAGGTCATTTTGGGGCAAGAATTTTTACGCAAGGCCAAATTTTTCATAGCCCCACATTTGGACTTGATTTTTATTTCACATGAAAGTTCCCCATGCATCGTTCAAACTCATGGAGCACAGATGGGAAAGGATGAGGGCGCTAGCCCCCAAATTGTGTCACCAATGATGATGAAATGCTTGTCCAAGGACCCTACCAGGAAATTTCTGCTAGCTATGCAAATGGGTGATCCTTCTAAGGCTTGTGGATCCCAAGCTATTGTTGACCCATTCATAGCACAAGTGCTCGATAAGTTTAAAGATGTGATGCCACCTGAACTACCTGGTAGTTTGCCACCTCGGAGAGCAGTGGATCACAAAATCGAATTGTAGCCTGGCACTGATCCTCCTATCCAAAGGCCATACCGATTAACAGGACTAGAATTGGGGGAATTGAAAAAGCAACTTGAAGGTTTAATATCCAAAGGATACATTCGTCCCTCAAAATCCCCTTATGGGGCACCGGTGTTGTTTGTTACCAAGGAGGACGGAATACTACGGCTCTGTTGTGATTATAAACTGCTAAATAAACACACAATCAAGAACAAGTACCTAGTACCACTCATTTCTAACTTGTTTGATCAATTGGCAAGGGCTCGATATTTTATCCAACTAGACCTCAGACAAGGGTACTACCAAGTTCGCATTGCAGAAGGGAACGAAGCAAAAACTGCATGTGTAACGCGGTATGGATCGTATGAATGGACCGTAATGCCTTTCGGGCTTTGCAATGCGTTGGCTACATTTTGTACCTTGATGAATGAGATATTTCAACCCTTCCTAGAAAAATTTGTGATTGTTTATCTTGATGACATCTTGATATATAGCCAGTCAATGGAGGAACATGCCCTCCACCTACAGATGGTTCTTAAGAAGCTACGAGAAAATCGGCTGTACATTAAGAAAGAAAAATTTGAATTCTGCTGCTCGGAGCTAAAATTTTTAGGGCATCTCGTGGGGTATGGGCTGGTAAAGCCAAATCTGAAGAAGGTAGAGGTTGTGTGCCAATGGCCCGCTCCCACTAATGTACATGAGGTTAGATAGTTCATGGGGTTAGCTAGTTTTTATTGGAAATTCATCAAAAATTTCTCAGGAATTGCTACTCCTTTGACCAATCTATAAAAAAAAGAAGTTGCATGGGAGTGGGACACAAATTGTCATAAAGCCTTTGAGAGGATCAAAGAGGCTTTAACCTCCCATCTAGTGTTGGCATTGCTTGATTTCTTGAAACACTTTGAGGTTCATACAAATGCCAATGAGAATGCAAATGGGGGCATCTTGCTACAGGAAGGTCATCCTATCACTTATGAGAGCCAGAAGCTAAATCAAGTAGAGCAGAGGTGGCCAGTCCATAAAAAGAAAATGTTCGCTATTGTCCATTACTTGAAAGCATGGAGACACTACTTGCTAGGAAGTCGTGTTCTCTTAAAGACAGATAATCTAGCCACTAGCTACTTGATGAATCAAACGAAGCTGAGGCCCAAACAAGCTCAACGGTTGGCCATGTTTTCTGAATTTGATTTGCAATTGACTTACTATCCTGAAAAGGAGAACATGGTGGCAGATGCATTGAGTTGCCGTCCTCAACCTACCTCTCAGCTCTTTTCCATCATTGGGCCACAAACTTCACACATTCAATGTGATGAAGTGTTGTTGGCTAGAATTCAAGATGGCTTAAAAAGGGACCCCCATATCATTGATTTAATGAAGCTGATAGAAACTGGGCGAGCACCACAGTTCAAAATGAGGAATGGACTACTTTGGTTTTGGGATAATCGGATATGCATTCTGGATTGGGATGGCATACACAAGGAGATCATCTGAGAATGCCATGACACATAGTGGGTAGGGCACCCTAGATAGCAAAGGAACTTGGCTCTCATTGAGAGGACCTTCTTCTGGCCAAAAATGTATCGAGATTTGATTGCTTATATCCAGAAGTGTCTAGTGTGCCAGCAGGATAAGGGCTCTACGGAGCGTCCGGGTGGTCTTCTACTACCCTTGGAAATCCCTCCATTTCCATGGGCTACAATGTCTATGGACTTCATCAAGGGATTGCCAAATATTTAGGGCTTAAGTAGCATCATTGTTGTGGTGGAAAAATTCTTTAAATTTGCCATATTCATTCCCTATCCATCATAGTGTTCAGCTAAGGACATGGCAACATACTATTTTGATTGGGTGGTTCGATATTTTGGGTTACCCATGAGCATCATTTCAGACCAGGATCCACACTTCACAAGTGCTTTCTGGTGAGCACTATTTGGCATGATGGGTACCACCCTCAAATTGTCAACAAGCTTTCATCTGCAGACCAATGGGTAGACAGAATGGATGAATTGGGTACTTGAAGAGTACCTTCATCACTATATTCATAGTGACCAAAAGAACTGGCCATTTCTGTTAGGGATTTCCCAGCTAAGCTATAACATCCAGAAGTCCTCAGCTACTGGGTTTTCTCCTGCAGAACTAGTAATGGGAAGGCAACCCATTACCCCTCATATGGTCTTCCCCTCGTTGCAGGGTTGACATCCCACAGCAGATGAATTCTTAAAGAGGTGGTCTGAAAATGTTGATACAACAAAGTATCATCTGGAAAGGGTAGTGCAACAAATGAAAAAATATGCTGATCGAAAATGCCAGCCTTGTGAATTCAAGGTGGGAGATTGGGTCCTTCTGAAGTTGGACCCATGTCAGTTCAAACTGAAACAGGGAACTACCTCCAAGCTGATGAGACAATATGATGGTCCCTTCCAAATCATTGATAAAATTAACCCTATGACATATAAGCTTCAGCTACCGATCAATATGGACCGAGTCCATCCAGTTTTTCATGTTAGCATGCTGAAGCCGTTGCCGGATGGATTCCTATATCCGGAGAGAAGCCTCTTGATTAGAGAGCGACCTTGTATACAATCTATACAAGGAAAGAGAGCAGAATGCATCCGGAACTTCCAGACCACTGGCCATGGGGCAGATTTGAAAGTGGAGTACCTTGTCCATTGGAAACATCATCCTGACTTAGACGATAGCTGGGAACCACTGGAGCACTTGAGTTCCCAGGAAAACTTGATCCTCAACTTCTGTAGGGAGCAAGCAATCGACCTCTCACCTTGGCTACTCCGATGATGGATGGAGAAATCTCCCATAAGAAAAAAATTAGAAGAGGCATGACATGTGGTGCCTTATAGGATTCGAGAGCGAATTCCTAAGGGAGTCGACCTCAAACAGGGGTGGAAGGTGCCTGGAGCCATTCAAAGTACTCTATAGGTGATGGGGCTTAAGATTCAAAGAGTGTTAAACTTAAGACCCCTAGATCTTTGGATCAAACAAGTTAGGGGATGCCCTAGAACTCTTGGATCCCTAGGTCGGTGCATTCTATTATGTTGCAATGATAGACCACTTGATGTCCTCCCATAGCTTGGCATTTTAGGCCAGGTATGGAAGGATGGATAGTCCAAGTCTTGATGCTCTTGACTTGGGTGTCAGATGCTAGGATGAGTCCTGATCCTAGGAAGACAGTCGAGTTCAACAAAAATGCTTTACGGCCTTAGGCCCTATTAGTTGGACCTTCTAGAACCAAAGATCCCTTCAAATTTGACTCAAAATAGCATGGGCTTACTTCCCTGGAATTGACGAAATCCTTCCTTGGTTTTGATGTAGCAGCCTCACGAGTTACCCAGGCCATGCTCCAAGGTTGTCGCTCATTTTTAAGTAGGGGAGGATTGTGAGAGAGGTAGCAGGGTTGCTGGTAGCCTGCTACCTCCCCCACGGTTTGGGGGCCATGGGGGTACAAGGGTTCCTCCACTCCTTGTGTTTCGGAATCATACTGGCATGGCAGTTCCATGCATTAGTAAGAGGAGGCTATGACCAACCTCATTACCCCACTTGGTAGGACCTTGCGTGGGAGGGTTGCGTAGTTCAACTCTACGTTGGGGTGTTTTTATCGAGTGTGTCATGGGACGTGTTATGGGATGTTGCATGCACTCCTTGGAGCATGACACCAACTACCAGCACACGGTGATGAATCTGGAGGGTTCAGCTGGTAGTCCCCATGGTGTCCACGTGTGTGGAGCAAGGGAGTGCTATCTAGCTTGTTAGCGTATCGGGAATATTGTTTATGAAACGCCGCTCAGGAGACATGCTAACGCTAACACGTTGTTTGTTGGCATGTGTTTCAGGCTTGTTGATTGCTGAGGTGTATTCCTCTTGAGTTTTGTCCCGATTCATAATCTGCTTGGGAAACTCTTAGGGTGCCGAACAACGTGCTCAAGGACAACATTGTTACATAGCAGGCATTGTCATGGTACCAGTCCTCTTTCTTTTTCACCTTCATCATCTCTTTCACCCTTTCCTTCAGGATCTAGACGCAATCACAAAGGAAAAGACCCTAAGGATAATGGTAGGAGAAACAAAGATCACAGACGAAATAGTCAAGAAATGGGATGAGGGCATTCTAGAGAAACACACTGTGAGAGAAGGAAAAGTAGGGAACAACATAGGCATCATAGACACCATAGACAGTATGATCACGATGAACCCCTACTTGCCACCTGAAGCATGATAGACATAACTAAGGCTATTAGGATTCAACAAGGCACCAAAAAGATAGCAGGATCAAGAGATTAAATATGAACAATATTCCACAATTTGAAGGGGAATACAACGCTAATCCTCAAAATCATCTACAAGCAGTTCACGATGCATGTGCCTTACAAAACATAGAAAACGAATGGCAAAAATGGAAGTTTTTTCCATAGACATTAATCAATGAAGCAAAAAGCTGGTACTGGTCCTTGAAACCAAATCCATTTGCCGCTAAAGTACCATGTTAAAACTGTTTAACGATAAGTATCAGATGTACTCATGAGTGTCCAACTTGCGAAAGCAAATCCAAGGATGGAAACAAGGAGGGCACGAACCCTTGTATGCTACCATGGGCCAATATTATGCATTGTTACATCATTGCCTAGGCCATGGTTACTCACAAAGGGAACAACTACGCCATCTCATAGATGGGCTTAAGCATGAAACACGAAAAATCCTTGGGACTTATGCCCAAGGAAGACTATCTGAGCTTAGGGCCTATTAAGTACAAAGACTGTTGGAGAAATTTGTCAAAGAGGAAGGTGAATTAAGGAAAAGAGAGTGCAAAAGAATATAATATAGATCCTTCCCTTTGGAAGAAAGAGCTAGATTTTGTGACGATGAAGAAGAGTCACCACTTGAAGAGATGGTGAATAGGAAAACTTTGCCCATTCAAAAACTTGCATCATAAGTATCAGCAAAGGTGGACCAAATGTGGGACTCCCTAGATAATAGATTTCAAACCACTCTCAAAATAGTAGAGTCTAGAGAAGAAGAAAGTGATCGAGAAAGAAGGAAAAAGAGAGAAGTTGAATATGCATGTAACAAGAGTAAGGAAAACGTTACCATCATTGAAGAGGTTGTGGATTCGAATATAGACAATGATGGTGGATGTGAGATATGCCCATATGACCATCCTAATGGATGTTGCCTTGTAATCTCACATCTACAGGAGTTTGGGGTGTATGCACTTAACCCACGATTAAATAGAAGGAAAACACCCCAAAGGTTACCTTATCCCCAAGGTAACCCAAGGTAGTTCCACCAACCTTTGATGTATTATCCAAGTGGAAACCCACCACAACCAAATGAGCAATATCAATAGTGGCAACACCCACAGTTACGGGGGATGCCACCGCCACATCAACAATACCCTTACCGTTAACCTAACCTATATGGATACTACGTGCAGTAGCCGATCTCTCCATGTGACTCTACTGGTCACATCACTCGTTAGCCTCACTACCAAACCCATGAGTACTATAGAACTCCCTCTCCTAGGAGAGATGTTTCACAAACATACTATCGTTCCCATCCGACTACATTTCTTCCACCCTTAACTCCATTACCACCTACTCTAGCTATGCAGGATGAGCTCCCTATCCAGCGGCAACAATGTAATGTAATGAGGGCTGTTAACTCTCAACCTACTATTGGTTTGAACAACTGTGTAAAGAAGAGATCTTTCTTTAGGATCGATAGTCCAACCAAGCCCTTACAATCATAAGCAGCTAACTCTCCAAAGGCCCCATCATCATTCGAAACTTCGGAACTCCCTTCAAACCAAAGGCCACATCCAATGCACATGGTCATGTTGACGCATGCCATTACCAATTGGATTAAGGCTAGCCATCTTCCTAGGAAATTCTCTAATCCTAGGAGTCGTCTTATATATTTACAAATCATTGGGAATGAACCTTGTAAAGATCTTTTGGATTTAGGTTCTAGTGTCAACTTAATCTCTCAAGAAATGTACAAAGCGTGGAACCTACCCCCGCTAAAAAAGAGTAACATTCATTTAGAGCTGGTCGACCAGTTCATCAATGTTCCATTGGGATTAGTAGAGGACATTGTTATCACTATTTGTGAATGGTCATATCCAGCTGATTTCCTGGTGATTCAAGTCAACAACTGTAAGGGGGAATTCCCAATCATAATGGGAAGAGCATGCTAAGCATAATTCACATGCACCTAGAAATACATGACCTTTCCCTAGAGATATCAAAGGAAAATACGTTTGGAAATATCAAGAAGAAGAAAGTTCCATGCATTGCATACAGTGACACAGGGTGTAATTGTATGCGGAAGTCCTAGTTTGTACAATTTTTAACATTGCCTACATGCAACCAGTGTGCACAAGTAACTAATATACAAAGGTGCCTATATGCAGCAACCACAAGATAGGAAGGCACCCAATGGTTAACAACTAACCAAGAGAGCAACTCAACTATATGCATGGAACCAACTAAGGGTTTTACTTGCGCTTACAGCGATAGCATAGACACATTAGAGCAAGTTCATCACCAACTTCTAAGTCTCAACATTGAAAATATCAACTGGGAAAAGTTAAAAATCCTTGACAACTTTAAGGAAGAGTCCCTTGAGTTAAAACTGTTGCCCACCAGTATGGAGTATACATTTCTTAAAAATGGAAAATCAGTAATTATTAATGCTAAGCTCTTTCCTCAACAAAAAGAGAGATTGCTGAAAATGGTAAACAAATGGTCAAAAGCCTTTACTTGATCATATTCCAAATTAACTGGAATAGACCCTGGGATATGCCAACATAGGATTTACATTGACTCCTCCATGAAGCCTTGACGATAACTGTAAAGGCAATTGAACCCAAAGCTTAAGCAAGTGGTTAAAGAAGAAATTGAATAACTTCTAAAAGTTGGGTTCATCTACCTCATTGCTGATAATGAATGGGTTAGTCCCTTAGTCATTATGCCCAAAAAGGGAGGTAAATGGGGGGTGTGTATAGACTTTAGGCTACTGAACATGGAAACATTCAAAGACCACTTCCCATTGCTATTCATTGACCAAGTCTTAGACACCATCGTAGGGCATCGCTACTATAGTTTTCTAGATGGTTACAATGGATACAACCAAATCCAAATAGCACTAGAAGACCAAGCCAAGACCATGTTCATGAGTCCTTGGGGGACATTTGCATACAAATAGATTTCTTTTGGCTTGTGCAATGCTCATGCAACGTTTCAACATTTGGTTCTAAGTATCTTTCAGTAGCAAATAGGAAATGGTGTAGAAGTCTTCATGGATGATTTCTCCACCTACGGAGTGGACTTTGAATAAGCACTAGACCTATTAGAGCAAGTACTAAAACGATGTGTTGAAACCAACTTAAGGCTCAATTGGCAAAAAATCCATTTAATGGTCTAAGAAGGCATAGTTAGGGCACAAGATTTCACAAACAGGGATAGAGGTAGACCCTAAAAAGATCAAAGTCATCCAAGGAATCATGCACCAACCTAAAACTGTAAAAGACATCTGATCATTCCTTGGACACACTGGCTATTATAGAAGATTCATAGAGAACTTTTCAAGGATTGCAAAACCTTTGGTAGAACTAACGAAAAAGGATGTGCCTTTTGAATGGATCAGAGAATGTGAACTAGCTTTCCAAACCTTAAAGCAGAAGCTCATAGAAACACCTATTCTACAAGCTCGTGACTGGTCCAAACCATTCCACATAATGACTGATGCATCCAACTATGCTCTAGGAGCCATACTTACATAGTTAAATGACCAGAAATGACCTTATTACATCCAATATGAAAGTATGAGTATTGTTGGTGTGCAACTTAACTACACCACAATAGAGAAAGAGCTAATGGCTATGGTGTTTGCACTAGATAAATTTAAGCACTATGTATTGGACTATAAGGTATTTGTGCACATAGACCATAGTGCAATTCAATTCCTGCTGCATAAACCAACGATGAGCCCTCACATCATACGATGGCTCGTAATCTTACAAGAGTTTGATCTTACGATGATAGATCATAAAGGCACCGAGAATGTAGTCGCTGATCATTTATCTCGGTTAAGATGGAATAACAAAGAGGATGAATATCCACTTTTTGATCGCTTTCTTGATGAACTCCTCTTTGCAAGTGTAGTAAATGATCAATTAACCACAGCAACAAACTGGTATAGTAGTATTCTTACCTATCTCCGTACACAACAAATACCACAAGAGTTAGACATTAAAAAGAAATAGTAGTTTCTACACCAAGCCAAGTATTTCATGGAAATCAATGGGCACCTTTATAAGGTATGTTCCGATGGCTTGGTTTAATGCTGTGTTCCCAATGTAGATCAATTGTGAGTTCTCCAAGATGCTCATGAGGGTCCTTGTGGGGGTCATTACATAGGGAGATGAATAGCCATTAAAATCTTGCTTGCAGGATATTATTGGCCTACATTGTTTCGGGATGTTCATCATTTTGTCCAATCTTGTGAGTGCTGCCAATGTGATGGCAGAATGACTGCTAGGATGGAGGGTCCACAACAATGGATTCAATCTTTAGAACCCTTCGACATATGGCGAATTGATTTTATGGGCCCTATTACACCATTGTCCAATGGGAAAGCCTACATTGTTGTTGTTGTTGACTATTTCACAAAGTGGCTAGAAGCAGTCATTGTTATGGATTGTACATCATCTATCGCTACACAATTTGTTCAACAACAAATTGTTAATAGGTTTGGTATGCCTCGTGCACTTATTTTTGACAATGGTACACACTTTACAAGTGTGGAACTTTTCAGAAGTTGATGCAACGCTTAGGATTGAGCACAAACTAACTACACCATACCACTCTCAAGTGAATGGTCAAGCCGAAGTCACCAATAGGGAGATTATGAAAATATTAACGTGAACCATTAGCAAGTATAGACGAGATTGGAGCACTAAACTGAACAATGCTCTTTGGGCATACCGCTCCACGTGGAAACTCCCTGTAGGCTACTCTCCCTACAAGTTAGTGTACGGTAAACTTCCAATGCTTCCTATTCAAGCAGAGCTCTGTACGCTATCCACGACATGTGACCTCAACCTTGACCTCAATCTAGCACAAAAAGAACAGTTGATGAACCTTAACCTGCTAGATGAGAACCGACTAGTCACCCTATCATCTAATGAATTGCTTAAGGCCTTTAATAAACAACATCATGATCTAAAAATTAGAAAAGTTAAATACCAACTAGGAGATAAGGTTCTCTATTGGAACCCCACACACGTGCCACAATGCACTAAATTTCAAATGCTATGAAAAGGACCTCATCTTATACATGCAACTTTTCCTTCAGGAGCAATGATGATTTACAAACCTAAGAGCCTAGATAAGAAATTGCTGGTCAACATCCAACAAATCAAACCTTTCCATGAGCCTAGAACAACTAGTACCATTACTACCTCTATTGGTGGACAACCCTACTCATTATTTCGAATCTCCTCCCTCCAACTCAGTTGTGGGGGAGAGGGCCACCAATGCTAATCATTCTCAGCCCTCAGTTCCTTTTGTATTTTTTTTTTTACACATTTTTTCATATTTACTTATTTTTTGTTTTGCACCATCGTTACCATTTTTACTATTTCTTTGTTTGTTTGATTTACTTTCATTCGTCATACAATAAGTGCTCATGATGGTGGATTATACTATAATGGTGATTGATTATTAATGTTGGGCTTTTACCTTTGATTTTCAATGTTGATGCTTAGATATGGTTTCTTTTGATAAAATAGGTAATGAGTCCATGTCATCTATTCATTCATTCAACTCTATGGTCTCCCCTTGTTTGGAAGTGTATTGTCCCTTTTTCTAAGAAAACTTATTAATGAATTGGTGGCTCGGTATTATTCAAACCAAGGAAGGACTCAATGGTTGAAAAGGATGTGACTTTAAGGGGATTTGATGCATTTGTGCTAGCTATTCTCTTGGGTACTGGGATGCATTTCATGGGTTTTCTGACATTCCGCCATTGACCAAATATTAGGAAGTTGAATGAATCTCAATAAGTCTTTGCATGGTGTGGCTCTCACGACAAAAAAAATGGGTGAGAATTCAAAGCACACCCCTTATACATAATAACGAAATATGAGATATAAGCACTAGTTCTAGCACTAGAAAGACATGCTACCCATGCCTGAAGGTTCCCTCTAACTAAGGCCCTTTCTCGCTTCTTGCTTCTCTATCTTTCTCTCCTTGGAATGGTGGTGACTCTATGGGCACATTCTTGTTGTTTTAAGAGGATGGGTTGGTCAAATGGGTTGATGTGAGGTCACTGAATGTGGTTTGTTTGAATTCAGATTTGGAATGAATTTTATTCAGTCACCTTAACCACATAATACACAGGGGACTTTACACAACTGTGCTGTTGGGATTCCATTCCATTTTCTCCTCTCCTTCCATATTTCTTCCCATTTTCCACCTCATTGCTGGTTTTATCATTAGTCTATATCCTAGTTGATGCATTGTTATTCTTTGGTAAATTCTTGTGGGTAAGTCTTTATCTGCCATGCCCACAACCCAGCCAATGTGCATTATACTGAAGCAAGGTATCAACTGCATGATGGCTTATCTATCTTTGCTAATTTGTGACTATGTTGTGAGTGCAAATGATGATCATACAAACAATGGACTAGGATAGGAGGGAGCACTCAGGATGGACTGGAGTGAAAGCAGTTATGTAAGGAACATGCTTCATCATGTGGCTATGGATAAACAACGGAGTGCACATTTCTAGCATTGGAAGCAACGTGCCTCATTTTCTTTTCTCTCTCCCTTTCTCCTCAAGCTATTGAATGAGGGTCTGGATGTCATTTATGTACAATGTTCACCACCATGGGTATGAATACCAATGTTGTAATACGTTGTCGATCTGTTCACTGGGCACTTTGAGTCTGTCACCCATGTTGCTGTTAGTTGTCATTCAGTTAATAATCCCATACCTTCCCAATATTTTGTAAGGAACTTGAGGACAAGTTTTCATTCCTTCATGGGGGTATGATGAACCATGATATTAGGGCTGTGATATCACATCTGTGATATCAAGTACATGATATCGAAGCCTTCCAAGCGATATCGGGCATCCAATGTTGAGACCTGTCTCGTTGCCTATAAATAAGAGGTGGGCACACTTGGTTTGGCAATAGTTAGTTAATTAGTCTTAGTCCCTTACCCAAACTCTTG
>MNCI01027256.1:55106-77968 GCA_015680685.1 Gnetum montanum | reverse complement strand
AGACAACGATTGACTAACCTGTCCTTGTTCCATAAAGGCGCATAAGCACTTAGTCCTTGGAATTCGACTGGATCGTGCATGTATGCTCGTGTTCATATCATTGAGCGTAGGGATACCTTGCCACTCATCACATACAGTGGAGTCAAAGAGGAAAAAGATAGGGCTGTATAGACTTTAGATAACTCTAATGTACAACCCTCCCACAGAAAAGGGCCAAAGACTAAAAAGTAAAAGGTTAAGATTTTGTTCATCTATTAATCCTCCTAAAACTTAAGCTTGACAAGTTAAGCATTACGACTCTAGATGACAAGAAATGTTTTATAACCTACAGAGCTACAAACCGAAGAAGAAAACCTTAAAACCAAAGCCTTAACAGAGCCCAAAGTTGAAAGATGACCCCCAATCACCTGCAATAAGACAAAAGCTTTTCACACCCCCAGGGACAAAAGCTAGAAAAAACCACAACAGGCAATTCAAAAGAGATACTGCTTAAGAAAAAGTAATATTATTGGTAAAGCCTAGTTCTCAACATTGAAGTTAAACATTAAAGAGGAGAAAGATAGGGTTGTATAGACTTTAGACAACTCTTATGTACAACCCCTCTTATGGAAAAAGGCCAAAGACCAAAAAGTAGGAGATTAAGATTTTTCTCATCCATTAATCTTCGTAAAACCTAGCTTCACAAGATGAAATTTTAAAATGCCAAATCATAAAGATGTTTGTCAAAGAGAGGGTTGTATAGACTTTTTAAGACAATTCCTATGTACAACCCCTCCCATGGGAAAAGGCCAAAGACTAAAGAAAGGAAAAAAGAAGAAGAAAGCAATGTGCCATACATTGCATTTGCAACCTCATATGTTTCTTGCCAAATTCCACTACGACCCTAGCTACAAGAAACACAACGGATTGTCAATGTTTTATGTTTTTTGTTTTCGCAATGGAAACTTGTTTCAAGATGCCGTTGCTTTGGGTGTTTACTATTGCTAGCATATTAATATATTTTTCCAAGAAAATTGAAAGGTTTTTCAATAGTTATTAAATGAAATACATTTAAATTAAGGAGATTTGGCCATAAACCATAATTTCTTTCATAATATATGAGTTATATTGGTATTTCCTTTCCCATGTATCACTTTTGTTTCATTTTTGACATAAAACATTCAAATTCTTTTAGATTATTGCTTGGGTTCTTTATGCCATTTCTTTTCCTTGGCCTTTTTTCGTCATGGTTGCCGTCACATAACTATATAGACTTTTTAAGACAATTCCTATGTAAAACCCCTTGCATGGGGAAAGGCCAAAGACAAAAGAAAAGGACAGGGAAAAAGACAAAAAAGCAACGTGCCATACACTGCATTTGCAACCTCTTGATTCTTACCATATCCCGTTACTGACAATATAGACTTTTTTACGGAAAAAGGACAAAGCTTAAAAGAAAGTCAAAGAGAGAGAAAAAATAAAAAAATAAAGAAAAAAGCAACGTGCCATACACGGCATTTGCAACCTCCTATGTTTCGTGCCCAATCCTACTACCGACGATCGACTGATTCTGACCGATGGTAGGTACTGCAGTACCAGGGAAAATACTAATGCATTCATTGCAGATCCAACGGTATGACTGCACGTGATCTAAACGCAAAAACCAAGGGAAAACCGTAAACATTGTTCCTATTTGCCACAACGAGATTCCACAGCACTGTAGAAATCTTTCCAACATATGATAAGATAGGATGGTATAAGTGTGTAATTGTGCCTCCTGCATCACAAACTTTTGCTCTGTTATCAGATTTTTTTGCAGGTGGGATATAGACATGGCCAATTTGCTGCTGCTGTTGCTGTTTGCAATAATTGAAAATGGGATAATAGCAGCAGCTGACGAGAATACCCACATCGTGAATCTCACACTGGTTCACAGTGCAGCAGCTACAGGAGCAGGTTGATATAACTGAAACTGAAATTGTTTTTAATTTTATCTCAAGTTCTATGGATTTATTGCAGTATTTGAATTTTAAAGTAGGTGTATTATGAAACTGTATAGACTCAAATGATCTATCAAAATGTGTGTCCATGTATTCATTTAACTTGAATCTTTTATCAGTATAGAACTAACCCTCCTAGCTTATATAGCTTGTATGAAAATTGAAATTTGGTATTGAAAATGTTCTGTTTTTATGGAATTTCAATTTTGTTTTGGGTATGAAATATGCAGTTTGCCTGGATGGAACTGTCCCAGCTTATGCTTTTTCCCCAGGGTGTGGCTCCGGAGCAAAAAACTGGCTTGTTGACATCCAGGTTGTTGCCTAGCTCTGAGAATATGAAACTTAACTATGCAGCCATGTTGCTAAATCTAGGTGTATCTTTCACACATTATTTCCATTCTCTGAATTTCATGCCTGCTTCAACATACCCTTCTGTTCATTCATTTCCTAGTAAACACAGTAAAGTATATGGTTTACAGTTTCATGAAGTGGATTAAATTATCAGGGAGGAGCATGGTGCTCAGATCTTCAGTCTTGCATTGATAGGAAAAATACTTCCTTGGGATCTTCTAACTACATGCCCACTTCCTACAATTTCTCCGGGGTTTTGAGTAACAGTGCTGCAGAGAATCCAGGTGACTAAGACTTCTGTTTTTGTTTTTAGGTTGAAAAAAAAGGGGTGCATAGTTTATTTTGGTTTTGAAACTGAAACTGAATTTTTAATTATGTTCACTGAGAACATTTTGGATTTGTCTGGTAGAATAGTTTCAAAAAAAAATTTACAAATTTTTTAAAAATCCATAAAGCTTTTTCCACTGGAATTTAATCTGTAACCTAATTTTATGATTGAGGAAGATTGATTTGGTTGGAACAGACTTTTACAATTGGAACATGGTGCAAGTCATGTACTGTGACGGCGCATCTTTTTCAGGGGAGGTGGAAGATTCAAAAGTAAGTTTGATTAAAATGATTTTACTCCCAGCCGTTGTATTAACATTCATTCTCAGAAGAAATACAAATATTTTTATGTTTTCGTTAAACTGGTCTTTGTTGTTGAGATTCTGTACAGGTTCCTAATCTGTATTTCAGAGGACGAAGAATCTGGAAAGCAATCATGGCTGAGCTAATGCAAAAAGGGATGAATAAAGCTGACAAGGTTTGCCATTACACCAGCAAATACGATCCCAAACAGTTTTTACTCGCAAATCTGAAACCACTTTTAGGGCAAAATTTTTTAAAATTTTTAAGATCATGATCCTCTTAGCTTTATACAGTACCAAGAGCCGTAACAATCACGGATCATTGATTGAACTGTGTCACTCACCAGTCATAATCCATATCCTTTGTTTTTCTTTTGTCTTTCCTGGATTCTCTCTCTGTATTCTTCCTCTGTTTTTCATCTCTTTAACCGAAATATCACCAAAATCATCCTTATTTTCACTATGCCTAGGTTCTGCTTGCTCATAAAAATATATTTTCACTACCTGCTCATGCAAATCTATTTCACTATGCCCCATGTAACACATCATGATACTTAAATACTAAAATGAACATCATGCTACTTAAATACTAAAATGAGCATTTTGTTTTTTCTTCAGAATAGTTCTACTCTTACTAGTTTCTACTTCACTCACCAAGATCAAACAAGTGTGATGATTAAGGAAAACCTTGAAATTGACATTATAATAGGATCATCACCTAGAAGTTTCAATACTTAGTTGGCTAAGCCAAGTTTCAAAGGGTCAAGTGGATGAGCAAAAGACTAACATCTTCAAATGGCACCTAGTTTATGCATCAATCATCAAGATCAAACAAGTATGATGTGTAAAAATTGATATCATAATAGGATCATCACCTAGGAGTTTCAATGCTTATTGAGTTCCAAAGGGTTAGAGCAAAAGGCTAACATCTTCAAGTGGTTGCACCCAACTCCAATACTCGAACCTATGTCCAACAAACACCTTAAAACGGTGCACCCAGCTCCAAGACTCAAAGCTATGTTCAACAAACACCTTAAAATGCTGCACCCAACTCCAAGACTCAAACCTATGTCCAACAAACACCTTAAAACGCTAATATAGGTATACCCCAAGATATATATAGTCTAATTAAAACTCTATAACTCAACATTGCCAACTAGAATGGAACTTATCACTTGGAGTTATCAAATCAAGAGTGTTACTACTAGACTTGACTAACAACTCATGTGACAAGTTCTAGAATTCATTCTACAAATTTTTATGCTACCTAGTAAAATTGAACCTATGATCTAGGGTTCTTAGACCTAGACCCTTACAACTTGGTCCATACCTGTTGTTTTCAATACTAGAAGTATATAGGTTTCTCTGAAGGTATTTTTTTGTCCACAAAAAAATTTAATGGTGTGGATGGTGTTTAGGCTCTTCTAACTGGATGCTCTGCTGGAGGACTCACAACGTATTTGCACTGCGATGACTTCAAAGCCTTGTTTCCGGCTAAAACGACCGTCAAATGCCTTAGCGATGCCGGTTTTTTTATTGATGCGTGAGTTTTGCCTGAATTTCTCATAAGTTTGAATCCATTCCGAAAATCCATTTTGATTTCGAAGAGTTCATCATTTTAAAGTTTTTCAATTGAATTTATTTTCCATGTTTGCAAGAACAGACCGGATATCCTCGGAAATTACAGCATACGCTCTTTGTTCAAGCAAGTAGTCACTCTGCAGGTAACCGAAATAAAAAATAAAGTTAGAAATTTTATCACATTCATACATGTTTTATATTTACTAAAAATATAAGTTAGAAATGTATGTCATAGATGTTTTATAGCAATTAAAACCATAAATGTATATGTTATGGATGCAAATGATCGTTAACGCAAGTAGTGTATTCCTGTAAAAAATATTTAATATTAACCTTTCTTGCTTACAAATTCTTACTAATATATAATGTAATGCATGATAGCAAGTTCTGCCAAATTTACCCAAGGCTTGTACCCAGTCAGAATCAGATCCTACAAAGGTATGTATATATACATGTATGTTTTTCCTTTATCTTCATTAAGAAAAAAAACTTAATAATAAGGATTTTATTTATATTTGCATCTACAGTGCTTCTTTCCACAGTACCTCCTTCCGTACATCCAGACGCCTCTTTTGACTCTCAATGCTTTGTATGACTCATGGCAGGTAACCAACCATTTGTTTATTTATGTAATCAAGGTTTTTCAGCTCCAGCCCTAACAACCAAATTTACATAATAACTTTAATATTAAAATATGTTTAGTATGCAACAAGCACATTTGCAAAATAGTTCTATCTTATAATGTTAAAATATGTTATATATGTAACATTTTAAGAGTCAATGATGTAACATTAAAGTACATTCTTGCATTGCCATTAAATTGTAGAGAATGCTAAGTAACATTTCTAAAATTTAACATTCTATATTACATACAAAATTCTTAGAATCAATTTTAAGATTTATATCTTGTCATCAGAAAAATATTCTTTGAGTCAAATTCTAGATGTATATTATAAATATGTAATTAGCTAATAACTAAAATATATAAATTATGGGAATGTAGTTATGTTTGAACGATAAAGGATAATCACATTGTGATTTGTGTTGGAATAATTTAGATTCGAAACATACTTGTACCATCATACTCTGATCCCAAAGAGGAATGGAAATCTTGTGCCATGGATATATACAATTGCACCACCATGCAACTTAGCATCTTGCAAGGTACAGTCTATTTCTTTACTTCTATAGCTTGATTTTTTTAAATAAATGAATTAAGGATGGAAAGTAAGTTAAAGGTTTGATTCTAGGCATGGTCTTTTAAGTTTTGCTAAAAGGTTTTCCATGGTATAGGTGCATATCATAGTTTCAGTGTTTTAGCTACTCTTAATTTGGTTGAATTTGTTAGAATTAGATTGATTGATTGTTAAGTTTGATGTAGATTATAGAATGAAAATGATCAAAGCTGTTAATGTCAACTTCAACCCTAGAAGGCAAGGCTTTTATCTTGACTCATGCTTCATACATTGCCAACTACAATACCAAGGTGCTTGGTTATCCTTTAATTCTACTAGGGTAAACAACAAGGTGTGTTGTTAATTTTTCCTTTTTCTATTTAATTTTTCAATTTGAGAGCCTCTAATTTTTACTTTAAGAAAAGGTTATCTTTCTTTATAAATTGTGGTGATTTGGTATCTCAGACTCTTGCCGAAGCTGTTGGTGATTGGTACTATGATCATGATGATGTAAAGGAAGTGGATTGTCCGTATCCATGCAATCCTTCATGCTATAATGTAATAGGTTAGTGAACTACAACCTTGTTTTTAACTTTAAGAAAATGCATGAATTATCTTGGAACAAGGTTAGGATGATGATTATGACAATAGATTATCTTAGAACACATGCTAATAGAGTTGAGGATTAATGGTAACTTATGCATTGATAGGTTAGAAGTTCAAATTTCATTTGCTTTGTATGCATGAATTATTAAATGAAATGAAGCTTTATTATGTTTGAAGACATAGAGGATCTATTAGACAAATATTACATTTTTATGAAAAATAAAGATAGACTCTACAAATTGACCAAGCACTAATGGGGGTATAAAAAATAAATCATATAGGTTTTTTGTTATACTGTTATAACGTTAATGAGCAGTGAGTATGCCCTACACCCAATCATACAAATCACTAGTGTTCACTAAGCGATTCGATTGAATTCCTTAGACTTTAGCTCTCCCAGTACACTAGGTTTAGGAGGTGAACCTTAACAATCATGATCATTGTCTTCTCAATTCCACTTATGAGGTGCAAGTGTATGGTTAAGTGTAACTGAGGCATTTGATTTTTATCATTTAATCGCGTAAGTGCTGAAATTAACTAACTAATCTATTTAATCTAATAATTAACTAACACTTAACTAATATTAACATTAGCATTTGTTCCTACTTTTCATACACATCCCAAACATGTTGCAACGGTACTGGGTTACCAAGCGTTAAGCTCTACTGGGATTACCAAGTGTAACGTATGCTTGAAATGGTCATACTTATGTTTGTTATTTAATCGATACTAATTACTTAATTAAAATTCATTAGAGTAAAGTGCATGAATAATAAATGCATAAGGGAAACATTAAGCTATTTTGAGTGCTGCAAGGTTTGATCAGAAAAGCTCATCTTTATTGTCGTTTACACTGAGGTGTTGAGGTACCTCAATGCTCAAATAAAGATCCATATACTTCTAAGTCTAGAGAAAACAAATTGCAAGAGCTTCACTATAACTAATGGAAAAAGTGTCATAAATGCGGTAGGTAGGCACACATTTATAGGTGATGACAGGGTGCCATGTTGACAGGTACTTGTCAACATAGTAAATTCTATATCAACAAGAAAGGCCGCTCACTTTCATGTCACTCTTTAGACTAGACAACAGCAAGACTTTAACATGTATTAACACTTTATACATTAACACAAATTAACACTTGAGTTATTATACTTGGGGGCCATAGGCCCCTCCCCTTCCTTAGGAACCCTATGCCCTCAAGGAATGATGGGGGATCACATTGACAGCATCTCGTCAACATGGAATGAAAACTCGTCCTTGAGTGAACAAAAGGAGGAACAAGCTCTTTACAAAATTTTGGAAAGGTATGAGATTATTGACTAAATATAGACACACAAACTAGCATGTCAAAAACTAAGTGCCCAAGTATACGAATCAATAATTATTATAAAAATAGATGTTCATGACAATAAAATTAAACACCATGATAAAAATGACAACAAAACTACTTTGATGGCTTGAAGATGAGGGAGAAGGTTAGATGGTCGTAGGCAGTGAAGGTTCCTGAGATGCCAGTGGGCCTTCTCTTTCTTCAAGTGCTCATGGTTGTTGAGGCAATGGTTGTGGTTGTCCTACTACAACTACAACTACTAGTGGAAGATGGAAGACGTCCAACAATGCCTTCATCTTCTCCTCCATACTCCAAGGATCATTCATGGTCTACACTGCTTCACCAATGTGGGTTGGAATGGAAATATCCCATGAATATGACATTTTTGGGGAACAACTCCTTCACATTAATAAACTAAGCAGCAAATTGTTTGTGTTCAATGTTGAACTCCCTAAGTGCATTCTACAGCTCCTGGTAGTCATTCATTCTCTTAGCTAGGCTTTCAGTAGTTGATCTTTGATCAGTGAAATTCACCTTGAGAACCTCAAGTTTTGCATTTGCAACCTCAAGCTTTTGCTTAGTCTCTTTGTGGTGTTTAAACTTTGCCTCATACAATACGTACGAGTTGGCTAGCTACTTTTCTAACTCTAATCATGACCTTCTAGTTATTAACATTGCTAGGTTTGCATATCAGAGGTTGGTGAGCTCCATATATTCACTCATTTGCTTGATCTACAACTCCTTCATTTGAATTTCTGCTTTGTTGTACTCATTCAACCCATCAAAGATAGGTTGCCACACATTTCCTTCTTATTGGAGCTATTTAAGGGCCTCATTGACTTTTCCATTTGCTAGTTGGATGTGTTTTTCATTAATTTCTTTATAAAAGCCAACCTAGTCCTTATAATGATTTTTCATCCTTTTGAACTTAAGGGTCTCATTTTTCAAGGTGTTGATTTCTATTGCAAACTTCTGGCATAAGGCACAGATCTCCTCCATTGAGAGATTTCTATTTTTTTTTTGCCAACCTCTTCATTTTAGTGTTTACCTTGACAAGTTGCTCTTACTATTGATGGTTGAATTTAGACATTTGTTGCTTTTGTGTATTAACATTTCACAAGCGATGATTTTTAGCTATTAGAGCTTCATTCTCCTAGCAAGTTTGGACCAAGCCCTTCTAGATGTTGTATGTTGTGGAATTGATCAAGGACTAGTCAAAGACTACCAACTACTTTACGTACTTAGCCTCTTTGAGTTTGGCTTGAAGCTATTGGAAAGCTTCATCCCATGTGATTGCTTGGTTGAGTACTGCAAGATCAATGAGGCAGGCTCTTAGTTCGGCAACGTCTGTAGCCAAGCATTGTTTTTTAGCTTTGGCTATTTTAAGTTGCCCCTCCATGATAATGCATTTACCCCTTGCCTCAAGTAGCTCTGACTAGGTAGCAATGATTGTATCTGGAAGGTCAAAGATATTTAGAATAGGTTGTTTATTTTCCACTAATTAGTCCAACAATTCCTCATGTTGAGCTGCACTTAATCTTCCACTGATAGTGCCTATGAATATTTACACATCTCTAAGTATAGAAATGTTTGATACAGACATTGCGGGCCTGTTAAGTGTTTGAGCCACTCTATTAGCAACCACTTTGACTGCCATCTTTTGCCCTTATTGCTGCATCACTGGGACAATTGCCCCCTCACCCTTCTCCAAATGCATCAAAAAGGTAGCAACATTCCTAGATATTTTTGAGAATGGTTGCTATTGCAAGAGGACCACCATTACCTCTCAGGCACTTGATTCAACCTTATGGGCACTTGCATTTGTTGGATAGAAAATAGTGGCACCCCATCCTCCATCTGGTTTATGGTTTGAGCCACTTCATTGAGATGGCTCATGGCTGATTGGTACATACATGGATCACTACCACTTATTCTTTCTTACTACTGCTGCAAGAGTTGCTCATGGAGTTCACACATGTGCTTAATGGTAATGTGGGACTTTGACATTGTTTCATGAGTGGGTGGTGGGGGTGGTGGTTACTACTCCTCTTCCTAGACCACCTTCATAGGTACTTTATGTTTGATCATCTCCATCCAAGAAGTAGATAAAGCACGATAAACTACATGACTTGTGTAGCAAGCTCTGCCTTCCCTATTGTATAATTTTTTAATAAGGCATGGGAAGGAAAGTGCCTTCCTTTCACATTTTTTCTCCTTAAAGTGCTTCTCTTTCTTAAGATAGATTAATTGTGAAATGTTGACAGTGAATCTTGCACTTAGTGCAACACATGCATGGGCAAAGAAGGCTATGACCTTATTGGGCCTCATCATTGGATTGAGATGAAAGGCTGCAATTTTGAAATAGGCATGTTTCGCTATTGTGAATGCACCATACTCCTTGTGGTCCACTTCATAGCAGTGTTGCATCCATTATTTCTTCATGCCTGGTTCTACCTACATCAGGATTTCAGCTAGAGTGGCCCTAGTTTCAAGCAACCCAAGGGCCTCAGAGGTTACTTTCACTGAGTAAGACATAGTTATGTCCTTGATTTTGATTGTGGCATTGGCCTGCCTATTGTTCCAAAAGAGATATGTCTCTTCCATGTACCACTCCCCACTGAAAGTGATGATGGGCTACATGGGAGAGTTTTGAAGTTGCATCTTGACTTTTGGAAAAGAAAACTCCAAGAAGGTTTCAAAGTTTAGCTCTTGAAGCATAGATTTCTAAAGCTCCTTGGATGTAATTTGCTTGAGGTAGGCCTATATTAAGATGACCTCAAGGTTTGGTCTTGGACTAGGTGCCTCATCTCGATGGGATTGTTTAGTTGCGATAGCTTTGGGAATCTATCTGATAGACTCCACTTTGGACTCCTCCTAAAGAGGTCCCATTGCAAGGGTTTCTACTATCTACTCTTAAGGTTATTCTTGGTCCCTTCTAGTTCTTAGCTGTTTGTCCCTTGGTTAGGAGGGTCCTCCTTCCTGTGGGTGCTTTCCCTTTGGTGCCATCCGTGATCATAACAAAACCAAGGATTAGCATGTGATGTGTAACTTATAACGTTTAGGTACCTTATCTGATTGGTTAGTTACACTTGGGTAAGTTATGACCATGGAAGATTGATTATTTTAATATTATTTTAACATTATTTGATTAATACAGCTACTAGAGTTTGTTGGAAGGGTTTAACTTTCATAAATTGATGATTTTAATGTTAGTTTATTAGTTGAACCTTTGTGGGAGTTAGAAAAATTTCAAAAACAATTTCATTAAAAACCTAAGGTTTGTGACCCCCATGATTTAGAGCTTACCTTTGGTACCTACAAGATTGAAGACTGAGGGTAATCGGACAAACATTATGAAAGTTATGGGCTCTAGAAGGTTCTAAGATCTAAAAAATGCAAAAAATTTCCCCTTTTTTTGAGCATAAATATGAAAAAAATGTTAAGTGTTCATGCTTATTTATAGGAATTTTCCCCCACGTTGATGGAATCCTATCGATGCAATTGACTCCATAGATGGGATCTTGTCGACGGAGCCTATTGCAAAAATTTTTCACATTGAAAATTAAGAAAAATAGAGAGAGTTAAAGCATGAACTTAGGATCCTCGGAGAGCTAGAAAAATCATGGACATGATGAAATAGTGAAGAAGGGCTAGATTATTCACAAAAAAGGAGTTTTGGGTTGGAGAATGAATTTTAAGAAGTGCATAGTTGGATGCAAGTGATGGGGCACACAAAGGTTTTATCCCCAAAAATGACTAAGGATAAGAAACTTAACTAGCCCAACCAAGAGGTATGCAGGTGGGTCCTTCCCATGGTAGGCTCATGCCCTTACATGCCTTCAAACCATAGAGTTCGTGTGTCCCATGGGTGATTAGTGATTGTGGAAAATTAAGGGCTAAATCTCATAAGAGTCTACCTAAGAATTTTGACACATCAAACTAAGACATTAAACAAAACTATGAGAAGTTGATAGTGAGATGAATTATGGGAAGTGGGGGTGGATAAAAGAGAAGGTGGAATGGAGTCTCAAATCATGGTCACATGAACTCCCTTGTGGACTTTATGATTAAGATGACCCAATAAAGTCCATCCTTAGTCTAGATCAAAGCCAACCACTTCTAGTGACTTCGCATTGATATTTTAAGACCAATCCACCCCCTCAAGACACAAGAATTCTCCCACAGATCAATCACCATTCCTAAAAGAGAAGAAAATAGAAGTAGGAAGTGAGATTGGCCTGAGTTAAAGAGGACCTTCAAGCATGGGTAACATGTCTTTCTAGTCCCATAACTAGAGCTTGTAGCCCCTTATTAAATCTAAGGGATGTGCTTTGGATTCCTATATTTTTTTTGGCTTTTATATTTCTATGATTTTTAGATGAAAACCACATAATGCAAAGACTTATAACTTCTTGTTATTAGTCAATAGCCGAATGGTAAGAAATCCATGAAAACACTCATGCATAAGTACATAGAGCATCAAATCCCCTTGAAGTCAAATTGTTGTCTATCCATTTAATCCTTCCCAACTTTGGAAACTACAAAGGTCACAAGTTCATGAATAGTTTATTTAAGAAGGAATCTCATACTTTCAAAACAAGGAACACCATAGAGTTTTGTGGATGGGTGGATGACATGGACTCACTACTTGTTTTATGAAAAAGAAACCACGTCTTAGTTATCAATACCAAAATTTAAAGATAGAATCTAGACATTAGCAATTAAAGAACATTATAGTATAAACCACCATCAATAGTAGCAACAACAACACTGTGTCCTGTTGGCAATAAAGGAAAAGAAGAAAATCATGAGAAAAACATTAGAAAATCCAAACTAAATAGAGTAAAATATAGAAGAAATTGTAAAATATTTAAGAAAAGAAAAATGTATTAAAGATGTTACAAAATGAAAAATGGTGTATAACAAAAAGGTGCAAAATAACAAGGTGTAAAACAAAAAACACAAAAACTAAAGAGCCACTTTAATTAATCAACATGGATAGCCATCTCCCCCATGATTGAATTGGAAAAAGGAGATCCAAAATATTGAGTGTGCCTATCCATTCAAGAAGGTGTTGCGATCACTAGCTCTTGTAGGCTCAGGGAAAGGTTTAATTTGTTGCATGTTGACTAGCAATTTCTTATTTTGGCTCTTAGGTTTGTATATCAACATGGCCCCAGAGGGAAAGATTTCATAGATGATGTATGACCCTCACAATGTTTGGAACTTAGTTCATTGTCACACATGTATGGGGTTCTAGTAAAGGACCTTGTCTGTTGGTTGAAATTTTACCTTCCTTATTTTGCGGTCACAACATTGCATGTTGAATGCCTTGTATAACTCGTTAGATGACAGGGCTACCAATCAATTCTCATTTAGAAATTTAAGGTTCATTAGTCTTTCTTTTTGTGCTAGACTTAGGTCAAGGCCAAGGTCATAAGTTGTTGAGACTGTACAAAGCTTAGACTGAATAGGAAGAGTTGGAAATTTTTCGTACACTAGCTCATACAGAGAATAGCCTATGGGGAGTTTCCAAGTTGAGTGGTAGGCCAAAAGGAAATTTTTTAGTTTAGTGCTCCAATCTCTCTGATATTTGCTAACNATATCGCGACGGCCGCGATATCGCGTACGCGATATCGCGGCCTAGTATAAATCGCGTCTCATCACTAATTCTGACATCTTTTTGTACAAACCAAATAGTTGTAGAAAATGTACAATTGGTGACAATTGCTGCTTCTACGCATTTCACATAATAGTTAACAGTGACAATGATGTATACCTTTTCAGTTGACATGGATGTAATGGAACCCATGAAGTTAATGTCCCAGATGTTTAAGGGTTCCAATGATTCAATGCATTGTTGAGGTCCCTCCATATGAGTAGTCATCACACCATCACATTAGTAATGATCACAAGAGTAGACAAAATGTTGGATGTCCGTAAAGAGTATTGGCCAATAATACCCTACCATTAGGATCTTAATTACTGTGTATCTCCTAGCATAGTGGCCCCCATAAGGATCCTCATGATCATCCTAAAGGATGTGCATTTGGTTAACACCAGGAACAAACTAATGAACCAGGCCATCAACACACACCTTGTAAAGATGCCTATTGATCTCCATAAAGTGTTGGGCCTGTTGAAGAAATTGTTGTTTCTTCCTGTTGTCCAACTCTCGTGGCATCTCCTAAGTAAGAAGGTAGGTAAGGATGCCATTGTACTAGTTAGGTTTAGCAAGCACTTGTTCATTTATAGCACCAGCAAAGAGAAGTTCATCGAAAAATTATTTAGAAAGTGGACCCTCCTCCTCTTTGTTGTCTCATCTTAACTAAGATAAGTGGTTAGTGACCATGCTCTCAGTTTCCTTTCGATCTACTGTTGTGAGATTGAATTTCTATAAGATCACTAGCCATCATATGACACAAGGACCCATCATTGATTTATTCATAAGGAATCGAATTGTACTATCATTTGTGTGCATGAACACCTTATACCCAAGCACATAGTGCACTATCATTTGTCTCCACACACTATTTTAGCAATTGTTCAAGATGGTCCAAAGCTTACTCAAATGAAGCCCCATAGGTGGAAAAGTCATCCATGAAGACCTTCACCCTACTATCAATCTTCTATTAGAAGATGCTTAGGACAAGATGTTGAAATGTTACAAGGGCATTGCATAAGCCAAATGGCATTTTTTTGTATGAAAAAGTCCCCCAAGGATTTTTAAATGTTGTTTTGGCCTAATCCTTGAGTACAATCTAGATTTGGTTATAACCAATATAACCATCCAAAAAGCTATAATAGCAATGCCAAAAAATGGTGTCCAACACCTGGTCCACAAGTGGAAATGGAAATGATCTTTGTGTGTCACCATGTTCAGTAGCCTAAAGTCAATACAAACTCTCCACATGCCACCTTTCTGTAGTAATATCACAAGTGGACTAACCCACTCGCTATCCACAATGGGATAGATGAACCCCACCTTAAGGAGTTGTTCAATCTTCTCTTTGATGATCTGCTTTAGTTTGGGATTCAATCGCCATTGCAACTACCTCTTTGTTTAAATGGAGGGATCTATATAGATGTGGTGCTGGCATATTCATGAATCAATTCTAATCAGTTCATGATATGACCAAGCGAAGGCTGTTGGCCATTTATTGACCACCTTCAATAGCTTCTCTATTTTTTTAAGACCAAGATTGACATTAATTATAACTATCTTATGATTTTTTAGAAAAACATATTCCATTCCAGCTAGTAGAGTTTTTAACTCTAGGGGCTCCTTTTTGAAACTTTCAGGATTTTACAAATCTCCCCAATTGGTGTCATGAGGTTCATCATCAGAGAGTTGGTGATGAACCTAGTTCATCCATGCCTTCAACATATGCACTCATTAGGCTCTCAATTGGTTGTATGCATATTGTTGAGCTACTTTCATGATCAGCTGTTAGCCACTAGGTGTCCTCCTATTTTGTGGTTGCTGTGTACAAGCACCTTTGAATTTTTATCACATTTGCACACTAGCTACATGTTGTGATAGATGTACTTTTGATGGACCATAATTTCTAAACATAGTTACACCCTATGTCACTATATCCAATGCATGGAACATGCTTCTTCTTTATTTTTCCAAATTCATTTTCCTTGGAAATCTCCAAGGAGAGGTTTCTAATTCCCAACCATGCACTAATGGTGCTCAACTAATCCCTTCTTGTGATGATTGGGAAGTCCCCCTTGTAGTTATCAACACAAATCACCAAGAAGTCAACAAGATAGGATCACCCATAGATGGTGGTCATAATGTCATCCACCATTCCCAAGGAAATAATGATGGATTGGTCTGCCAAATTAAGATGAATATTGCTCTTCTTGAGTGGAGGCAGATTTTAGGCTTTGTACATCTCATGGAAAATGAAATTCACACTAGAATCTGAGTCCAAAAGAGCTTTCTAAGGCTTATTCCCAATCATTTTTAAATAGATAAGGGGATTCCCAGGATCAAATCTTTTTTTGGAAAGGTGGCCAACCTTTATCCAATCCATAACAACATGGGTCAGCATCATGGTATGCACTTTGGGAGGCATTTGGTTTGAAGGGTTCTTGCATAGGTTTGTAGAGGATGAGGGAGAAGTAGGATCATCAATCAAAGGTGTATGTAAGGGCTTTGTAAGACTATTGGTTTAGAAGAAGGGTCATTTTTAGGTTTATTTTCTAAATCACTTGGCTGAGGATCTGGCTATAAGTTAATAACCTTGGTGGTGTTATGTTGCTATGGATGGGCTGGAATTTTGCCCTACATTGATGGAGCATGCAGTAATTGAGGTGAGGGCATAGGGACATGTGTAGAATGATGAGGAGGGTAACGAGAAAATGGGGATTCCACTCTTGGAGATTGGGCTCTATGGTATTCAAAAGGATAGTAATGATGTTGGAATGAAGTATGACTAGAAGAGTTGCATAGAGAAATGGGTTGCTAAACATAGTACCCATATGGATCAAGCTACTAGTAAGGGTATTGTTACCTTGATGGTGGCATCCCTCACAACTGTGGGTGCTACCATTGATGATACTGCTCATAAGGTTGTGGTGGAGCTCCACTTGGATACTAGGCTTATTGTCGATGGAATTGCCTGGGGTCACCTTGAGGATAAGGCAACCTTCTGGGTGCTTGCCTTCTTGCCAATCTAGAATTTAGAGCATACACCCTAGATTCTTGCAAGTGTGACACCATAGGACAACATCTGTTAGGATGTTCATATTGGTAGATTTCACATCCACCATTATCATCTGATTTGGAGCCCACAACCTCCTCTACTACAATAGCCTTGTCCTTACCCCTTTGGTGGGCACGTTTAGCTTTCTTCCTTCTCTTGTGATCACGATCAGTACTTTTCTCCTTAGATTCCTTTACTATTTTTAGAGCAATTTGAAAATTTTCATTCAAAGGGTCCCACATTTTATCTACCTTAGCTAAAATTTCAGAAATAGACTTTTGAATTAGCAAGGTCTTTCACTCATCATCTCATCAAGCGGTGCCTCCTCCTCATTATCACAGAATGGAATCTCCCCTTTGTGGATGGAAGGATCCTGGTTATATGCTTTCACACTTTCCCTTTTTCTCAACCCTCATTCTTCTTTGGAAACTTGCTCTATCAACCTTTGGATCTGACAAAACCTTAAGTCTAAAATTCTCCCTTGGGCATAGACCCTAAGAGTTATCCTTGTTTTTGTTTGAAGCCCATCTGTGATATGGCAAAGTTGCTCCCTTTGAGAATAACCATGGATAGGACATCTATGTAAGAGAGAATAGTACCTTCCCATGGCTGCATCCAATGGTTCATGTATTTCTTGTTTCCAACCTTGGATCTACTTTCTTATATTGTACACTTGGAAGTATGTTTAATACTTTTTGTTGAAGAGCTCCAAATACTGGTACCAACTTTCAGCTTCTTTGATTAGTATCCTTGGGAAGAGCTTTAACTCTTTCTATTCATTTTTTATGTTCTATAAGGCATAAGCATCATGAACGGCTTGAAGATGGTTTTGTGGATTTGAGTTATATTTTTCTTCGAACTTGGGGATATTATTCATATCCAACTGCTTGATTTTACTATCTTTCACATGCCTTGTTATAATTCTCACAGCCTCTGCAATGTTTAGCATGTTCCTCATTGCAAGAAAAGGCTTATCATGGTCATAGCCTCTATGATGCCCATGATGTCCTCTGCTATTCCTTCTTTCATGGTGGTAGGCCTTCCTTGATTGCCCACACCCCCAATCTCTACTGGTCTGATGGGCCCTATGATCATGTCTATCCTATCAGTCACCTCCATCATGGTCACATCCTTTGTGGCTTTAATCAAATCTAGAGGAGGAAGAAGAGGATGTCAAAGTGAGAAGAGGGAAGAGAGCTAGCACTAGCATGATGCTTGCTACCACCTCTTCTTCAATCATGACCACGATCATCATGTCTTTCCATGTTCCTACCATGAGTCCTACCTTTGTAGTCCCCATGATCATGGGACTCATTCTTGCCTGAATTAGGATTGTTTATAGTTGATTACAAGTTCTAGTTTAGGCCTCCCTCATCAAAGCCAAGGGGAGGATAGTTAGTGAATTAAGAACCCCCAAAGAAGGGATCCTCTCCATCTTTCTATCCTTGTAAGAATAAGAGGTTACTGAACTATTTCCTCTTTGATACTTCATAATGCATCTCTTGTTGCCAATCTTTCTTATGTTGTGCCTCAGTGGAATGATAATCCCAATAGTCATGGTCCTACAGAACATATTCAACATTAAGCCCCTAGATGCCCAACCTCATAAGAGTTTAGATCAGCATTGTAGGAACTAATCGATCAAGTAATAACATAATGTTGCCCTTCATGTCACTCCACTACAATTGTTCATCCTAATGTAGCATGAAGGTGAATTTTGGCACATACTCATTGGGATGATTTTATGCCACTTTGTATTGGTAGGGTACTTATTGATTTTATTATTCATTCATTTGTTGATTGGATGTATGCTCAAATGGTGATCGTAAATTAGCCTTATGAGAAGAAGACATTTGAGCTTTAGAAGAAAAAATTAGTGTGCTTTTACTATTATTAGTATTTTTTATGATTGTAACTTTAAGGTTTGTTACAATGACTTTGAACAATTTCAATAAGTCCTAGATAGCACACATAGCTAACTAAAGTCCCTGACAATGATGTTAATGATGAGTAGTGAGTATAACCTACACACCACCATACGAATCACTAGTGTTCACTAAGTGATCTAGTCAAATTTTGTAGACTTTAGCTCTCCAACTACACTAGGTCTAAGAGGTGAACCTTAATAATTGTGATTGTTGTCTTCTTAGTTCCACTTATGAGGTGCAAGTGTATGGTTAAGTGTAACTAAGGCATCTAATTTTTATCATTTTATGCTTTATCGTTTTATCGCCTAAGTGCTAAAAATGGAATGATAAATGTTTAATTAATCTATTTAATCTAAGAACTAGTTAACACTTAACTAATCCTAACATAAGCATTCATTCCCACTTTCCGTACACATCCCAAACATGTTGTAATGCTATTGGATTACCATGCGTTAAGTGCTATTGGGATTACCAAGCGTAACATATGATTGAAGTGGTCATCCTTATGTTTGTTATTTAATCGCTACTAATTACTTAATTAAGATTCATTAGAGTAAAGTGTATGAATAATAAATGCATAAGGGAAACATTAAGCTATTCCAAGTGCTACATGGTTTGATCAGAAAATCTCATCCTTATTATCGTTCACATTGAGGTGCTTAGGTACATTAGTGCTTGAATAAAGACCCGTATAGTCCTTTGACTCCTTTTGTAGGCACTTGGAAAATATTCTAAATCAGGAGAAATAAAATTGTAAGAACTTTGCTACAACTAATGAAAGGAGTGCTACAAATTCAATCGGTAGGCGTACATTTATAGGCAATGAAAGGGTGCCAAGTCAACGAGTACTTATCAATGTAGCAAACCCTATGTTGATGGGATCCCATCAACAAGGTCACATTGACAACATCTCGTTGATGTGACCCAATGACTCATGCTTCATCAATCGAGGATCCCCTACATCGAACCATAGGAATCATAAGAATTCATGTGCAATCAAGTCGAATGTTGTAGATAGACCTAGTGTAGTATCTAGATTGTTAAGTATCGATCGTAGGTCATTGCCTTTTGAGTTAGACTAGTGGCAGCTTTATCACATATGGTTTAGTCTAAAGTAAGGTATATGATTATTGATGTTGTTGGGGCATTAAACTAACCAAATAATATCATAGAATTTAATTATTTAATGTAATTAATAATAAGCTTAAATTTAAAACTATCCTAAGGGCAATGAGTATATGTTCCCAACTTATTGTACATGTCCTAAACTCCAATACCCACTGCTGAGATTACTAAGTGTTATGCTAGTGGGAGAACCAAGCAATAACATTACTAGAAGTACTAAGTGAATATGTGTTTATGTTTGAAATTTTTCATATTGATTCCGTTGATTGATTAATGTGCATGAACATATAAATATCAACCAAGTACATAGAAAGTAAATCTATTCTAAGTCAAAGTACTTCAATGAATATGAATCAATCTCGATCTTATTCTAGTTCATGGAATGTGTTGAGGTACAATGCCACTCAAATAAGATGTTGTATAATTGATTGAAATCCATGCTACAGACATTCACTGCCTATTTTTGAAAATTACAGAATAAAATTGCAAGAGGTCAACTATACTATGGACCAAATGATGTCAAATATGTTGTAGGTGCTTGCATATTTATAGGCAAATATAGATATTGCATCTATGGGGATGCATTAATGTATTTAGTTGCATTGATGGGGATGCTTCAATAAGGATGTGTTGATGTAGCTAAATTATAGTAGATGCAATATAACATTTAGGATATAGTAGATGCAATATAGCATCTATGATGTAGCAGTAAACTAATACACATTGACAAGGGTGTTACAACGCAGATGCAATGTAGCATTTGCGATATAGCATCTATGATATTTCAGTTGATTGATACACTTGACAATATGATGCTTTATCATATCCCCACAACTCTATTACCTAACATATTAGGTTTCATCAAATACTATCTCATCTTCAAAGGCTCATGATTTGCACAATGTACAAATGCACTCNTATGCTTAGGATTTTGTTGCATGTTCTTCTAAGAGATATTCCATTTTCTCAATCATTGCATCCCTTGAACATACGAACCACAGTCTCGTAAATCCTCAAGAACTACTTTAGAGAATTTTTCTTACCTTGAGCTATGTGAGCTATGAGTGTATGTAATGAATTAGCATAAGGCTACACTCGTAAAGGTAATAAATCACATTCACATAATAACATTGAGTATGGTGTTTGCATCTTTACCTCTAATTGATCGAAAAGAAAATTTTTTGGTACTTATTCAATATTTTCCAACGTTTACCACTTAGTCTTCCCACACAACACATCCATATAATACAGTATATTAAAGATGGTCTGAATTTGATCTTCCAAGCCCAGAGTTCTAAATCCTTACATTTAAAAGCATGCAAAGCTTTGAAACCTCATGTTATTTTTTCTTTGGTGCACTTCCTCTACATGTGATTGTCCATATAAATGAGAACCAAATATTTAATAGAATCTATTGTTTGTACATTAGTATTTCCAAAATAGAAGTTATAATAGTTATTTCCTATACCCCAGATCATCAATTTGGTTTTATCTATATTCACTTGAAAACTAGATGAACAATAATAATTATCTAAAATTTGCAACATAATTTGCATATCTTCTATAGTAGTGGAGATCAAGGCAACATCATTTACATATAAAAAAAGATGCATTACTTGAAATCCAATTTTGATAACATGACTATCTTGCCCATTCCATTATCGTTCCTACATTTTATCAATAAAGATACCAAAGAGAGTAAGAGAAAGTGGACAACCTTGCTTAACTTCAATTTTTCTTTGTAATTGAAATTTTTTCTTTGAATTATGTGTGGTGATTTATGTAGAAAGAAAAATGAAAAAAATATAATAGAGTATTTACTTGACCTTAAAATTATACCTAATAAGAGAATAGATTTGTATTGCAAGTTCAAGGGGTGCATGAGGAATTTTTAGACACTAAACTATATAAAATAACTGAAACTAAATTTTTACTTATGTCTAACAAAAACTCTACTCTCTTGAATATGTCTAGACAAAGTAGTTGCAAAATTCTCTTCATGAATTTCTTCTAATTCCATCACTTAAGATTGCCCACTAAAATAAAATGTGTAATTTGAAATTGTTATAACAAGACATTCAACACTAAGCTAACGCCTCAAAAGATGGAGTTAATAACTTTAGAGCTTTAGCTTTCATTAATTTCAAATTATGTGTTTCTTATTCTTATGGGGAAGTGAATGGTAGTATTTGGATTAGAAAACAAGGCTAAACTTTAGTTTTTTTAAAAAATGGGAATGAAAATAAAATTTTAACACAAGAAAGTGGTAGAATAACCATTATTTTTTTAACAAGAATTAAGCATAGGTTGCAAATTTGAATTGCACTAGTCTCACCTTCATGTTCAACATATCGTCTACTAAAGTATCATATTATATATATGTCTTGGAGGTACATACTTACATCAATTGAGACCCTCTTGGATCTTTTAGAATTCTTTGTTGCAAATTTTTTATTTTGTCCATAACTTCAACATTGTTAACTAGAATAAAACCTATAACCTATCTTTTCCATGATAAGCCTCTTAACACTAAGTTAAAACTTCCCTCATTGAAATCTAAAGATATCAAAATTTTTTAGAAGAGAACATGTTATCTTAAACATTGTTAAGAACTAAGTGGCTTTGATTCCTTATGAACCCTATAAATGTCAGTAAGTAGGATACTTGTCTAAATCCTTCTCCATGTTCTTTGACTTCTGAAAGGATCCCACTACTACCTAGGCAAGTTACAATAATGTTAGGATGTCTTCAAATTAGCTAAATGAGATTTTGCTAAAAAAAAAAGTACTCATCTCATGATAATTGGTTTAGTGTTAGGTTTTTTCTTTACACTCTCCTTTCTATGTTGATGATTTGTTTTGAATTTTTAAATTATTATTATTTTTAGGAGTTTAATAACCTTAAAATTTCTTGTTTAGTGATAAAACAAATCTTCTAAAAAGTTGCACAAAATAATTTTTCTTTAAATTTATCTTTCACAATTGCATGATAATTTTTTATTCAAGTTTTTCTATCACAACTATTGCAAAAAATAATCTAAGGTTTTTCTTTCATAATGTTCTAGGTTTTTTTTTCAATGTTTAATTCCTTTGTTAGTCACCCATCGATGTGTAGTTTCATTTAGCCAATAAGAAATGATCACCCTTTAAAAAGTTAAAAGAGATAAGACATTATTTACATAGCTCCCTATAGACACTTGCACATGGCTTTTTATGTGAATATCCTTTAGGAATAGTTCTTAGCTTAAGAAGGTAGGCTATTATATGCTTGTTAGTTAGATAATTTGGGTGTTTGGTTTCTTTTGATGTGTGCACTTATTTCTGTTTACTTCACTATGCATAATTAATCTTTGCATAATGATTGTCTCTTTGAATTAAATTGGATGCAATTGTTAGACTTGGTAACTTAGTTTCTCAAGTTCTTTACATGTTCATTGCA
>MNCI01027256.1:3617-40319 GCA_015680685.1 Gnetum montanum | reverse complement strand
GAGCAATAGGAGGACCTTCATAGTCAGCAAGTAAAAGGCCAAGAGATCATGGATGAGGTCGAATAGGGGAATAGACCCCACAAGTAGAATATGTGGAGTAGGAGGCTCAATCCTTCAATATCCATCAGGAAACTCTTACTATAGGACACTCGGCCTAGGCATACGTAATAGATCCACAAGCATTAGAACAAGGACAACACCTCACACTATCACTAGATTACCTCCAAGCTATCTAGGAGAAAATGATCATAACCATAGTGATTGTAGAGGTCAACTTTTGTCCATTCCTGGAATTTTCTCCAAAAGTAGTGAAGATGCAACTCCAACCATCATCATTATGGCCTATAATCACAAATAATGAGAAATGGTACTTTTTGGAGACATATCAATTTTGGCATAACAAATGGGAAGATGCAACAATTAACATTGAGGGAGTGTCAGTATCCTACTCTGTAAAGGTGATAGGTGAAGCCCTTAATCTGCCCAATGAAGGGGCAAAAGTAGCACATCTTTCCACTAGATCAGATATAGATACAAGAAAAATGTGGTTGTAAAGAGCATATGACAAAGACCATAAGGATTACAATGAGCTAACTCTTGAAGAAAGGATTTACTTCAAAAACAACACATATCACCTATAATTCATAAAAAGATTGAACAGGATAACAACATTTGAGGCCAAGGGAAGTGTGATTTTAATGGGAAAATTTAATGCAAACATTACACAACTCTATTTCCTTAAGATTCAATGGATTTCTGAGGAAAAGAAGGTAAGGAAGCTGACACATCCATTTCCTTGCCTCATTACAAATGTTTGCAGATGCGCTGGAATCCTAGGGTACATTAATGATGTCCCTGGGAAGGCTCAAAATGCTTCCTAGGCTAAAATTATTAAGCCAACATCACCAAAGAAGGACTAGGTGGAGAAACAAACACATGCTGGGGAAACCACTCAAAGTACTATGCAACAACAAGAAGTAGGACCTAATGGTTAGCAACAAGAGTAATAGAAGCAATAAGAACAATAGCAGCAACAAGTTCCACCATTGCCACTACAAGACTACAGGCCATCAATGAGTCAGAGACCATCATTTGGGGAGCATGTAAGGAGGCTAACCTCTATAAAGTCATCAATAGTGCCATCCAACCCATAGTGTCTGTAAATCCTACTAGTGGGAAAATTTCATTATAGTCAAGAGGAAAGGACCAATAGTCACAACAGATTTTTGGGAATAGAACATCATTCCAAGTGGTGCTAGAAACCAAAGAAGGAGCCATGGTTGTGGTTCTATAGCATCATAATGCAGCAAGAGCTATAGAAGTGATCACAGATCACATCAAAGAATCATTGAACATACATGTTGTGCCACCAGCTAATCTTTTTGGAGCCAAAGATGTTCAAATGCTAACTGGTACCTCAATGGCTCTTGTAGATCATGAGGATGTGCTAGACAAATTGCCATAGATTGGACAAGTCATGACAAATCTGTTTGACATTCCAAGTGATGTCACTACAGTGTAATTAGAACTTATAGTAACCAAGCGTAAGCTAGTCATGGCAAAGAGTACAACAAAGCATGTAGAAAATGAAGTTCACAAACTACAAGAAGAGCTCACAACCCTAAGGGAAGAATAGATAGATCCTACTCAATTCATTGTGCTTGATAAGCTGGAGTAGTTCAGAATAGAACAAATCAATCACCTCATGCAACATGATAAGCAACTGAAGAATGAGAAGGAGAAAGTGGTGTGGAATGCCTTAGTAGCAAAAGCATAGACATATGCACATGCTAAGGCACTCATTGTAGTACAACAAGAAAACAACCAGCTTGTTGTAGACAATGCTAGGTTGATCAATATGAAAAAGCAAGAAAACATTCTTGAAAAGAGCATCCATTAGTTAAGAGAACAACTGATGAGGGTCAACTAGGATATGAGTTTCCTAACATGAGAAAATAGAACCCTCTCAATGGAGGAGGTACATGCCATCCAATAGAAATCAATCATTGAAATAAACACATGGCAGAATGAGGTAAAGAGGCATGAAAGGCTTAAAAAATACTTCCATGATCAAGTGGGCATGTACAAATAGATCAATGAGAAGGAAATCCAAATGATGAAGTCTCAAATCAATTTCATTTTAACACAAAATCAAAATTGGCAACCCATATTTGATAGCTTTACTCATGTTCAATAGACAAAAATAAAATATAAAGACTTGCAGAGGATTTGAAAAAAATACATGGGGTTAACTAACCTTCACCATGCTAACCTAGCCATGTTAACAAGAAGTAGGCCTAGGAATGAACTTGAATAGAAAGTAGTGGCTGCGTATGCATTATACAAGAAGGAATTTGCTGATTGTAAAGATGCTCTATAGAAGCTTCATGTGATAAATTCTAAGCTAGATGTAGTAAAGGTCGACCACCAAGGTGATGAAACACATTTTTTATCTGCTCCGACGTCAAGTAGATGTTGGGTATCTGATGTTAGATCCAAGATGCAATGTCGGGTATTGGATGTTGTAGGGTATACACTGGCCTATAAATATAGTGCTTGGGCTCTTGATATGGTAATATTTTTGCATTAGTTTTTCATAGTTTTATCAATAGAGTAGCCAAATTCTTATAGTTTTATTTCATAATCTTAGAGAATAGTCAATGAGTACCCATAGAGTGGATCTGAGTCACTTGTATGGAGTCAGCAATAAGATTAAGATTTATTCTTATTCATTGTAGCACTTTGAATTAGATTAGATTTACTTTCTATGAAATTTACTTTTCATTTACTTACTTAATATTTACATTTTAATGCATGTTAGTTAATTAAGCACATAAGTACAATCACTTCGAGCATGTGTATGAATCTTGGTAATCCCAACAATGATTAACATTTGGTAACCCAGCAGCATTATATGTGTTCAAGATGTGCATAAGAAGTGGGATTGTATACTTATGTTAGGGTAGTTGATTATTAATTAGCAATTAGATTAGTTGAATTGATTATAAATTGAGTTTCAACCTATTGTTAATCATTGAACATTAAAATATAAACTAATGAAAATTGTATTCCTCACTCTAGACTAAATCATACACGACAAAGCTACCACTAGTGCAAGTGGGAAGATAGTGAACTGCAATCAAGACATAGCAATCTAGATGCCACAGCTATTCCCAACCATGGAATTTGACCAGATCATATGTGAACGCTTGTGATTTGTATGGTTGGATGTAGGGGGTACCTCATTGCTCATCATTGGTGTCATTGTTGGGGATGGTGCTAGTTATCTAGATTAGTTATATTATATGTGATCACTGTAACAGTATTAACAATCTATCTCTTAGAAAAAATTAATATTTTAAGTCACACACATTATCAAATAAAACCATGTATTCTTCACACAAGATCCATAATGCATCATATGATGAAAACACTCGTAGAAGAAATGATAAGATATATACTGAAGAAAATTGGAGTGAACAACATCAAATAGGTGTTTCCTATGCTCATTTAGACCTTGACTACACTCAAAGACTACATTCAACTAGTGCAAACAATCCTAGAGGAGATGGAGTAAGTCCTAGATCAAGGAGGGCCTCAAGGCCTAGGACCTCCTCTAAAATTAGAAAAGAAAAATCAAGAGACCATGGGGAGAACTATAGAATCTATGGTGATTATCCTAGTTTCTCATCTTCCTCTTCCTCTTTAACATCTAGTTCTGACAAAGATGAATGTAGGTATAGAGATAGAGCTCCATACTATGGGATCAAGACAAAGATAGAAATTGAACCTAAGTGCAAAATCAAAGACATCACAATGAGCATAGACAAGATCATCATAATAAAATGAATAGAAATAGAAACTTTCATCACAACATGTCTAATGACAATGAACCCTTATTGGTCACTAAGAGCCTAATGCAAATCCTAAAGGCAATTAAGATACCTCACATGCATCGCAAGGAAACTCACCTCCCTAGGCTTGATATTAATAATATTTGTAAGTTCATGGGAGGCTATGATTCTAATCCACAATATCATCTACAAGCCTCCCATGATGCCTATTCCTTATACAACATTGAAAGTGGATGGAGAAAGCTTAAGCTCTTTCCTAGGATACTAATAGACGAAGTTGAAAGTTAGTACAGATCATTGGAACCAAGTTCCATTCACCAGTGGTCCACAATGTTGGAAATTTTCAATGAAAAATATGAATCCTATGCAAGAGTGTCCAACCTAAGAAAAGAAATCCAAGAGTGGAAGCAAGAAAATCATGAACCCTTGGAAGTGGCTTTGGAAAGATACTATTCACTACTACATAGATGCCCAGGCCATGGTTTCTTTGAGGAAAGAAAACTTTTCCACATCATAGATGGGATTCGTAATGAAACAAGGGAGACCCTTGCGATGTATGCTCTAGGTCAATTATACAAGCTACGAACCCATTAGATCAAAGAGTTAATCAAGCATGTGGTGAAAGAAGAAGAAGAGTTATGTAGACAATAGAATGTAGAGAAAAGTAACTGGGATCCAACTCTACAAAAGAAAAGCGTCCATATCTATGATAAGGAAAAAGAGGCAGCTCTTGATGAGATGATTTTATAATGAACCTTGCCAATACAAAATTCTATCATTGAGATTAAAGAAAATTTGGATAAGATAGAATCGATGAATGAGAAAGTTAAAACTTGTGAAAAAATCAGAGGAGAGAGTAGCACAAAACGAATCATGTGATCATAACAAAAGAAGGAAAAAGAACCATGAAATAGCTAGGAACACTTTTTAGCAAAAAGGGGAAATGGATATAGAAGAAGAGGCTATAGACTCAACCATTGAAGAGGATGGTGGATGTGACATTTGCCTATATGACCATCCAAAGGGCCATTTCCTGATCTTGTTGCATCTACATGAGTATTGGGCAAGGGCATTAAATCTAAAGTTTGTATAGAAGCACATGCCCAAGAGATTTCCTTTTTCACAAGGTAATTTTAGATAGTAATACAACCAACTATACTATCCTAGTAGGACTTATTACCAACCTCAACACTAGCATCAACTGTAGTGGCAACAACCATAGTTGTAGGGGAGGCCACCACCAAACCAGCCCTATCCTTCCTACCAACTGAACCTAATGGATATTATGTTCAGCACCCTATTTCACCAACTAGTTTTACTTTCTCTACTTCAAATCGCTACTACCACTCTCCCAAATATCATTATCCTATAACATCTTATACAAGATCACCACCTCACACCTCTCACCCTACCTCATATCCTTAATATTCAAATACTCACCTCCACCATATGTCACCTCCAACAACACAAGAAGGTTCAACATCACAACATCAATGAGAGAATGCCACTTGTGTTGTGAGCATACACATAAATGATAATGCTAGTAGATCTCAATCAAAGTCTTGGAAACATTCCTTCTGGAAGAAAAGTCGTGAGCCAAAGCAAAACACTCATGGACCTACTACATCACTTGAACTAGCACAAGGCCAATCTGATGCAACAACCTTCCTCACAAAAATGATGTCTCCTAATCATATGAAAAAGCCAATAACCATCACCACTCCAACACAAGACATAAATGATAAAAACATCATTGTGAAGAGACAAAAGAATCCATGCATCACCAATAATGATAAAGTGTGCAATTGTGGGCCAAAAGTTTAAAATATTAACACAACCCTTATACTGGCCCATCATAAGTTCAGGAGCAAGTGTGTGAGAAAAACGTAGTCTATGTAGTAGCCACTAAATGAGAAGACACCCAGTGGCTTGAAAATGATAATATAAAACTATATGGAAGTAATTGATTTGCTTATCACTTCTAGAATTTTCTGATTCTTCATATGTTTTTAATTTCTTAATATTTTTCTTTTCTTTATATTTTTCTCTTTTCTCAAGTCATTCTCTTTATGTTTTATGAATGTATTTTATGCTTTTATTAATAAAATTGCCAAGTCATGATGCAAAATTCAATGCTTTGTCTTGGGTTTTTTGTGCTATGCTATTAAGATGATTGGGTGAGTAATTATGTAAAGAAGTGAGACCACCTCACCCATCCCTCCAATTCTTTGAATAAAAGGTCTTTTCATGAAAATAATTTGGTTCTTCTTTTATGTAACTAAAATTAATCAATGATCATTGTACCTTGAAGAAAGAGGGAATGACCAAGTGGGAATGACAAAAGTTGTGAACTCAAGGGGACTTGTTGGGTTCTCTTCTTGACTTCCTTTTTTTGGTTCATGACTCCTCTTGGAATGTATCGTCACTCCTTTGTCAACCAATAAAAAGGAAGCTTTATCTTTGCATGGTGTGGTTCCCATTCAAAAATAAAAAAAAAACAAAAAAAATTAAAAAATCAAAAAAACAAAAAAAAAACAATGATGGGAATTCAAAGCACATCCTGTAGACACAATAGTGGGCCACAAGCACTAGTTATGGGGCTGGAAAGACATGTTACCCATGCCTGAATGCACCCCTCTAACTAAGGCCCTTCCTTTTTTCTTCTCTTTTCTTCTCTTTTTGGAGTGATGATTATTCTTTGAGGTGGTTGTGGACTCATGGAGGTTGGTAGGATGGAACACATCAATGTGAGATCATTGTTCATGGTATGGACTTGGTCTTAACTTTGACAAATAGGTATGTTGATCATTTTAATCATACTTGTCCCAAGAACTTGTTGTGGACATGGTCAAGTGCCTTACATCCTGATCTCTACAATCCCTTCTCATTCCATTATTCACCTCACTACTGCATGCAATTATGGGCCTTTTGGTTTTGTGTAGTCTAGTACAACATCCTAACCATGGTAGTTGTGTGTTGTTTTGAACAAAGCCATGGTTTACATTTAACTTCTCGAGTGCCCACAGACATCTATAGAAGTGGTTATGCAAGGGCATTATGGCAAGAGCCTACTTTGGGGAGGACCCATTTGCATAACTTTTTTTGATCATGGCTTTGAACTAACCTTGACATCTTCTAAAACATCAATGATAGTTTCTTTGAATTTATGCATGATTTTGGGACTACTTCTCATCTATTTCATTAATTTTTCCTACTTTTGTATTTCCATATCCTTTAATATTTCTTGGCCATATTCTAAATTAGACCTTTGGTTTTAGTTATTCAAACACCTATGTGCTTTTGGAGTTTCTCTTATTAGTCATGCGGGCTAGGGATGCTTTCTTTAAAGTTTTTCCAACATCCTATTTTTGAACATCATGGTAACTAATAGTATTTGATCAAATAATGTGAATAGCTTAATGATTTTAGTTACCTCATAGCCTTGGGCATAGTATGCTATAAACACCTTGTGCTTAAAATAAAACTAAGGGATCTGAAAAGGGCTAATTATGAAGGAAAATTTACCACAACTAATGTTGATCCTTTGGTGACTACATGTGATGCTAAAAGAAACACCTAAGGAAGAAGGTCTTTTTACAGGCATGAAAACAAAGCTAAGAGAAGGACAACGAAGGATATGACCATGGACACATCATAGCACATACAAGATAGCAGCTCAAGCTTTACATGTTTACTAGATCCATGGGGCAATGAGAAGAAATTTCAGTCCACTATTCAAGAATGTTCTGCATAACCAGAGAAGCACCAACATAACAATCAAGGTTAAAAGTTTACTGCTGCTAGTGATAACAAGAAGAATTATCTTCAGCAAATTTTTAAGGACCTCTACAAATTTTGTAATCTTCAATGTCTATCCAGTCTTTATGTCACTTTGTCAATAGTTTTGTAATGCTGCACTCAGAGTTAGTCAATAGTTTGCATATCAGTCAATAATCCCATACATTCCCAATATTTTGTAAGGAACTTGTTCCTCCTCTTTTGCGCTCAAGGACGAGTTTTCATTTAGTCATGGGGGTATGATGAAACACATTTTTTCATTTGCTCTGATGTCGGGTACCCAATGTCGAAGTCTCAACCTTAGGTATTGGATGTCAGATCCAAGGCATAATGTTGGGCATCCGACATTGTGGGGTATAGACTAGCCTATAAATATAGTGCCTAGGCTCTTGATTTGACAATAGTTTTGCATTAGTTTTTTATAGTTTTGTCAATAGAGTAGCCGAATTCTTGTAGTTTTATTCCATAATCTTAGAGAATAGTTACTGAGTAGCCACAGAGTGGATTTGAGTCAGTTGTATGAAGTCTTATTTAAGTGGCAATGTACCTAGACATATTCCTTGAATGGAAATAAGATTGAGATTAACTCTTATTCATTGTAGCACTTTGAATTAGATTATATTTACTTTCCATGCAATTTAATTTTTATGTACCTAGTTAATATTTACATTTTAATGCATGTTAATTAATTAAGAACATAAGTATGATTGCTTTAAGCATGTGTATGACTCTTGGTAATCCCAGCAATACTTAACATTTGGTAACCCAGTAGTGTTATATGTGTTCATGATGTGCACAGGGAGTGGGATTGGATGCTTATGTTAGGGTAGTTGATTATTAATTAGCAATTAGATTAGTTGAATTGATTATAAATTAAGTTTCAACCTATTATTAATCATAGAATAATAAAATATAAAATAATAAAAATCATATTCCTCACTCTAGACTAAGCCATATGTGACAAAGCTACCACTAGTCCAAGTGGGAAGACAACGAACTGCGATCAAGGCATAGTGATCTAGATGCCACAGCTAGTCCTAACCATGGAATTTGATCGGATCGTGTGTAAACACCCCTTGGATAGAATAATAGGCTACAAGCATTGGTTATGGGACTAGAAAGGCATGTTACCCATGCCTGACNCAAGCATTGGTTATGGGACTAGAAAGGCATGTTACCCATGCCTGAAAGTCTCTTCTAATTAAGATCCATCATCACTTCCTGCTTCTCTTTTTTTCTCTATAAGGAATAGTGTTTGCTCTATGAGAACACTCTTATGTCTCAAAAGGATGGATTGGTCTTAAAGTGGCAATGTGAAGTCACTAAACATGGTTGGTTTTGGTCTAGAATAAGGATAGATTTTATCAAGTCATTATACCACAAAATCCATGAGGGACTTTGTGTGACATTAATCAGGAACTCCATTTCACTTTCTCTCTCATCGATTTATACTTTCCATGACTTACCTCACTATCGTTATCCATGTTCCTGTTTGATGTATTGGTTTTACGTGCTTGAAATATTAGGTAGATTCTTCTAGTTTTGGTCCTTAACTTTCATAATCATTAATCATCTATGGGGCTCATAGACTCCTTAGGTTGAGGTTATGCAAGGGAAAAAAGCGCATGTGCCTACTATGGGGAGGACCCACTTGCATATCTCTTGGTTGGGTTAGTCAAGTACCTCACCGTTAGACATTCTTGCAATCTAAACANTGGGTTAGTCAAGTACCTCACCGTTAGACATTCTTGCAATCTAAACGTTTGTGTGCCCCATCCGATGCATCCAACTATGTACTCCTTAGGGAAATTTCTTCAATGAACACATTCTCCATTTAATTTTTCATTTTTGAACTTTCAACAACCCTCTTTGATTATTTCATCAAAGTCTTAACTTTTCTGGGACTTCATGGATCCCACTTTCATCACAAGCCCCTTGTATTTCTTGAGAAATCCAAGTTGAAAATTTTTGTTTACAACCTTAGTAAATGGGTACCTATTGACGAACCCCCTATGTTCATGAGACCCCATATACATGACCTTGTCAATGCAGCAGAAAATAGTCTATATATACACATCCACACTTTGGATTTTTCACATTTCATTTCAAACACCAAAGGAGTTTTTATAGTTTTAAGTGCCTAGAACCTTCTAGAAGCCATATCTTCCTAATCATTTGTCCAAATCACTCCATTTTGTGACCTTGTAGCTATTGAAGGTAAGCTCTTAGTTGTGGGGGCCCCAAACCTAAAGTTTTTGACAAAATTTTTTTCCAAATGTTCTAACTCCCTCAAAGGTTTAACAAAGAAACCAACATGAAAACATCAAATTACGAAAGCTAAACTCTTCCAACTAGCTTTGGTAATGCTTTAAACTTAAAAATTAATAAAATAATAATTAAAAAACCAATCTATCATGGTCCAACCTTAGCCTAAGTGTAACTAATTAACGAGATGAGATATCAAAACATTATAAGTTACACATTATATATACTAAGCCTTGGATGTGTTGTGACCACAGATGGCACCAATGGGAAAGCACACACAAGAAGGAGCACCATCACAACCATAGGACAAATGACCATGACCAAGAATAGGCCTAAGAAGAATAAGCAGCAACCCATGCTACAGGACCTCTTAGGGAGAAGCCCAAAGTGGAATATGTTCATCTAATTCTAGAACAAGAAGCAGTTTTAGAGCAATCTCACTGAGATGAGGCACTAGCTCCACAAGGAAGCCTTGAGGTGAGCTTAATAGAATCTTGCCTTAAGTAGATCAAATCAAAGGAGCTTCAGAAAATGGTGCTCCAAGAGTTGAATTTTGGCTCTTTCTTAGAGAAACCACCTCAAGAAGTATAAGATCAACTAAAGACCTCTTCCATGTGGCACATCATCACTTCCAGTGAGGAGTGGTACATGGGAGAGATGTTCTTATTCTAGAATAATAGGCATGCTAGTTCAATAATCAAGATTAAAGACATTTCACTATCCTACTCAGTGTAGACCATTTCAGAGGCACTTGTGTTGTTGGAAATTGAGACGAATCTCACTGAGATTCCAATACAACTAGACCCTAGCATCAAGAAAGAATGGTTGTAGCAATCTTATGGTGTCGACGTGCTCACACAGACAGAGATAATCTACTACAAGATTACATCCTATCACCTTAATCGAACAATGAGGCCAAGCAAGATTACTACTTTCTTTACCCATGCATGTGTCACTCTAAGTGGTAGATTCCCTATCAACCTTCCATAACTAATTTATCTTGAGATAAAAAATTTCTTTAAGGAGAAAAAATGTGAAAGGAAGGCACTTCCCTTTCCATGCCTCATCAGAAAATTATGATAGAGGAGAGGGATAACCCGCTATACAAATGACGATGTCCAACATGCTCCATCCACTAACTAGATAGAGATGATGAAGGAAAAAGTCCCTCAAAAGTCATCCAAGAAGAGGAGTAGCAAGCACCACCCTCACCACCCACTCAGCAAACAATGTCAAATATCACTGTAACTTCTCAACAATTGCATGAATTCTAAGATGACTCTTGAGTAAGTAAGGGCGACAAGCAGGAACAAGTGATGATAATCCATCTATGTATTGGCCAACGATGAGTTACCTAAGCGAAGTGGCTTGAATGATTAGCCAAATGGAGGAAGGTGGACCAATCGTTTTGGCCCAAAGAATGCCTTTGCCTATAAGATCGAATCCTAGAGCTCGAGAGGTAAAAGTATCTCTCTCGCAATAACAAAAAATCCTAGAAATCTCTAGGAATGCTGCTACTTTTTCAGTGCACTTGGAGGAGGATGAGAGGATACAATTTTGATGATGCAACACTAGGAGTAAGAGATAGCAATGGAAGTGGTTGCTGATAGAATTGCCAAAACTCTAAATGCACCTATGACATCTATACCAGACATCTCTACACTTAAAGATGTGCAAACATCTTCAAGGATAGTAAGCAGCAAGTTGAGTGTGGCACAACATGAACAATTGCTAGACCAACTGGTGGGAACTAGGCAATTGATTCTAGATGTCTTTGAACTTCCAGATGACATAACTACAACCTAGTCAATGATGTTGGAAGTAAGGGGAAAGAACATCATTTTTGAGGGGCAACTCAAAACAACCTAAGAGCTAAATGAATGCTTGGTTGTGGAGGTTGCTAAACTAATAGCCCATATTGCTAACCCTACATTCCTCAACCTAGCACTGATAAAGGATGAAGCTCTTGAATAGCTTCACAAAAGATTGAAATGGGTTGAGGGTGCGATGAAGATGACGATGTTCTATTGATCCCTGGTAGAGGTCACTCAGCATAAAATTCAAAAGGCCTTGGATCAAACCCATTAGGAGAATGTACAATTGACTGTAGAGAATCATCGCCTATGAAATGTTGATGTGCAAAAATAGTAGATGGTAGATTTGATCCATTAATAGTAGAAGAAGTTAACCAAAGTGAACACTGAGCTAAGGGGACTGGTAGTAGAAAATAGAAACCTCTCCATGAAGAAGGTTTATGCTCTTCGCCAAAAGACTACAATTGAAGTAGCTTCCTAGAAATCAAAGGCTCTCAAATTTGAGAGAGTCAAAAACCACTATAGAGATCAAGTTAGTCTACAAAACGAAGTTAACAAAAAGCACATCTAGTTGGTGAAGGAAAAAGTAAATGAGATCCTCCAGTAACTCTAGCAAGGATGAGAGATATGATAACTTATCATTGATGGGATAGATCCACATGAAGGAGTTGAAAATTGAGAAAATGATATAATACATGAAGCTCACCAATATTTGATATGCAAATTTAACTATGCTAACTACTGGATGGGCAAGGTCTAAATTGGAGAAACAAGTGGCCATCTCGTACTTGCTGGATGAGGTAGAGTTCAAGCATTACAAGGACACCAAACAGAAGCTTGCAGTGGCAAATGCAGAACTTGAGGTTCTTAAGGTATAGTTCACTAATCAAAGATCAACTGCCAAGAACCTAGCCAAGAGGATGAAAGACCACTAAGAGTTGTCAAATGTACTTAGAGCATTTGATGTTGAACACAAGCAATTCACTACTTAGTTTGTCAATGTTAAGGAGTTTTTCCCAATAATGCCCTATTCATGGGATGTCCCCATTCCAGCCCACATTGGTAATGTTGCATGGATAGTGTATGATCCACAAAGCAAAGAGTAGAAGATGAAGGCATTTTTGGATGCCTTTCATGTTCCACCGAAAGTGGCAATTGTAGTAGGACAACCACAACCGGCTAAGCCTCCGCATGTACTCGAAGTAGGAGAAGGTTCTTTAGAACCTCAAGAACCTTGATCGCCTAGGACCATCTAATCTTTTCAACCATCTTCACGCCATCATAGGATGTGTTATCCAATTTTTTTTAATCATGTTCTAGTGTTTAATTTTGTGTCATGAACACCACAATTTTATCATCATTGTCAATTTGTACACCAGGCACTTAGTTTTGTTTGGTTGTGTTAGTTTTTTTGTGTCATGTGTTAGTTAATAATCCCATACCTTCCCAATTTTGTAAGGAACTCAAGGACAAGTTTTCATTTAGTCGTGGGGGTATGATGAAGAGTCTTTGGTTGGTTGCATCAACAAGATTCCATAAATGCAACCTTGTTGACAAGATCCCATTGACATAGGGTTTCCCATGTTAATGTGTGTTTGTTAACGTGGCACCCTAGTAGGTCTATAAATATGGCACCCCATCCATGTTAATGGAGAGTTAAAATCTTAGTTGCTAGAAAAAATCTTGTAGTTTGTTTCCATAAGAGATAGAATAAATTTTTAAATGCCTGTAGTAGGAGTCAAGAAGTCTATGAATCTTTATTCAAGCACTATTGTACCTGAGCACCACAGTGTGTATGACAATAAAGACAAGATTTTTGATAAACCTTGTAGCACTTGGACTAGCTTAATGATTTATTTATGCATTTATTATTTTAATTAATTAAGTGATTAATTAAGCTAAGATGATTAAGACTTTAAGTAATTAATTAAGCTAAATAGACTAGAATACATAAGTACAACCACTTCAAGAATACATATAACACTTGGTAATCCCAGTAGCGCGTAACGCTTGGTCACCAAGCAGTATTGTACATGTTCAGGATGTGTACAAAAAGTGGGACTAAATACTTAAGTTAGGATAGTTAGTTATTAATTAGAAATAAAATTAGTTAAACTAGTTAATCAATTTATTCTCAATCTATTACTAACCTTAGACAAACAAAATATAAAATAATAAAAATCATGTGCCTCAATTACACTTAATCATACAATTGAGCCTCACAAGTGTAGTTGGGAAGAAAATGATCGTTCCACGATTAGATTCACCTTCTAGATTGAACCCAGTGTACGAGAATACTAGGAATCCAAAGAATTTAACTAGATCACATGTGAATTCCTTAGTGATTTTTATGGTTGGGTGTAGGGGTACCTTGCTACTCATCAATTTGTTTTCTAATTGGAAGTATTCGAAAGATATTGGGAAGAAACTCTTCTCACAGATGCTTCTCTTTTTTCTAAGGATTTACATCTCCTTTTTTGATGGAATATTTGATTGTGATATCTACGCTTAGAACATGTCTCAAAGATGGCATCTAGTAGCATCAAGGATGCTAGTAGTAGGTTTGGTACATTAGCTATAGCTCACTTAAATCCCCTTTCTAAAGAGTTGCATTTTTAAGAGATGTTATGCAATATTTCTCAAATTAATTCTTGAGTTGAAGAGCTTGTTATTTTTTAGCTTAAATCTCTGGTTGAGAGAGCTTCACTAGTGGTTCGAGGATATTTAGCTTGTTATTTTTTAAATTAAGTCTCAATTTGGAAGAACTTCACTTGAGATTGAGGGTTGATCATCTTCTTTAGCTAATGAATTCTTGAACTTTAGATCAACATTGTTGCTAAAATATTTACTTAACTTATGCTAATGCATTGGTGTTGCATTCTCTTTTTATTTTTTATTTTTTTTTTGCAATTACCTATTCATTATTTTTTATTTGTTTGTTTTGTTTTATTTAGGTTGTTAACAAGGTTTTTTTCAAAATTATGTAAGAACTAAAATGTAATAAAAATAATTAATCATTTGCAATACTAAACACAACATAATATCTTTTGAACTCTTAGAAGGGAGGTAAAAGAAGAAAACTCTAGTTAATATTGTTGTTATCTTTTCTTCTAAATTTATTAGATATTATGATTATCTATAGCTAACATCTTTATTGGAATGAATGGATACTTAGATAGATTTGATCTTAGGGGTGGGGATTTGGTCTTCAATGGAGTTCCAACCCTTAGGTATCCTAGTTGTTCAATCATTTCATAATCAAAGTGGTATCTCTAAAACACAAGATGGTAACACTAATGGGTCTAGCTGTCTTCAGATCTACACAAAAGAAAAAATTAAAAAAAGAATATTTTTCTAAGTAGTGGTTTCAAACCACTTGTTGTAAGTATGACTTTAAATATGATAACATTTGTTCAGACCTGAAAATTCTTATTATGAACAACTTTCAATTAATTTATTATACTTTGAGATTTTTCAAAGTGAAGCATTGGATTTGATACCTTCCTTTCTAATGCTAAGTGCACTTTGCAACAGAATGAAGTTGATTCTTCTATGACAATTATCTTTGGAAAATAGACTAAAGTCTTCCATCTAATAATCTTGCAAATCACCTTGGTCTTCTATAAATTTCCAATCTATCTAATGGAACTTATAAGTTAACATATATGTGAAAAGTACTTAATTTATTCTCTCATCCTCACATGCATTTAAATTTTTGAAATGATTTATCAAAAGCAAACGTTTAGGTTGAGCTACTTAATCAATGTTGTTCCTTGTTATGTTGCATGATGTAATAGCTTGGCCATTTTCAAGGAATTCAAATTTGCAAGACATCTTTTTGTAATTTCCATGGTCTATTTCCATAATTTTTACATTTAATCTTTACAATTTCATTCCACAATATTTCAAATTCCTTTCCACATTGAATCTATATTTATTCCACATTTATCTATAGATAATTCATCCTCAAATTATTCCAATCACATTTACAAATCATTAACACTATATCATATCAATTTTAGGTTACAATATTGAAAGATCAACGTGCAATCATCATTCTATTTCATATTGTAGAAGATGAACACTTAAATTTGGAGGTATTCTTTTGATCCCAATCTGAGTTATTAATTGAGATTTTATTATCATGATATTTTGTAGGTAGATTTTTTAAAAATCTTTCTAACTGATGAGCGGCAAGGCATCCCTATGCTCAACCATACGAATACGAGCATACACACATGATTTAGTCAAATTCCAAGGACTAAGTGCCTATGCGCTACTACAGAACTTGGACAAGTTAGTCAATCATTATCTTCGCAATCTTACTTGTATAGCGCGATTGTATGGTTAAGTAAAATTGAGGTATATGATCTTTATATGTTTTTATGTTTTATGTCCTAGTGCTAAAAAAGGAAGAAGTGAACTAATTAAGTAACTAATTTAATTTAACTAATCGACTATGCTCTAGCTAGTCCTAACACTAGCATCCGTTCCCACTTGCCATACACATCTTGAACCAGTGCAACACTACTAGGATTACCAAATGCTAATTGTTACTAGGTTACCAAGTGTTCCACACATGCTCAAAGTGGTCGTATTGTGTGTGCTTACTTGGGAGAGTTAATAGGGTGAGAGAGCGAGAACATTAATTAACTAAGGAAAGCATTAAATAACTATAAATAACATTAAATAAGCTATTCTGAATGCTGCAAGGTTTATCAAAAAGTTCGTCTTTATTTTCGGCCACAAGGTGTGCTTAGGTACACAATGCTCGAATAAAGATCTGTTCACTTTATGACACCTACTACAGGCACTTAGAAATAATTCTAACTTTGAAAAGGAAAAAAGGCAAGAGTTTAAGTAAGGGACTAAGACTAACTATGCAAACCAAGCGGGCTCGCCTCTTATTTATAGGCGATGAGACAGGTCCCAACATTGGATGCCTAATATCGCTTGGTGAGCTTTGATATCGCAGATCCAATATCATAGATGTGATATCATGGCCTTGATATCATAGTTCATCATACCCTCACAACTGAATGAAAGCTCGTCCTCAAGTTCCTTACAAAATATTGGGAAGGTATGGGATTATTGGCTAAATGACAATTGACGGTGACATGGGGTGATAGACTCAGAGTGCCCAGTGAACGGATTGACAAACATATTATAGCATTGGTGTTCATAACCATGGTGGTGAACACCATACATAAATGACATCTAAACCCTTAGCTGATAGCCTGAAGAGAAAGAGAGAGAGGGAGAAAAGAAAATGAGGCATGTTGCTGCAAATGTCAGAAATGTGCACACCGTTGTTCCTCCATGGCCACATGATGAAGTGTGTTCCTTGCATAATTGCTCCTGCTCCAATCCATCTCGAGCGCTTCCTCCTATCCCAGTCCATTATTCATGTATTCATTATCTGCACATACAACACAATCATGAATTAGAAATGATAGATAAGCCATAATGCAGTTGATACCTTGCCTCGATATAAGCACATTGGCTAGGTTGTGGGTATAGCAGATACTGGGTTAGACATTTTTAACTGATAACTACCCAAGGTGTAGGAGTGAGATTGGTAATTTTATGGAAAAATTTGTGATAGGGCCCCCATGACTAAGAGTGAACCTCCAATAGAGATAGGGTGGAAAACTAAAGGAACAATGAAAGATGAGAGAAATAACAACGGTGAAGCCAATAAAATGGATGTCATGGATGGGGATGAAACGAGAAATGGTTGATTGCAAAGAATGTTTAAGGGAAATGTCTTAAAAATTGCACCAAAAAGGAATGCCAGTGGGTCCTTCCCAAACTAGGCTCATGCCTTTTATGCCCTTACAGACCTACAAACCAAAGAGTCCGTAGGCTCGTAGAATGACATATGGAAACAATGGTTAAGAACTTACCCACAAGAGTTTACCAAAAAATAAAAATGTGTCAACCAAGATATAGACTAATCATAAAAATCAGCAATGAGGTGGGATATGAGAAGAAATATGGAAGGATAGGAGAAATGGAATGGAATCCCAAGAGCAAGGTTGTGTAAAGTCCCTTGTGTATTATGTGGTTAAGGTGACTGAATAGAATTCATCCCAAATCTGGACTCAAACCAACCACATCTAGTGACCTTGCATCAATACATTTGACCAACCAACCTCTTGAAGCAACAAGAATATGTCCATCGAGTCACCACCATTCCAAGGAGAGAAAGATAGGGAAGAAGGAAGCGAGAAAGGGCCTTAGTTAGAGGAAACCTTCAAGCATGGGTAACATGTCTTTCCAGTGCCATAACAAATGTTTGTAGCCCATTTTTCTTTATTATTTCTAAGGGTTGTGCTTTGAATTCCTACTAGTTTTTTTTATGTGAGAACCACACCATGCAAAAACTTATTTGATTCATTCGACTTCCTAATGCTTGGTCATCGGAGAAATGGTAGAAGACTCATGAAAAGCATCCAAGTACCCAAGAAAATAGTCAGCACAAATGCGTCGAATCCCCTTGAAGTCACATCCTTTTCAATCCATTTGAATCGTTCCTTAGTTCAAAAAGTACTAAGCCACTAGTTCATTAATAAGTTTTTCTTAGAAAAAAAGGACAGTGCAATTCCAAAGCCAAGGGAGACCACAGAGTTGAATGGATGAGTGGACAATGTGGACTCATTGCATGTTTTATCAAAATAAACCATATCTTAGTATCAACATTGAAAATCAAAGGTAAAAAACCAAACATTAACAATCAACACCATTATAGTACAATCCACCATCATGAGCGCTTATTGCACGATGAATGGAAGTAAATCAAACAAACAAAGAAATAGTAAAAATGGTAACAATGGTGTAAAACAAAAATAAGTAAATATGAAAAAATGTGTAAAGAAAAAATAAAAAAGGAACTGAGGGCTAAGAATGATTAGCATTGGTGGCCCCCTCCCCTTGACTGAGTTGGAGGGAGGAGATCCAAAATAATGAGCAGGGTTGTTCACCAACAGAGGTAGTATTGGTACTGGTTGTTCTAGGCTCATGTAAAGGTTTGGTTTGTTGGAAGTTGACCAGGAATTTCTTATTCAAGCTCTTAGGTTTGTAAATCATCATTGCTCCTAAAGGAAAAGTTGCATGAATAAGATAAGGTCCTTCCCATAGCATTTGAAATTTAGTGCATTGTGGCACGTGTGTGGGGTTCCAATAGAGAACCTTATCTCTTGGTTAGTATTTAACTTTTCTAATTTTCAAGTTATGACATCATTTATTAAAGGCCTTGTGTAATTCATTGGATGACAGGGTGACTAATCGGTTCTCATCTAGCAGGTTAAGGTTCATCAATCATTCTTTTTGTGCTAGATTGAGGTCAAGGTTGAGGTCACATGCCATGGATAATGTATTAAGCTTTGCTTGAATAGGAAGTGTTGGAAGTTTACTGTACACTAACTCATAGGGAGAGTAGCCTATAGGGAGTTTCCACATGGAGCAGTATGCCCAAAGAGCATCATTCAGTTTGGTGCTCCAATCTCGCCTATACTTGCTAATGGTTCATTTCAATATTTTCATAATCTCTCTATTGGTGACTTTGGCTTGACCATTCCCTTGAGGATGGTATGGTGTAGTTAGTTTATGTTCCACTCCTAAGCGTTGTATCAATTTTCAAAAATTCACACCTGTAAAATATGTACCATTATTAGAAATAAGTGCACGCAGCATGCCAAACCTATTTACGATTTGATGTTGAACAAATCATGTAGCGGTAGATGATGTGTGATCCGTAATGGTGGTTGCTTCTACCCACTTCATAAAATAGTCAACAACAATAACAATGTAGGCTTTTCCATTGGACATTGGTATAATAGGCCCTATAAAATCAATTCCCCATATGTCGAAGTGTTCTAAAGGTTGAATCCATTGTTGTGGATCCTCCATCCTAGCAAGCAACCCCCATCATGTTGGCAACACTCACAAGATCGAACGAAAAGATGAGCATCCCAGAACAATGCAGGCCAATAATATCCTACAAGCAAGATTTTAATGGCTATTCATCTCCCTGCATAATGGCCTCCACAAGGACCCTCATGAGTGTCTTGGAGAACTCATAATTGATCTACATTGGAAACATACCATCGAACCAAGCCATTGGAACATACCTTATAAAGGTTCCTATTGATTTTCATGAAATACTTGGCTCAATGTAGAAACTATTGTTTCTTTTTAATGTCTAACTCTTGTGGTGTTTGTTGCATAAGGATATAGGTAAGAATACTACTATACAAGTTTGTTTCTGTGGTTAATTGATTATTTACTACACCTGCAAAGAGGAAATCATTAGGAAAGCAATCAAAAAGTGCATATTCATCCTCTTTGTTGTCCCATCTTAACTAAGATAAATGATCAGCAACAACGTTCTCGGTGCCTTTATGATCTATCATCGTAAGATTGAACTCTTGTAAGATTACAAGCCATCGTATGATGCAAGGGCTCACCATTGGTTTATTTAGTAGGAACCAAATTACACTATGGTCTATGTGTACAAATATCTTATAGCCCAATACATAGTGCCTAAACTTATCTAGTGCAAACACCACAACCATTAGCTCTTTCTCCATTGTGGTGTAGTTAAGTTGTGCACCGGCAATACTCCTACTTGCATAGTGGATGTAATAAGGTTGTTTCTAGTCATCTAACTATGTAAGTACGGCTCCTAAAGCATAATTGGATGCATCAATCATTATGTGGAATGGTTTGGACCAGTTAGGAGCTTGTAGAATAGGTGTTTCTACAAAAGCTACTTCACATTCTCTAGTCCATTCAAAAGGTACATCCTTTTTTTTAGTTTCACCAATGGTTTTGCACCCTTTGAAAATTTCTCTATGAATCTTCTATAATAGCCAATGTGTCCAAGGAATGATCGGATGTCTTTTACAGTTTTAGGTTGGCATGTAATTCCTTGGATGACTTTGATCTTTTCGGGGTCTACCTCTATCCCTGTTTGTAAAATATTATGCCCTAATACTATGCCTTCTTGGACCATTAAATGATTTTTTTGCCAATTGAGCCTTAAGTTAGTTTCTACACATTGTTCTAGTACTTTCTCTAATCGGTCCAATGCTTGATCAAAGTCCACTCTGAAGGTGGAGAAATCATCCATGAAGACCTCCACTCCATTTCCTATTTGCTACTGAAAGATACTTAGAACCAAGCATTGAAACGTTGTAGGAGCATTGCACAAGCCAAAGTGCATATGTTTTTATGAAAATTTCCCCCAAGGACTTGTGAACATGGTCTTGGCTTGGTCTTCTGTTGCTATTTGAATTTGGTTGTATCCACTATACCCATCCAGAAAACTATAGTAGCGATGCCCTACAATGGTGTCTAAGACTTGGTCAATGAATGGTAATAGAAAGTGGTCTTTGAATGTTGCCATGTTCAGTAGCCTGAAGTCTATACACACCCTCCATTTACCTCCCTTTTTAGGCACAATGACTAATGGACTAACCCATTCGCTATCAGTAATGGGGTAGATGAACCCAGCTTTTATAAGTTGTTTATTTTCTTCTTTAACCACTTGCTTAAGCTTTGGGTTCAATCACCTCTATAGTTGTCGTTGAGGCTTCATGGAGGGCTTAGTATAAATCCTATGTTGGCATATCCTAGAGTCTATTCCAATTAATTCAGGATATGACCAAGCAAAGGCTTTCGACCATTTGTTTACGATTTTCAGCAGTCTCTCTTTTTGTTGAGGAGCAAGCTTAGCATTAATAATTATCGGTTTTCCATTTTTGAGAAATGTATACTCCATACTGGTGGGCAACGATTTTAACTCAAGGGGCTCTTGCTTAAACTTGTTAGGGATTTCCAACTTCCCCTAGTTGATATCTTCAATGTTGAGACTTGGAAGTTGGTGATGAACTTACTCTAATGTGTCTATGCTATCGATGTAAGTGCAAGTTAAACCCTTAGTTGGTTCCATGCATATAGTTGAATTACTTTCTTGGTCAACTTTCAACCACTGGGTGCCTTCCTGTCTTGTGGCTGTTGCATATAAGCATCTTTGTATGTTAGTTACTTGTGCACACTAGTTGCATGCAAGCAATGTTAAACATTGTACAAACTAGGACTTCTGCACAAAATTACACCCTATGTCACTGTATGCGATGCACAAAACTTTCTTTTTCTCGATATTTCCAAATGTATTTTCTTTTAATATCTCTAGGGAAAGATCACGTATTCCTAGGTGTGCATCAATTGTGCTTAGCCATGCTCTTCCCATTATGATTGGGAAGTCCCCCTTACAGTTGTTGACTTGAATCACTAGGAAGTTGACTAGATACGACCATCCACAAANAACCTTGCAAGGTTCTTTTGGATTCAAGTTTTGGTGTCAACTTAATCTCTCAAGAAATGTACAAAGCTTGGAACTTGCCTCCACTAAAAAAGAGTAACATAAGTTTAGAGTTGGCCAACCAGTCCACCACTATCCCATTAGGACTAGTGGAGGACATTGTTACCACTATTTGTGGATGGTCGTATCTAGTCAACTTCCTAGTGATTCAAGTCAACAACTGTAAGGGGGACTTCCCAATCATAATGGGAAGAGCATGGCTAAGCACAATTGATGCACACCTAGGAATACGTGATCTTTCCCTAGAGATANCTTTAATCCAATCGGTAATGACATGCATCAACATGACTGTGTACGTTGAATGTGGCCTTTGGTTTCAAGGGAGTTCCAAAGTTTTGAATGATGGTGAGGCCTTTGGAGAGTTAGCCGCTTGTGATTGTAAGGACTTGGTTGGAGTGTTGGTCCTAAAGAAAGGTCTCTTCTTTACACGGTTATCTAAACCAATAGTAGGTTGAAAGTTAACAGCCCTTGTTGCATTGTGTTGCTATGGTTGGGCAGGGAGCTCACCCTACATAGCTGGAGCAAGTGGTAATGGAGTTAAGGGTAGAAGAGATGATGTTAGATGAGAAGGATGGTATGTTTATGGAACATAACCCCTAGGATAAGGAGTTCTATAATACTCATGGGCTTAGTAGTGAGGTTGGGAAGTGACGTGACCAATGGAGTCACGTGGAGAGATTGGCTACTGCATGTAGTATCCATACGGGTCAGGCTAACAGTAAGGGTACTATTGATGTGGTGGTGGCATCCCCCATGACTATGGGTGTTGCCACTATTGATACTGCTCATTTGGTTGTGGTGGAGTTCCACTTGGATAATACATCAAGGGTTGGTGAAACTTTCTTGGGTTACCTTGGGGATAAGGTAACCTTCAGGATGTTTGCCTTCTGTTTAATCGTGGGTTGAGTGCATACATCCCAAACTCCTGCAGATGTGAGATTACAGGGCAACATCCCTTAGGATGGTCATATTGGCATATCTCACATCTACCATCATTGTCTGTATCTGAATCCACAACCTCTTTGATGATGGCAACTTTACCCTTACTCTTGTTACATGCGTATTCAGCTTCTTTCTTTTTCCTCCTTTCTCAATCACTACCTTCCTCTCTAGACTCTACTATTTTGAGAATGGATTGAAATCTATTATCTAGGGAGTCCCACATTTGGTCTACCATTGTTGATACTTCTAATACCAATTTTTGAATAGGAAAATTTTTCCTATTCGCCATCTCTTCAAGTGATGAATCTTCTTCATCCTCACAAAATCTAACTCCCTTCTTCCAAAGGGAAGGATCTCTATTATATTCCTCTACACTCTCTCTTTTCCTTAACTCACCTTCCTCTTTGGTAACTTGCTCCAACAGTCGTTGTACTTGATAGGCCCTAAGCTCGAATAGTCTTCCTTGGGCATAAGTCCCAAGGGTTCTTCGCATTTCATGCCTAAGCCCATCTACAAGATGGCGTAGTCATTCCCTCTACAAGTAACCATGGCCTGGGCAATGATGTAACAATGGATAATATCAATCCATGGTAACATCCAAGGGTTCATGTCCTCCTTGTTTTCATCCTTGGATTTGTTTTTGTAGGTTGGACACTCGTGAGTACGTCTGATACTTATCATTGAATAGTTCTAACATGGTACTCCAGCAATGAATGGATTTCGGTTCTAAGGACCGGTACAAGCTCTCTACTTCTTTGACTAGTATCCACAGAAACAACTTAAGTTTTTGCCATTTGTTCTGTATGTTTTGTAAGGCACATGCATCATGAAATGCTTGTAGATGATTTTGAGGATTAGCATTGTATCCTCCTTCAAATCGTAGGATATTGTTCATGTCCAATCTTTTGATCCTATTATCTTTTTGGTGCCTTGTTGGGATTCTAATGGCCTCAATTATATCTAACATACTTCAGGTAGCGAGTAGGGGTTCATGGTGATCATCCTATCTATGATGTCTATGATGCCTATCTTGTTTCCTACTTTTCCTTCTTTCTTTCTATCTTTCTCTAGAATTCCCTTGTCCCCTTTCTCGACTATTTCATTTATAATCTCTATTTCATTCACCATTATCCTCGGGGTATTTTCCTTTATGACTATGTCCAGATCCTAAAGGAGAGGGTGAAGGTGAAGAAGGAGGACTGGTACCATGACGGTGCCTACTACCTTATCTTCGGTGGTCGCAGCCTCAGTCGTGGTTATGATCAGCATGTCCATCTTTATCATGCATGTGTATTCCTTTTTCAGACCCTTTGTGTTCGTTGGTATCAGAACCTAGGTTATGGATTGTGGAGTGAAGGTTCTGAAACATAATCCCTTGACTAAAGTCAACGGAAGGAACATCATTTCATGGAAAACCTTCAGAGGCAGGTTCACCACCCTTATTCTCACTTAGGACATCTGGGACATCTTGGAACCACTTACCATTCATAGACTTGTGATGTCTCTCCTATTGTAGGTCCCTTTGACATTGTGCCTCCATGGGTCGATACTCTCTCAAGTCATGTTCATGCACAACGTATTCTGCCTGTAAGTGTTGCATAACAATTCATGTGAGAGCACGAAGAAGCATGCTTGGGACTGAGCGATTAGGAGGTAACACTATGTTACCTTCTAAATCTCACCAACGTAGTTGTTCATCTTGGTATAGGATGAAGGTGAAGTCTGGTATATACTCATCGGGATGAACATATACCACACGAAACTGTTGGGGTACTAGAGGGTCATCATGTGTACTACACCTCTGATTGTTCCCTATATCAGACCTAGGTGGTGAAGCACTCTCGTAAGAAGAAGGAGACATAATTATCTATTCATTTTGCAATATTCTTCTTGATGATTGTAAGTTAACCAACCCTAAGGGTTCGTTCCAACGATGTGAAGATTTCCTAAGTTCTAATTAGCACATAAATAACTAAGTCCCCAACAACGGTGCCAATGATGAGTGACAAGGTATCCCTATGCTCAACCATACTAATACGAGCGTACACACATGATTTGGTTAAATTCCAAGGACTAAGTGCTTATGCACTATTACAGAACCTGGACGGGTTAGTCAATCATTATCTTTCCAAGCTTACTTGTATAGCATGATTGTATGGTTAAGTAAACTTGAGGTATATGATTTTTATATGTTTTTATGTTTTATGTCCTAGTGCTAAAAAAGGGAGAAGTGAACTAATTAAGTAACTAATTTAATTTAACTAATCGACTATGGTCTAATTAGTCCTAATACCAGCATCCGTTCCCACTTGTTGTACACATCCTGAACTAGTGCAACACTACTGGAATTACCAAATGCTAATCATTACTGGGTTACCAAGTGTTCCACACATGCTCGAAGTGGTCGTACTAAGTGTGCTTGCTTGGGAGAGTTAACAGGGTGAGAGAGAGATAACATTAATTAACTAAGGAAAGCATTAAATAACTGTAAATAACATTAAATAAGCTATTCTGAATGCTACAAGGGTTATCACAAAGTTTGTCTTTATTTTTGACCATAAGGTGTGCTCAGGTACACAATGCTGGAATAAAGATCCGTTCACTTTATGACTCCTACTGCGGGCACTCAGAAATAATTCTAACTTTGAGAAGGGAAAAAGGCAAGAGTTTGGGTAAGGGACTAAGACTAACTATGCAAACCAAGCATGCTTACCTCTTATTTATAGGTGATGAGGCAAGTCCCGACATCAGATGCCCGATAGCGCTTGGTGAGCTCCGATATCGCAGACCCGATATCACGAATGTGATATCGTAGCCCCAATATCATGGTTCATCACTAAGTACCCCCAAGATTTGCTCAAAACTCTAACAAATGAAGAAGTTATAGCTCATTTCTAGCTCATTGTGAGTAGGATCACTTAGTGTTGGACTAACAACCAACATGTTGGAACAATTTTTGATTTTGAGAGCTAGTGTTTCACTTGCCATGAACTAGCAATCCAATATTAGTCAAAATTTTGCATTTTAAGTACTTGTGCTTCATTAGTGTTAAGGTAGCCATGAACTAGTATTGAAGTAATGACTTGACAATTAAAAAAATTTTAGTTTTAATGCACTTGTGTTGAGGTAGAGATAAAGTAGCAATCCCTTCTAGCACCCTACTTGTGTCTATGTTACACTATTTTTGGCTTTTTATTGTTTTTATGAGGATGATCTCACTATGATATGTGGTTCAATTATGATCTACGTCAAGTTATTGTAATGAAGTTTCATCCAACTTGTGATGATTGCATTTTACAAAAGTCATTAAATGCGACTTGCATTTACCTAGCAATCAACTTGGTGTCCACCATTGTGAGCACCAAGAAATCATGCCTAAGATGCACTCACATAAAAATTCAACTTTAGGCCTTGATTTTAGAATTGAAAAGTTTAGTTTATCCACATATTTTTATGCTTACTCCAACAATGATGAAATAGCAATCTTTTTAGAAAAGTTAGATTCAAGTAAAATGAGGGTATCCTACCTTTACAATTACTTCATTGCTTAATAAAAAATCTTTATTAAGAATCTTTACCATTACCTATAAGATAATATAATTTTTTATCTTTGAGGTAACATTATTTTTATTAGATTATGATGAACTTATCATAGAAACTATCTATACAAGCTTATCAACATTTCTTGACATAAAGGTAAAATCATTTATGAGAGTGTCGATCTCATTTAGTTTCTATGCCATTACTTATTTTTACTATCATTGGTATCTTTTTGAGTTTGATTTTTTCTTTCCTTTGACATTAGCATGTTTTTTATTTTCTCAAATTCTTTTCTTGTCATTAGAAAAACACATTTATTAAATATGTCCTTTGTAATGTCAAAAGTTGTAGAAGCTAGGAAGATTATCCCATGTTACTTCTCCTAGAAGTCAAATCTCTCTACCAATGTATTGCCTCATAATAATAAAGTGTTAGCCTAGTGGTAGGACTCTTAATTCAAAAGCTCAAGTTATGGGTTCAATTTTAAGCTATAAATTTCTAATTTGGGTATATGTATTGGGGGTAAATACTGTTTAAAAGAAAAAAGGTTTTAGGTTCCAGAAAAACCCCCTTCCCCATTGAATGTATATTTTTGCTATATCCTTAGGTAGCATGTGTCTTAGTATGCACCTTAAATTAAATCTTTGACTTGCATGCTCTAAACAAGTAAGTAACGCCTTAATGATGAATGATCTACGTACTTGTGTATAAAATGATGTTATACCAAGGGCATGTTGCACCATTGGAGTAATAAGTAACTCAATACGTCAAATTCTTTCATCCTTAGAAAGTGTTTTCTCCACTTTACAAGTAACTATTTAGTAAGAAGTGAAAACTTGTGAGGGAATTTTGAAATAAAGGCTAGGCTTGATCCTTTTCCTACCCCAAAGGGGAGGTTTTTCAGGATTGGTTAGAAGGATGAAAACCTCAAAAGCATCTCCAAAATGGTTGGGCTTTTTCTTTAGACTTTGTCTTTGATAATCTGATTTATTCTAAATTATTTTAATATTACTATTTTTTTTGTGGTCTAACAAAAATCAATAAGTCAAAATAAGGAGGGATATTACTTGGCATAGATGACTTGAATATTGTGTTTAGTATATTTATTATATGTATCTATATTTTGGCTTATTTCTCAAGCCATAAGATCTTGGGTGTAGTGAGTTAAAAGAAGTTAAGCTTTTGCTCATCCACTGACCTTCCAAGGATCCTATATTGACAGGATGAGCATTGAACTTTTGAGTGATGATCCTTTTTTATCCTTTTATATTTTGACAGTTAGGATCTTTTCCTTTTATGCAAACTCAAACCTTATAATCAAATTTTCCTACCCCACTACCAAGGGAAAAAAATTGTACACCGTGAAAATAGTTTAACAAGAATCAAGTCTTTCCAATGACAAACCAGAAAAAAGATGACAAGTAATGGAAGTAGTTTAAATGGGATGTTATAGTTTTTTTAAATATAAACCCACAACGAAGACAAAAAAAATACTGATATATATAATTTGTTTAGCTTTTTCTCATCCTCTCTTGTACTATGACCAATTTATATTATTTAGTATGAACAAGAAAGCACCTTAAGTCCACTATGACCAATTTATATTATTTACTATGAACAAGAAAGCACCTTAAGTCCACTATTAGTTGGCTTATTGGCCAAAGGCCAGGGAAGTGAAACCTTGTTTGCAAAGACAATCATTTTAAGACAAATAACCCAACATACATCTCAAGGTAATGAAAAAATGCTTAACATGAAAAAGACATAGCTATAACTGTTACAGGTAATAAAAAATTAACATATTTTATCAGTGTCTCAGAACTGATATTTTTAAATGCAAATAAAACAAGCGGAACTTGGTATGAAGTATTTCATATATCACCATTTATACCCGGATAATATCTTAAAGTTGTGCTGAAACCATATATATAATTATTCGATATTGAGGTATTTGTACAAAATGCTTTTGTTCTTTTTATTTCCACGTAGATGTAATAAAATTTCGATTCCAATTTCACAAAGCAAAACATGTCACTTGCTGATTATGACATGCATCTGGCAGATGATAGCTTAAATCTTAATGAGTTGCTAATATGTACATAACAAGGGCGTCCATGTTGCATGAAAGTTTTTGGCATTCCATGTTTTTCAACAGGTTCCGGTTTACATTACATGAAAGCTTCGATTTCCATTTTTACAACAGGTTCGGGTTTTTCCCACTAATCACAATTATCATCGATTTATCCACTATGAAAAATTTTTAATTTTGTATCCTCCTGTTATTAATTTTACCATGGATTTGAAATGCCGAAGATTGGCTTGGAAGAGAAAACAGATGCAAGATAATATCCAATATAGAAAGTGTTGTACCCTCCTGCTAGTAATTTTACCATAGATTTTGAAAAGCTTAAGATGAACTTGAAAGAGATAACAGATGAAAGATAACCATGAACTGTATTACTTCAACGCAGTCCTGTGATTTTACCATATTTTACTGGGTGGGCGGTTTTTTCTTGAATGTTTATTATTGCATTTGAGCAAAGTCACTATCAAAAGGTTACACTTTTCCTCATTGATTTTCTTTACCATATTTTTTTTAAGTGGTTACGATTTTGCTCATCCACTCACTCCTCCAAGACCACTCATCTACTGGCTTTCCCTATAAATTCTCTTTAGGAGGTTAGGATTTTGCTCATCCGTTAATTCTCCTAAAACTCCAAAACTCCAGTTTGACAGGATAACCATTAAGACTCAAGATGATAGAAATATTTTGTAATATAAAGTGGAGTAAACAAAAGAAAGATATGGCTATAGGCCATAAGTTGAAAATTTGGATCAGATTGGCAAATCAAATCCTCAGCTTTTTTTATAAATACGATCGGGAAAAAATCTGAATACATGGATGGAAGAATCCGATTAAATTTGTCAATATTAGCAAAATAGAAAAGTTACATACACCCATGTTGGGAGCTGCTTTTTCCATTTTTTTTCATCTAAGAGCTCAGTTAGAATGGAAAGTCAAAGATAAAAATTTTAGTTTTCTGTTAGCATTAGAATTACTAATAAACAATATAATAAATTTAAAATATTAATAAAAATATAACACTATTTTATTAGAGTAAATGTCCTATCCAATTTTGAATGGGTTTCAATGTTGCCTTTGACAGATCTTGCAATTAATAGCAGATTTCTTAAACTATGATTTAGACAACTCCTATGTACAATCCCTCCTATGGAGAAAGGCCAAAGACCAAAAAGTAAAAGGTTAAGATTTCACTTATCCATTGATCTTCCTGAAACCGGCTTGAAAGGATGAACACTAAAACACGAAATGATAGAAATGTAATGTAACATTCAGCAGAGTCATAGAGATAGGGCTGTATAAACTTTTTTAAACAACTCCTATGTACAACTGCCATGGGAAAAGGCCTAATTAAAGAAAGAAAGCAACGTGCCATACACTGCATTTGCAACCTCATAGGTTTCTGCCGAATCCCACTACCGATAAATAATGAGCCATGGTGGCTACTGCACTGTCAGGGAATATGCTAATGCATTCATACCAATGTTCTGCAGGAGGTCGTGAATTTTGCTTGGATACAGAAGCATGCTTCATTTTGCTTGGAAACTCTTTTCAGATGTCAATAACTCCAAGAAATCAATAATGTTTAACGTTATCTACAAGTTCCATAACTGTAGTAATGCAAAATCAGTAGTTCCATAACTGTAGTAATGCAAAATCAGTGCAACTCTATACTGTAATAATTGAAAAAGATTCCATCAAATCAGCAAACATGTTGTACATGGACTATATTTTTAATGTTTAAGATTATATTAACACTGATAATAGCTAAAGAATAATGAATGCATCTAGAGATTATGAATTATGAATATTTTTAACTTAAGTTATTCAACTACAAATTTCTAATTTGAACAAAAGATAAAGATTTTGATAATGGACTTACTAAATTTATATTTAAAATTTAGAACTTTATATAGTGCTAGTGCTAAACTTATCTTATAGGTTTGACTGCCAGTGCTAGTATGCTGTAAGTTTGACTACGAGCACTAATGTGATATTTGGTGAATTTAATTAGAATAAAAATTTAAAAGTCAGTTTTCATATGAAATTTTTAAAGACTTTATTTTAAAAAATAAAATATCAATTTAAAACTTTCACTTATCTTAGGATAAAAATTAAAATAAAATTTCAAACTTTAACATTAAAACAAAAATGGTAAGTTTTAATTATTGAAATTTCTTAGTGAACATTAAGTTTAGTGTTGTTAATTTTCTCTTTATAATTGATAGACTTATTATATTTAACATTATAGTTTTATAGAATTAGAGAATTAAAATAATTTAGTTAAAGAAGTAGAGTTGTCTAGGTAAAGAATTGATGTTGCTATATTAGTAATAAGTATTAATAAAAAATAGAATTTAAAGTATATTTTTATATATATTTTATAAACTTTTTTACATTCATATTCCACGTGGTTTCCATGCTTCTGCATTCCCAATCATTATGAAATATAGATTCGTACTAGGTCCAATGATATGACTCCACGTGGTCTAAACCCAAAACCAGGAAAAATAGTGGCAGGAAAACCGTAAGCATTGTTCCCATTTGCCACAGCAACGAGATTCCATGACATTGTACAAATCTTCTCAGCATAGGAGCCTGTTTCTTGCCGGGTCTTTTTCAGTTTTTCCCAAGGATATATTCTTGTTTTTTTCTTGTTTGAATTTGTTCTTTATTGCTATCATGAACAAGCTTCACACCTCGTGCATCACAAATTTTGCTGTGTTATCAGATTTTTTTTGCAAGTGGGATATGGACATGGCCAATTTGCTGCTGCCGCTTCACTATTTTAGATTTGTTGTTTTATTGCTGTTGTTGCTGTTTGCAGTAATCCAAAATGGGATGGTAGCAGCTGATGATAACACCCACATTGTGAATCTCACACTGGTTCACAGTGCAGCAGCTACAGGAGCNTTTTCAATTTTGTTTTGGGTATGAAATGTGCAGTTTGCCTGGATGGAACTGTCCCAGCTTATGCTTTTTCCCCAGGCTCCGGCTCCGGAGCAAAAAACTGGCTGGTTTACATCCAGGTTGTTGCCTAACTCTGAGAATATGAAACTTAACTATGCTGCCATTTTGCTAAATCTAGGTGTATCTTTCAACACATTTTTTCAAGTTTCTGAATTTCATGACTTCTGCAACATTCTCTTCTGTTCATTCATTTCCTATTAAATAGAAAAATACTGTAAACACGCTAAAGTATATGGTTTACAGTTTCATATGGTTAACAGTTTCATGAAGTGGATTAAATTGTCAGGGAGGAGGATGGTGCTCAGACATCAAGTCTTGCATTGATAGGAAATCTACTTACTTGGGATCTTCTAACTACATGCCCACTTCCTATTATTTCTCCGGGGCTTTGAGCAACAGTGCTGCAGAGAATCCAGGTGATTAATATTTTTATTTTTGTTTTTAGGTTAGATAAAAAGGGTGTTCTTGATTGTAATATAGGTATTTTTGGTTTTGAAATTGAAACTGAATTTTTTTATTTTTGTTTTTAGGTTAGATAAAAAGGGTGTTCTTGATTGTAGCATAGGTATTTTTGGTTTTGAAATTGAAACTGAATTTTTAATTATGTTATTGAGACCTTTGAAAATTATTGGATAGAATAGTTTAAAAAAAATTTTACCGACTTTTGTGAAATCCATAACTCAGCTTTGCCCACTAGAATTCAACCCGTAATGTGATTTTATGATTGAGGAAGATTGATTTGCTTGGAACAGACTTTTACAATTGGAACAGGGTGCAAGTCATGTACTGTGACGGGGCATCTTTTTCAGGGGATGTGGAAGATTCAAAAGTAAATTTGATTAGAATGATTTTACCCAGCAGTTCTATAAGCATTCTTTTTCAGAAGAAAAACAAATATTTTCACATTCTTTTAAAACTGCTGTTTGTTGTTGAGATTTTGTACAGGTTCCTAATCTGTATTTCAGAGGACGAAGAATCTGGAAGGCAGTCATGGCTGAGCTGATCCATAAAGGCATGAATAAAGCTGACAAGGTTTGCCATTACACCGGAAAAAACTCCCAAATCTGAAACCACTTTTTGAAAATTTCACGGGCAAAAAATTTTTAAGATCATTATCATCTTAGCTTTATCCAGTAACATGAGCCGTATCAATCACAAGTCATGCTCCAAATCTCTCTGTTCTTCTTATCTTACCTTAACGGAAATATCGCCAAGATCATCCTTATTTGAGGGTCAGAATCTAAATAAAATAACAATAATTATGATTGCTCCTTTTTTCCCGTCTTCCTCCATTTTTCTTATCTTAACCGAAATATCACTAAGATTATCCTTATTTTAGAGTTAGAATCTAAGAAAAATAACAATAATTATCTTGGTGCCTTTTTCTCTGTTTTTCTTACCTTGCCTTAACCAAAATCATCCTTATTTTAGGGTCAGAATCTAAGAAAAATAACAATAATTATCATTGTACCTTTTCTGGAAATGAAATTCCATAAGTTGCACATTGTTAAGGTCAAAGAGGTAGCTCAAGTAATTAGCTCATTGTTTTGTTAAACATTTGTAGGAAATAATTAGTTCAAGAACAAGTGTAGTTGTATTTTTTTGAAATTCAGCTAATCATAAATATCTCAAATTATAAACTCATTTTCTTCTTAAGGGAGAGGTTGTTTTTATATTTCTTTATAATTCTTCTAAATTTAAGTCATTCTTCTAGGTTTCAATAACCCCATTCTTCCTAAATTCTTATATCATATTATCTATATGTCTTGAGGATAGTTACCAGAAATGGCAATGTGGTCTTACATTTTGAAATTTGTAAGTTGAGAAATGGTAAGTTGGAAACATGATTTTTGACTGTTTCTTGTCTTGTTTGCTATGGTTTCTAGCAATTATGGTCTTTAACATACTTATAGTCAAATTATTTGGAATTCCTATGTCTAAAAGAAACCCATCAGGTAAGCCGTATTTTAAACAAAAGAAAATTTTATAAGCCAAGCCCTATATTTGAGGAAGAACTATGCCTCCCCACCAAAGTAGAATAACAATCATTATCATCAACAAAGTTAACTTTTTAAGGTAGTTTGATTATTTAAGAATCATGTTGGTGCCTTCATTCCATCAACATAACCCATGAACTTGAGCTAAGCCTTTAGGGTAATTGGACCAATAATACTAACAATCTTTTGCTTAACTTTTAAAAAATCAACAAAAGATTAAATAACTCAACCAAATTATATAACTTTAGAATATTCTTTAGATTCGACATCATGCATGTTTATGTATAAATGATCATGTATATTTAGGGCATGTGGCACCATTGAAGCATTGCCTAGGTCAACAAGTAGACATAAAACAAGAATAAATGACATGAATATCATATTTTTGCATCATATCATTGAACTACAAGGTAAAGCTTCAATTACAAGGTAACCCAAAATTTGAATCAACTTATATTGTGATACAAGATTAGCTACTGATGGCTCATATACATCTTCAAAAAGAACAAAATCAAGTGTTTTAGTTGCATTAAAATTAGTAGAAGAAGATGTCTCAAATTTTTTTCTCACTAGCTTGTAAATCTACATTCTCAAAATTAACAAATATTACAATTTAGCATCAATTGAAGAAATTGGAAGTAATTTAGAATCCCTAGGAGGGAAATTCTAGAGAGATGTAATTTGTTGAAGAAAAATCAAATTGAGAAAAATTAGATCCACTCAAAATTTTCTGTTTTTAGTAATATTCACCATGCCTTGTAAATGATTTGATGATTATGATTTGCTATGCAAATTCACTATTTTACCTAACACATCATGGTACTTAAATACTAAAATGAACATTTTGTTTTTTCTTTGGAATAGTTATATTTTACCTATTTTCTACTTCAATCACCAAGATCAAACAAGTGTGATGTGTAAGACAAGCCTTGAAATTGGCATTATAATAGGATCATGACCTAGAAGTTTTAATGCTCATCTGGCTACACCAAGTGTTGAAAGGTCAAGTGGATGAGCAAAAGACTAACATCTTCAAGTGGCAACTGGTTTTTGCTTCAATCACCAAGATCAAACAAGTGTGATGCATAAGAAAAACCTTGAAATTGATGTCATGATAGGATCATCACCCAAGAGTTTCAATGCTCATCTAGCTAAGCCAAGTTCTGATGGGTAAGTGCATGAGCAAAAGGCTAACATCTTCAATTAGCTATACCTAGGCTTCAAGACTTGAACCTATGTCCAACAAACACCTTAAAAGGCCAATATAGCTACACCCTAAGATATATAGTCCAATTAGAACTTTATAACTCAAAACTCAACATTGCCAACCAAAATCGAGCCCATGACTTCGAGGTTTTATACTGCCTAGGAGAATCCTATGACCTAGGTTACTATGCATCAACCCTTACCATTATGTTATCACACAATTATTAAAATGCTAAAATTATACACGTTTCCTTGATAGTAATTTTTTTTCACTAAAATTTTTAATGGTGTGGATGGTGTTTAGGCTCTTCTAACTGGATGTTCTGCTGGAGGACTCACAACGTACTTGCACTGCGATAACTTTAAAGCCTTGTTTCCGGTCGAAACAACCGTCAAATGCCTCAGCGATGCTGGTTTTTTTCTTGATGCGTGAGTTTTGTCTCAATTTCTCATTCTCAATTTTATATCCATTCCGAAAATCCTTTCTTTCTTTCCATTTTGATTTCAGTGAGTTTTTCATTTGAAATTTTTACGATTGTTTTTATTTTCCATGTTTGCAAGAACAGACCGGATATCCTTGGAAATTACACCATACGCTCTGTTTTCAAGCAAGTAGTCACTCTACAGGTAACTGAAATTGAAATTAATGTGAGAAATTTTATCACGATGTTTTAATTTACTAAAAATATAAATCTATATGTCATAGATGCTTTATATTGATTAAAAATATAAATGTATATGTTATGGATGGAAATGATCGTTAACGCAATTACCCAGTGTATGCTTTTAACAAAAGATATTTAATATTAACATATCTTCGTTACAAATTCTTACTAATATATAATGTAATGCGTGACAGCATGTTCTGCCAAATTTACCCAAGGCATGTACCCAGTCAGAATCAGATCCTACAAAGGTGTGTGTATGTACATGTTTTTTCTTTCACTTATTTTAAAAAAACTTAATAATAAGGATTTTATTTATATTTGCAATTACAGTGCTTCTTTCCACAGTACCTCCTTCCGTATATCCAGACGCCTATCTTGATTCTAAATTCTCCATATGACTCATGGCAGGTAACCAACCAATTATTTATGTATTTATTTATGGTAACCAAGGGTTTTCAGCTCTAGCTCTAACAACCAATTACATAGTAACCCTTATTTGATAATGTTAAATTATGTTTGGTATATAACATTTTAAGAGTGGACAACAACGTAACACTAAATTATACTTGTGCATGAGAATGCTAAGTAACATTTCTCAAATTTTACATCTTATTATGTACAAAATTCTTAGAATCCATCTTAAAATTATATTTTTTATAGGAAAAAGATTCTTTAAGCCAAATTCTAGATATATATTATAAATATGTAATTAACTAATAATTAAAATAGATAAAGTATGTAAATGCAATTATGTTTGAATGATAAAGAATAATCACATTGTGATTTGTGTTGGAATAATTTAGATTCGGAACATACTTGTGCCATGGTACTCTAATCCCAAAGAGGAATGGAAATCATGCCGCATGGATATACATAACTGCACGACCATGCAACTCAACATATTGCAAGGTACAATTTATTTCTTTATTTTGATTTTTGTTTTTTTTTTTGTTTTTATAAATGAATCAGGAACACAAAGTAAGTTAAAGGTTTGATTCTAGGTATAGTCTTTTAATCTTTGCTAAAAGATTTTCTGTAGTATAGGTGCATAGGTGCAGGTGCATATCAAAGTTTTAGTTTCATTGGCTCCAAATTTGGTTAAATTTGTTAGAATTAGATTGATTGATTGTTACATTTGATGTAGATTTTAGAATGCAAATGATCAAAGCCCTTAACGT
>MNCI01027251.1:29641-42879 GCA_015680685.1 Gnetum montanum | reverse complement strand
TTTTTATTGTTGATTTTATTAATGTTTTACATTTTTTTATGAGAAAATAATTATGGAATGAGCTTATCAAACATAAAGTTTATCTAGGTTGGTTAAATACATTTAAAATCTATATAGAGAAATAATTTTTGAATTAAAATATGAAAAAAATACATAATATTTTCATTTTTGCAACAATATAAGAGTAAAGTAAGGCTATCCCCTTTCACCAATAGTTTTCTTTTTGATATTTTTATTGAAAAACTAGAAAAGTGAATTAAATAGGTACCTACAAATTAGGCTGTTAAAGTAGATCAATAATGGACACAAGTTTTAATCTTTTCAAATAATGTAGGGCTAATTGTCAATTTAGAAATATGCTTAAAAGGAATGTTACATCGATTAGAAAAATTTTATGAACATATAAAAATGAAACAAATGTTAACAAAATCCTTGAAATTACACTTTCTAAATAATTAATAAAAAAATTGAGATTATGATTTAAAAATAGAATACTATCATAATTAAAAGTTGAAGCATTTGTATGTTACAACAACTTGCAAGTCACTAGAAGGCTTTATATACAATGAAGAATAGATGTAGTAAGCATAATATTTGGACTTGGACAATTTGAAAATATGTTTTTCAACTAATTGTACAAACTATGGTGCGTTATGGTTGTGTAGTGTAAGGTCTAGATCTTGGAATCGTGAAAGAAAGTTGAAGACTTCAAAAGTAATTCTTGTTGGTTGAATTCAATGTGAAAACATATGTCTTGTATTTAACATTTTTACTAGAAGTTTATTTGTTGTCATTCGAAGTTGAAGTGATGTATTAGTTCTAAAAATTTTATTTGATTCATAAAAAAAATATTAATAAGATCTTAAGATAGGATTTGTAGCGATTGAAAATGTTGAAGGCTGGAACAGTCCACTGAGAGGTTTACGGTCATACAACCTTGACCCCACGTCAAGGTGCGGGCCTGCTAGAAATAGAGGTACAATGTCTAGAACAGTCTTATCAATCAAATTGGAAGTTACGAGGTGTTATGACAAAATGAATGTGATAGGTTTGCATGGTGTTTGCAACATCCATGGTGCCTATGCGGGAGAGTGCAGTCAAATTTTTTGATGCAAAAATGAGGGTGCAAATGTATGAATAAGTGCATAAATAATGAAAAGTGCAAACAAAAGCTAGAATGTGAAAGAAAATGCTAAAAAAATGTAGGATGTGAGTGAGAGAGAATGCAGCAACACCCCAAGTAGGGGAAGCATAGTTAATTGCAAAGAGAAGGTAAGATGGTATGTGGTGTACAAACAAGCACAATAGCCAATGTAGTCATAGTCTTAGGATGTCTAGCTACAAAAACTGACATCCAACATGGAGTTTGAGCCTGGTGAGTTGGCTGCCATAGTGTCCTGCAAGTTGTAGTGGTATGTGATGTGCTGAGCAATGCACAACAATGCCAATGTGGTATGCAATGATGTCTACTTGAAATGCCAAGTTCACTCTATGTTTGGCAAATGCTAGAATGCTAGTCGATTGCTTCAAATGCAAACCCCTAAAACATGAAGTGATGGGCTATTTATAGGTCTATGGTTAGTGTGAATCATGGATTGGGCACCATGTCGTAGAGGGGTAGTTGGGACTATGCTAGCCCCAACTATGCTTCCATTGAATCAAATGGTGTTCTACTGGTGTTCTCCAATGGACCTTGTGAAACTTCCAAACTATGACTACACTACCAAGATTGCATGTGTCAATGCCAAATAGACCATCATGTACCTAAAATCAATGCAAAACAATGTAGTTTTGGAAACTACACTTTGCAACTATGTTGTCTACTCTCTTGAGTGGTGTTAACCGTAGGTACAATTTGAGGGGAAAATGATGGATGCAAAAGAAACAAAACTTGTTGATCTTCCTTGCTAACGGAATGTTGGAGCTAAGATGTAGGCCAGTGCTAAGTTCTGGAGGCTTCTAGAGGTAGTTCTGAATGACTATGTTGACTACACTTTAGAGCATAGTCCAATAGTGTGGACTACACTGATTATGCTCTAGAGCATAGTCTCGACAATGAGAGCGTAGCCCAAGAACTTAGAAAAATATGGAAAAAGTTGATGTCCTCATGTAGGTTGTGCAAACTATGCTCTGAAGTGTAATAGGAAGCATAGGATTAGGAGTTAAAAAATCTATGAAACTATTTCTTCCATGCCAACCATGCTCAGCAGTATTTGTCTTAACACTTAGGAGAATTTGCAAAACTAGTCATTTTTGTGTTGACTATGCTGACTATGCTCTTGAGTGTAGTCCTAGTAGGAAGAGAATAGTCAAGACACTTAGAAAATTCTACAGTTGCTATGGACATAGAAAATTTTTCAAATCTAGGCTATTTGTGTAGACTACACTGGCTATGGTTTGGAGAATAGTCCTAGCAATGGGGAGTGTAGTCTCAACATTTAAGGAAAATTTGCCAAGTTTTAACACTTAGACAAATTTACAATTGACACCTAGGAGCCCAAATTTGTTGGTGTTTCATTGGTCCCTCTTTGTTGATGTCTGGAGGGGTGGTTTGAGAGACGTCGACAAAGAACGCAAAACATCATAGTAAGCTCGACATCAACATTACCCGTAGGTACTCAATCAAATATCACTTTACCGTGCTCAAGAGTGCCAAAGGAAATGGTTTATTGGAGATAAATCATGTAGGGAATTTACTAGGTAACAAGGGAATGAAATGCAAATAGTGTGAAACTACAAGATGTAGCACTAGGGTGGCTTGTCATCACAATGGTGACCTCTCATCAAAATGCTTGTGAGAGAGTTAGCATCGATGACACCATACTAGCTTGCCCCTAAAATTCTGACCTCTCGTCAGAGTGCTTATAAAAAGGTCAATGTAGACTCAGGGTTGGACTGGTTGCAACATTGCAACTTTATTAATTCTTGCGTGGTGACATGTTTCTACCTCATTCTTTCTTCTTTTTCTTTTTATGTTTTTTACTTTTTAAATGTTTTTGAACTACAATGAGAACCTACTTTGGGTCCTACACATGGAAAAATTCCAACTATGAGATGTGTTCCATCAAGCAAATTACATGCCACCCAGTGGGTTTCACTTTAGTGCAACCGTGTCACATCTATAGGATAGGTGTTTCCTCATTAGGATAAGTTGCATTACATCTGCTTAGGCTTTGACCATCCCATAGAGGCTCCCCACAAGACGAGTTTCCTTACATTTGCTATGGGTTGCATTAGAAAAGGTTCCATGTGCATTGGAGATGTTTGCAAGCTCAATGATGTGGGAAAGGTAGGGAAATACAAGGTAACAAGGGTAAATTCAGGTAGGCTAATGTAGGGTAATATGGATGTGCACTCTTTAGTGGTTTAGTTGGACCGATCATGCACATCAAAGCAATGTGATGACTTGCCACTATGATGAGATGCATCTTTGCACAAACACCTCTAGGTCTTCATCGTGCGAAGACAACATAGAGAAAATAAGAAAAAAACCACATAACATGAGATGAGAGTAAACTGCTAGATGCAAGTGTGCTACAAATGCTCCAACAGTTGGACCAGTTGCAAGTGTTTAAAGAGCCAATGTAGGAAAGCTAGTGTAGGTGCCAAAGTAAGAAGGTTGCAAAAGCTTCAACAACCACACTAGCAACGAGTGCTCGAGCAATGGTAAGAGCCCAAGAAATTCGATGGCATGAAGGGGGCCATAATGCTACCATTGCTCCAAAGGGTTTTACTAATAATGAGAGCTCTGAGTAATAATGAAATTCCCAAGGTTGGTAATGCTACAAGTGTGTCCAGGAGTTGGTACTATTGGCAACCATGGAAGTAGCTCTAAAAGGTCAGCAAAATGCCCAAGGAAATTTTTTGAAGATTAGAAAAATACCAAGGGATGGTAACATTGCATATGTTTCATAGGCCTCTCTAGATGACAAGAAATCCATTTTGGAACTACAATGCTCTACCCCACCCAGAAGGTATGGGTAGATGATGAAGTGTTGGAAGTATTTGTGCTCACTTGTCCACAAAACTATGTGTGTTGAATTATGAACCCAGTTTAAGGTCTTGGTAGATTTTATGCTTTGCTAGTTTAGGGTCCTAGCAGACTACAAACCTAGATTAAGGTATTGGTAGACCGTGATGTGCTAGTTTATATTTCTAATAGACTATTTTGTGCTAGTTTAATGTCATAGAAGATGGTGGATGCTATGCCAATTTAATGTCATGACCCAAGGATGAGTTATGCTAATTTAACATTGTAGTAGATCATTTGTGCCAGTTTATAGTTATAGCGGACTTTCAGTGCTAGTTTATAGTCATAGTAAACTTTTATGTCATTTTATAATCATAGTAGACTATCTATGCTAGTTTATAGTCATAGCCAACTTTCTATGTTAGTTTAGAGTCATAGTGGACTTCTTCTTACCTTGCTTTGTCATTGATGAGGCACTACCTGCTATGCATAGTATAGCTTCAAATATGAGTGGTTCACTGCATTGGAAAATTCATTGCTATCATGGTTAGCAAGCTTGAAAGCTCCATTTCCATAAGCCTTGACAACCAAGAAAGGCCCTTTCTAGTTGGCTGAGAATTTTTCTATGGTTTTGCAAATGGCCTCAAGGATCAAGTCCCCCTCCTTGATTAGATATTGATGCTAATTATGATGATGCTTTTGCCATTTTGTTTATTGGTACTACTTGATATGATCAAGTGTCTACATGTGCTCCTCCTCTATTGAGTTAAGGTCAATGGATCTCAACTAATTGTTTTGAGCCTCATTAATGAAGCTTGAGAGGATTACATGGAGTGATGGGACCTATAATTCAAGAGTAAAGATGGCTTCAAATTCATAAACCAAACTGTATGACATCTTACCTATTGTAGTTCTTCATGTTGTGTGGTAGGCCCAAAGTGCATAGATCAATTGCTTGTGCCATCACTATTTCCTGCTACTAAGCATCTTCTTCAAAAGATTAACGATGACCTTGTTTGTGGCCTCCACTTGGCCATTCACCTATAGGTAGTAGGGTAATGAAAAGGAATTTTTGAGTCAGCAGTATTTGTAAAAGGTTATGGTCTCCATGCTGCTAAACTATGGCTTGTTGTCTATGACTATGATCATGGGTAAACCAAAATGGATCACTATGTTGTCAAGTATGAATTTGCAAATCTGCTATGATATTTTTTTCTTAAGAGGAATAGCCTCAACATACATAGTTGTGGAGGACATAGGCATTATCAGCCCTATGATATCCAACTCCCAACATTTGAATGACCACGTGATCTACGTTACGTGTAGTTCAGTAAGTGGAGCATGCATTAAATTAATGTCATTGACATGTGTCACACATCTTGACCTTGGAAACAATCATGCTCCATGTAAGGCCAATAGTAGCCTAAGCATTTGATCTTCATTGCAATTGCCCTAGGTGCTATATGGCCTATACAGAGTCCCTTATGGACTTATTCAATGATCATATATGCTTTGCTATTATTCATACATGTTAATAATATGTCATCATAGGATCTGTGGCACAAGGTGCTATCACCCATGATAACGTACTACCATGATCGCTTTTGTACTGCATCCTTTTGGGTAGTGGTTAGATGCTGTAGAGGTTCACCCTATAGAAGGTATGCTTTAATATAGTCATACCACTCTATTGCATGGGTTGTGCTTACTGTGGCTATAGATGTAATGTCAATTGTTTGAGTTACAAGCACAGTGCAATCTACCATTGATGTAGGAAACGTGTGAAACATTTTATGTGCAATGCTTAAGGCTAGCGTTGCTAAAGCATTAGCAATGGCATTTTTGTTATGGGGATATGCTAAACATCAGTAATTGTAAATTACTTAAGCAAGTGCTTTGCCAAGTAATAATAAAGTTGCAAGTGTGGATCTTTATAAGCACAAACCTCTATGACTTGGTTGACAACCAATTGTAAGTCACCTTGAATTACTAGGTTTTGTATTCCTAGGTTGCGAGCTGCTAAGATACCTTGTAGGAGACCTTCATACTTTGCCATGTTATTAGTGCATGGAAATGTGAAATAATACATTAAGGATTAGATCTCCTTGAAGGGGAACATGATTATTGTAGCAACATTACCTCCTTGAGAGGTTGAAGCATGATCGAAGTGTAAGAGTACCTCAAAGTTGTCAGGCACTTGACTTATGCTACTGACATGCTCATCCAAAAACCCCATATCTATTGTTTCTTGATCATCAATTAGGTAAGTTGTAAGTTATGTAGCTATTTCTTGACCTTTGGTTGATGCTTATGAAATGTAGTGTAAATCAAACTCTGTAGTTATTGCTTTCCAACATGCAATGCGATTGCTCTTGTAAATGTTTGTTGTAATAACTCAAAGTACATTACTCTTGCAAATGATGTTTACTTGACTATGGAAAAGATATTGCCTCCACTTCTTAAGTGCAAAGATTGAGGCAAGGTAATTCTTTTCCACATTATTATAATTTTCTTCATAGGCAACTAATGCATGGCTTAGGTAGATACAGGGATCTTGGTAGCATCGTCTTGCTTTTGGCAAAGTAGAGAAGTGATGGATGTGTTTGAGGTAGCAAGGAAGATGTATAATGGTTTATCTCCTTGTAGAGGGTAAACTATTGGAAGTTGAGCTAGCTCGTGTTTAAGATTGTCAAATGCCTATTAGCATTTAGCTATCCACTCAAAGTAGACTTCCTTTTTGAGTAAGTGTTGGATTGGCTACAACTTGCGGATCAATCATGCAATAAACCATCATATGAATTGTATTCTACCTTGTAATCCTTGTAGCTTCTTAAGGTTGGCTAGTGGTGCTAAGTTTATAATGACCTTAACCTTATCAGGGTCTATGAGTATGCCTACTTTAGATACTATGAAACTGAGCATGTGGCCTGTCTTCATGAAAAAGACACATTTCTTAGGATTTAACTTAAGCTCATGTTTTAGACAATGTTTGAGCACAAGGTATAAGTCATCTATAGGGTTTTGTGATGCCTTGGACTTAATAGCTATATCATCAATGTAATCATTGAGAAAACCTAATAGATAATTGCTAAAGATGTACATCATGACGCATTGATAAGTCGCTCCTATGTTCTTGAGTCCAAAAGGCATCATAGTGTAGCAAAATGTACCCCAAGGGGTCATGAAAGTAGTACTGAGTCGATGCTCTAGGTTGACTTAAATTTGGTTGAACCCCAAGAACCCATCTATGAAGGACAACAAGGCATGACCAGCCATAGTATTGACTAACTAGACAATACTAGGCTATGAGAAATCATGTTTTATGGTTACCCTATTGAGGTCCCAGAAGTTTATGCAAATGCATATACTTCCATTTTTCTTCTGTACAACCATGATGTTGGAGATCCAATCCACATAGTCAATGGACAAGATGAAACAAACCTTATAGAGCTTAGTGATTTTATCATGAACTACCAATGCCACCTTAAGCCTAACTTGATGAGCTTTTTGCTTAACTAGTTTTATGCTGGGATCAAGAATTATGTTGTGTTGCACTATGCAAAGATCTAGGCCTAGCATATCTTTGTAAGACCATGTGAATGCCTTGATGTTATCATTAAGTACTTTTGTGATGTTTTGGGCATGTTGAGGCTCTAACAAAGAACTAAATTTTAGTGTTTTCACCTCACCACTAGGTGTTGTTATAGGGACTTCAATGAGGGAATACTTGGTGACATCACTTACCTCTAAATATAGAGCCCTAATTAGATGGTCTAGCTAGTCTAACAGTGCCTCTATGGACATTATGTATTTGTCATGGGCTATGGGCTCAAGGTCTAGGAATTGTGGATTGATACATCACGTGAGATTACCATGAGGCCTAATGGGGACTAGAGGTGAGTGAAGATGGTCATATGTAGACATGTTGTAAATTCTACAATAATCCTACAAAAACAACCAGAAAAATGTCAAGCCATACCTATTTTAATAAGAGCAATAAGCATCAAACGAAGAAAAAAATGCATGACAATTTTCCTAAGTGTACAAATGCAATGTTAAAAGGAAAGGGATGCATGGGCTAGTTTTAGGCCTCGATAGGCCATGGGGTTGTCAATTTAAGGTCTTAACAGACCATGGAATGCCAATTTAAGGTCTTAGTAAACCATGAGCATGTACTAAATGCATCATTGAAGCAAGGTTTGGTGCATCAGAAAAGTAAAATTATCTTGGAAATTCATTAGGTGATAAGAAAAATTCAAAATTTTTTAAAGTTTGGAGATAGTGAGAAAAATCAAAACTTTTTCTAACTTTGGTGACTATGCTCCCACTAAACTACGCTCTACATTATTGAGTGTAAACTCGGGTAGGTGAAAAAATCAAGTGGTCCCAGGGGTATAAAAGTGCATATCACCCTTGGTAAATTTGTCATTATCAAAATTGAAAATGCAAACTTTCTAGATCATAGCATAGTTGGAAGAGCATAGTTGCTAGAATGTCACGCTAAAGTGGATGCTAGCACCTTGAACCAACTATTGTTGACAAGGGAGAGCAAGCCCTAGGATTCTTACCATAGGCATGCATGGAGGTGAAAAGGGCACTACAATCTACTAGGTACCGCAACTACACTCTACCCTTCTTTTCATATTTGCCTTTTTTTTCCTTCTATACTTAGGTGCTTAGGGCTTGGGTTTTGGTTTTGATTTTGGTAGTACCTTACCATCGTAAGGAATGTTGCTAGAATGGTGATTTGGGCCATCATGGCTAGGGATGGAGTGCATGCTATTGCAAGAGTGTTTTGGGATGAGGATTTTTTCATGATTTGCATAGGGTTTTGAAGGTAATGAGGGAAGGGCTTTCTTTTGTAGCAAGGTCAAAGTGGAGGTCATAGTTTCCTATGTAGCCAAAAAGAAGAAGGTCATGAACCTACATAGAGGGGTTTTAAAATTATTATTATTATTTTTAAATTTTTGTGGCACTATGTGGGTAGGGGTTTGGTACTTGGATACAATTTCCAGGAACCTCCACCTACCCACAGGGTTAAGGTAGGGTCTACTAAAGCATTTTTTTTATTTTTCCTTATGTGGCATGTGGGGTAAGAGATTGGGGTTTAGCAGCTACCTTGGTAGCCATCCACAAGGTTGAGTATAATGAGTTTCTATCAAAAAAAGTTTTGTATATAAAATTCAAAATTTCTCCTCTACGTAGGGCAAGGACGAGAGTTTGGCGGTGGCCCTAGGATGCACGATAGAGGGTTTGCCCACTAACCTTTTTCTTTTACCTTCAATTTTATTAGTGGATGAGAATGTAGGTGTGGTGTGCTAAAGGACCATGAGGGCCATGGGGGTTGTCACTCCTTGTGGCAAGAATGCATAGATGCAAGGGCTGCGATAAGGGTGGCACCAAGGATGCATTTTTTGTGTTCTATTCTTTATTGGTGGATGGTAGCACCATCAATGTAGCCACAAGGGCCACAATCATGGCTAGCACTTAGTACCTAGGGCATGGTTAGAGTAGTGAGTTTTTTCTTTTTTAAATTCTTAGAATTTTGGGGCTACTCTCTTGGAAGAGCATAGTTGGTAGTTAGAATTGTTTCTTCTTTTGAGACTACACTCTACAGTTTCTAGAGTGTAGCCAATATGAGTTGGAGTTAGAAAATTTTCATGTTTTTTGAACTTTGCTCTTGGAGATAGCCTAGAGTTAGAGTTTTTTGCATATGACCTAGACTATGCTCCCTAGAGAGGTAGCCTAGAGTTAGAAAATTTTTGCAGTTTTTTGAACTATGTTGCCCAGAGTTAGAAAATTTTTGAAAATTTGTGCAAAAGTGCTAAGCCTATGAAACGAAAAATGCTCATGTTAAATTGCCAAAACATGCAACCTATAATGTTAAATATGCAAACGTGCAAAACTCAATGCTAATACTATGTGAAAACATGTTGTATCCCAAGGAGTACTAGGCACATCAAATGGGTTTATTGATGTCCTATACTCATGGGGCCTAGGGGGCTCTAGGATATTTTTTAGAACTTTTGCTACATCATGATAATTTTTCCTAAGTGTAATTTACTGTATTTTTATCAAAATGCACCTGTTATATACTAACACTATGTTTTGTTGCTTGTGTAGTCATAGGCTATTGTTGAAGCCTATCTTAGTCACTGTAGAGCTCATTGGCATTCTCTACTACATGAGAGAGCTTGTGCCCAACATTCCTACATTAGATATGTAGGTGGGTTATCAGGTGGTATAGTTTACTAGGATCATTTGAGTTCTTAGCATTCTTGCTATAGCACATCAATGTGATTATGTGGTCACACTTACCAATGGAGGTCACAAGTGCTATCACCAAGACATTGTTACCCAAGGCCAATCTAGACATATTGAGATTTATGTTCGATGAGCTCACAATGAGTGATGATAGAGTGAGTGGTTTGGGCTGAGGTCCTAGGGGCATTCATCCCTTATCCAGGATTTAGGGGAAACCATAGTTCTCTTTCTATAATAAGAACAACACCCTCTTTATTTCTCTATGTGTGCATACCCTATTATATAATCCACTTGGAACTATATCCTACACTGGAGGGTAAGTGGTCTTATGATTTTACATTATGTTCTTTGCTAGTGGTCCATGCTAAGTTTGCTAACTACTAATCGCTCATGCTTAATGCTAGGTTTAAAGTTGATGATCAGGGGTTCCATGATGAGAAAGACACTCTTGCCTTGACTCGCACTACCCTAAAAGTGTTCTCCTCTAGCCCAAACATTCAAGAGGTAGTATTTGAGTAGGTAGGAGCTAATTTAAAGAATTATCCTACTTGGTACCCAAAGGCATTTGAGTGATGTAGGACTTATGATTATCTTGATGAGGGATGGGTTAGTGGTGAGCCCATCTTCGAGGAGCCAGTTGCACCATCACCTCCATCTCACACACCATTTTTTTCGCATAAGCATTTATTATTTGGCTTTTATGCTTGATCACATGCACTCGATGATTTTCCCTTGTGTGATTTTAATGTTGTTTTTGCCTATGTTGCAATTGTAGTTTCTTTAGAAGAGTTGACAGTGATCACCACAGGTCACACTAGATCACCCTCATCATGAAATATGGTGATGTGGAGGGTGCTAAACATTGGTTGTGCCATTAGGCCTTAGAGGTGTTCACTAGCTTATTCACACATGCTAGGTTGATATACCTTTTCTTGGCCATTAACCCAAGCATTTCGGTGGCTGAAATGGTTACCATCATAGACTCCTTCAGTAGTAATGTCTGTTACTTTGTCACCTACTTTTCTAACCTCTTTGTACTCCCCTCCAATGGCTCATTAGTCATTGATAAGGGAAATAGAGAGCTAGATCATAGAGGAGAGATCGAAAACTGGTTGGGAGCCACTTGATCTCATAAAGGTATCTTGATTAAAGATGTGTGTTTGCATAAGGTTTAGGGGCTCTACCCTTTGTTTCATGCCCATTCCTTCCCAAAGTTTCTCTTCCAAGGAAGAATCATTGGGGTGGAGTAGGCATGGATAATGAATGAAGTACTATAGGATGGCACAAGGTTCAAATAAGCCTCCTACATTACCACTAGATTGCATGCAAAGATCACTAGGTTATACTACAACCTCTAGGAAAGGTCTCACATACACTTCACTTTTTCTGTAGCGTGTCTATGAAGGTTTATGGAGCTCCTAGTGGTTCAAGATAGCAAGCATTGAGTAGTGTAAGATTATGACTAGTTTTCCAAGCCTTGGGTGAAGCACATGTTTACCAGCACTCAATGCTTGGAGTGGATCGATGAGTCGTACTTTGTGATGACCAACGCCACTTGGGGCACTCAAATTATTCCCATGATAGGATGGGTGAGTGTCCCCCAATTATTATTGGTGATGTGAACAAGGCCAATTGTTACATTATAGAAATGGTGGAGTCCTCCAAGGTGAAGATCAGGAGGACACGCTTGATAGAGGAGGCTACTCCTATAGTTGGACAAGTAGGCATCAATAAGCTTTACCTTAAGATCCCAAATTTATGCATAGATGTTGTAGGTTAACACATGTATGGATGCATTTATTTCATATTTCTTGATGTTTTTATTTAATTTTTTTGTTAAGTTATGCTAATGCTAAAATGTTATGCTTGTAAATTAGGTGAGAGAGCTACCAAAGAAGTAGCATTGGCAGTGGCAGAGACAACCCCTTCTCAAGCTGAGGAGGAGGAAGCACACAAGGAGGAGCTGCATAAGGCTATAGAGGCCTTCTAGAAATTTGGGGCAGAAGGGCTATTCCACCTTGATGAGGGTGATTTTTCTAGCCTCTTTGTTAGTGTGTAGCTAGGAGATCACCTTGCACTCACACTTGAGGGCTTACTTGGTAAGTGCTTTATATTGCTATCTGTTATTACTCTTTTGATTTTTCATCTTTGGCTATTTAGTTGTCAATTATTGCATTGTTGGGTTGTAGCCTTAGATGTACCACCCATAGCCACGTACTACATGAAGCCATGGGTAGAAATGTTAGACATGTTTGCCTTCATGGAAGGCATTGTTGAGGATATGGTAGACCACCTATAGTAGGAAAAACCTAAGCTCGATATGCATGTTGTTGTTTTGCTCAGTCTATGGCTAATGTTAATTTGTTTGTTATATGTCAACAAGTTCTAAGCTTCACTAAGATCTGAACTGGGTTACTAGAGTTGATGTAATCCCTGAGTACCCTCTTGAAGTGGAGCAAGTACTTTTTTGCATGTATGAAACAATCAACAAGTATGGGCTTTGCTACAAAAAAGTGTTATGGAGTTGCAGGTGCTCAAACGAGCACTTTTGGAAATGCTTGCATGAGCTTCAAGAGAGGGTCATGAGCCAGGACATGAAAATTGAGGACCTCTAGTCCCAATATGATTTTTTGTCAGCTCATTCATAAGGAAATAGTACCTAGAAAACCACATATATTGACTATGATAGGTACTGGTTAGCCATTCAAGGTAAGAATGATGCCACTTGGGAGATCATTGATCAAAAGTTACAAATGGACCTACTTACTCAGAAAAATCAAGATTGGAAGAATTTCAATGCTAAGGTGAGCAAGTGGAGGCATACATAAGAAAACCATAAACACCACTAAAATCATGAGAAAGATGCTTATCTTTAGTGGCTTAAAGAAGAGTCCATCAAAGATTTCCACCTTGAGATGTTTTTTGAAGCAATTAGCAAGGGTTGGGCCTTCAAGATAGTTGCTCACCACATAGTGGTTAGTGGCTCCTTGGAGTAGGAGTGGGA
>MNCI01027251.1:0-20830 GCA_015680685.1 Gnetum montanum | reverse complement strand
AAAGTTTATTGAAAAATGTTATGAAGATGTGCACAATTGGATGTCATTGATGGGATAAACAAAAAGATTTGATTGTAAGAGTGTCTAAGGATAAAGAACTTAACTAACACAACCAAAAGATATGTAACTAGGTCCTCCCCAAAGCAGGCACAAGCCTTTTATGCCCTTTCATAACTTCAAACCAAAGAGTCCATGGGCTTCATGGATGATTAATGGTTATGGAAGGTTAAGTACAAAAACCTGGAAGAAACTAACTAATAATTCTGTCACATCAAACCAAGACATCGAATCAAGAACATGAAGTTGATAGTGAGGTGAGACATAGAAAGAATAGATGGATGAGAGAGAGTGGAATGAAGTTCCTAATTAATGTCACATGAAGTCCCTTGTGGATTTTGTGACTAAATGACTTCATAGGATCCATCCATAGTCTAGACTAAAACCAACCACGTTCAATGAATTCGCATCAACATTCTAAGACTAGTCTATCCCCTGAGACACACGAGTGCTCCCATAGAACAACCACCATTCCTTATTAGAAAAGCAGTAGGAAGTGAGGAGGGGCCATGGTTAGAGGGGACTAGTCCCATAACCAATGCTTATAGCTCATTTATTCTATCTAAGACGTGTGCTTTGAATTCCTATTACTTTTTTTTTGAAATAGAAACCACACTATGCAAAGACACATGTATTTATTTTGTCCAAGGGATGTGCTTGAAATTGTCATCATATCTTTTGTTGATGAGAAGCACACCATGCAAGGACTTGTTCAACTTCCCTTTATTGGTGGGTACAAAACAATATAAAATTCATAAAAACACACATCCACCTAGGCAAATAAAAAGGTACAAAGAACACAAAATCCCCTTAATGCCACACCCTGTTCAAACCTTTGAATCCTTTCCAATTCCAGAAACTACCAAAGTCGCAAATTTATTAAAATTTTATTAATGAAAAAGCCACTCCACATTTCCAAAAGAAGGAAAACCATAGAGTTTGTGGATGGATGGATGTCATGAACTCACTACCTATTGCATGAAAAAGAAACCATGTCCTAATCATCTGTAACAAAATTCAAAGTGAGAAACTAGACACCAACAATCAAATAACAAAAATAGTACATACCACTATCAATCAATGCACTACAATTGTACCTAGCACTTATTAACAAAAAGTTAGAAAATCATACCAAAATAAAAGAAAATATAAAAGAATGTGTAAAATATTCAGGAAATAGCAAATGTACTAACAATGGCATCAACGAAAAATTAGAAAAGATTAATAACATGAAAACAAGAAGATGTAAAATAAAGAATGTATAAAAAAAAGTTGTAAAATAAGAAGGTTAAAAACACTTAAGAATCATGAAGACTATAATGGGGGGTAACCTCCATAACTAAACATTTGGCCATGACAAGGATTAATAAGTGGATAATTAGGATCCATGCATGTATGAAACATTGGTAAGCATTCATGTCCTAGCCACTAGGTGTTTGTTGGTGGTGTGGTGGCTAGGTAGAAAAATTGTTGGTCACACACTTGGTTGTTAAATGTATGGTGGATTAGGGTGTGAGGTGTGTGAACATTCTAGATGGCTAGCCCATGATTTCACCCTTGAACATGATATGGTATGCATGGATTTGTTTGTATCCCCATGCTTGTAGATTCATTGGTTGAATTTGGGATTGAAGTACTGATGCATGGTGGCCCTTGTGTAGGCTTAGAGGATGGTGGTGGTGAAAGCGAAGGTGGTGCACTAGACTGGCAATGTGCTAGCTTGGATGATGTGATGGGTCCATGTGTTGTTTGCATCAGCTTATAAAATTTCCTTTAGAAGGGGCATTTCCTATGTTACAATTGAGACCCACAAGTGTTGACATGTCTATCCACATGTGTAACACAAGTAGCATTCATTTGTTGATATTGTGGTGTGAAAGCTTCCTTTGTCCTTGGCGGTGTCATATAATGAGGTGGATTATGGGAATATTGAGAGTAGGATGGATGGTAAGAGGCATGTGGTGGTGATCCTTTAGGGGATTTCATGAATTGATGGTACTCAAGAGAGTGGTAGTGGTGATTAGAAGTAGAGGATGTAGAACCTGTTGGAGAAATAGGGTGTTGAACATAGTATCCATGTAGTTTTGGCGAGTAGGAAGGATAGGGCTAATTTGATGGTGTCCTCCCCCATGATTGTGGTTGTTACAATTGTGGTTGATGACTATGTTGAGGCTAGTAATAAGTCTCCCTAGGATGGTAATATTGATTATAGAATTTTCTATAATTACCTTATGGAAGAGGAAATTTCCAGGGCATATGCATTTGCACAAACTTTTGATTTAAGGCACCTACCCAATACTCCAATAGATGCAACAAGACTAGGCAATGGCCCTTTGGATGATCATATATGTAGATGCTACATCCATTATCTTCATTTATGATGGGGTCTTTAGCCTCACTTTTGGAAGCTATTTTTTGCACTTGCCAAAAAGTGTTCCTAGTTGTTTCTTGGTTCTATGTCCTTTGTTTATTATGATCTTCCCCATTACCATCTCAAGAAGAGTTGTGATTCTTTCATCTATCCATTTGGACATCCTATTAAACGTTGTTTCTAGATCATTAATAGACTCCTTTATCAGCACAATCTATTATGGAATCACCTTATCAAGAGTAGTTTCATTCTCCTTACCATAAATTTGGACCTCCTTCAACTAAAGAGTTGGATCCCATTGATTTTTCTCAGAATTCTCCCATTTACACATTTCTCCTTCTTATTTTTCCATATGCTCGATTAGTTATTTGACCTAATGGGCTTGAAGCTCATATAGTTGCCCTAGGGCATACATACAAAGGGTTTCCCTTGTTTCATTACAAAGCCCATCTATGATGTAGAATAGTTGTCTTTCCTTGAAGAAACCATGGCCTGGGCATCTATTCAATAAGGCATAATATCTATCTAAGGCCATGTCTTTGGGTTCATGTTGTTCTTGGTTTCATTCTTGGATTTGTATCCTTAAATTAAACACTCTTTTATAGGTTTGGTATCTATCATGGAAAATTTCTATCATTGTAGATCATCATAAAATTGAATTTTGTTTCAATGATTGATAACACAATTTTGCTCTATCAATTACCATCCTAGGAAAGAGCTTAAGCTTTTTCCACTTACTTTCAATGTTATAGAAAGCACAAGCATCATGGAAGGCCTATAAATGATGTTGTCATACTAAATCATAGCCTCCAATAAACTTAGGAATATTATTCATGTCAAGCTTGGGTAAACAACTTTCTTTGTGATGCCTATGAGATATCTTAACAGCCTCTGTGATATGCATTAGGTTCATAGTGGCCAACAAGAATTCATCATCATTAAAAATATTTTGAGGAAAGTTTCTATGTTCATGATAACTTCACTAAATTTTCCCATGTGTTCAATTCCAATTTTTAGTCTAACCCTTTAATGGAGCTCTATCTCTATACCTACATTCATCATCAGAACTAGATATTGGAGGAAAAGGAGAAGATGAGGAACTAGAAGAATCATTGTGGCTTCTAAGGTGGTCTTTAGGGTCCCTTGTTCTATTGTTTCTCTAAGTTTCAAGGAAGTCTTAGGCCTTGAGGCCTCCCCTACTCTAGGATGTACATCATCTTCTATAATATTATCTACCATAGGTGAATGTAGTCTTTGAATGTCATTAGGGTGATCATGGTCATAATAAATCCCTACATGAGGTTGATCACTCAAATCTTCTTCATCGTATGTCTCATTATTTCTTCAATGAATGTGTTTTCTATATAGTGCATAGTCACTTTCATGTGAGAGAGACATTGTTCTTGATTTATGGTATATATGAGCTAAGAGTTTCTAAAAGATATACCATTAATACCTTTTACAGTTATTGTGTATAATATAACTAATCTAGATGACTAGCACCATCCCTAGCAATGATGTTAATGATGAGAAACGAGGTACCCCTATGCTCAACCATACAAATTAGAAGTATTCACACATGATCTAGTCAGATTCTGTGGATGGGACTAGCTTTGGCATCTAGATCGTTATGCTCTAATTGTAATTCATTGTCTTCCCACTTCGAATAGTGGTATCTTTATCATGTATGGTTTAGTCTAGAGTGGGGCATATGATGTGGTCTAATTTCTATGCGACTCCTGATGATGATAAAGAGAAAAATTAATTAAACTAATAAATGAAGTAAAACAATATCTAAACTAGCCTAACACAAGTAACTATCCCACTTTCCTAAACACATATAGCACTACTAAGCTACCAAACGTGAAGTGTTTCTATGTTACCAAGTACTATATGTATGCTCAAAGTGGTCATGCTTGTGTTCATTAATAAGTGTAAATAAATTACTTAATTCAAATGTATTTAAGTGGAAATCATGAAAGTAAAGTACATTGAAGGAAACATTTATCTATTCTCAATGATCCAAGGATTATCAAAAGAGTTCATTTTTATTCTTGTCATACTACTGTGCTCCTGTATATCAGTGCTCGAACAAATAACTGTACATCCTTAGACTCCTTCTATGGGCACCCAGAAAATATTTTAACTGTAGAGAGAGGAAATAGCAAGAGCTTTGCTACACTAACTAAAAAATAACTTGAAAAGTAACTCAAAAATGGGGCCCAAGTGTTATATTTATAGGCCAAAGTATATACCCCCCCTAACGTTAGATACTTGACATTGCATCCAGGCCCCAACATCGTGTACCCAACATTGGAGCAGATAGAGAATAGCAATTCATCAAATGTTAAGGCTCTAATGTCAAGATAAGAAAATCATGACTCAACATTTATCATACATAAGCACATAGGAAGAGTACCCTATATGAACTTTTTAGGTGGTCCTATAAATCCATAAGACATCTATCTCTATGTTTGTTACTTTAGCTTGGTCATTGGCTCAAGTGTGATAAGGTGTAGTTAATTTGTGATCTACCATGAGGCATTGCATATGCTTTCTGAACATTACCCTTATGAAATGTATGTTATTATTGGAAATGAATATGTATGATATGAAAAACCTATTTAGCACATAATAAACTAATTAGTAGTAGTTATTGTAGTGCACTCAATGATTGCAATTACTTTGGCCTACTTGGTACAGTAGTCAACATTAAAAATTATGTATGATTTTCCATTCAAAAGGAATTTGAAAAAATCCATGAAGTTAATTGTCTAAAAATCAAAAGGCTTTAGTGATTGAATCCACCACTATAGTCTATCAAAATAAGTTGTGATCCCACTAACTCTCTTAATGCTTGTAAGATGTAGCAAAATGGATGTTCTTGAAGAGCATTGTCTAGAAATATCTAATCATAAGATTTTTTACAAGTGTTCTTCTTCCTGTGTAGTGGCCTCCACATAACCATTTATCTTCATCTTGGAGAATTCTCAGCTAGTTATCCTCTTGAGCACATCAATAAACAAGAACATATACATAAATTTTATAGAAGTTCTTCTCTATTTCCATGAAGCACTTAACCTAGTGAAGAAAGTATTAGGTTTTTCATTTATCTCATTTAGTAGAAAAATTCTGATCCTTTAAATAAGGCAGGTAGTTAATAAACTAAGGAATGGTTTCTAATAAGCAAACTGTAGTTGCCTTCATGAATAAAGACTCATATGAAAATTATTAAAAAAGGACTCTTCATCAGCCTTGTCATCCTATCATAATCGAGACAAATGATGTATGATAACATGTTCTTAGTTTTCTTTTTATTTATCATTATGATATTAAACTCTCCTAAGATCACTTTCCATCAAATGGTTTAGGTATTTATAGTAGGTTTATTCATAAGAAACTTCATTACACTATAATCTACATGCATAAACACTAGATAGCCAAGAATAGCATGCTTAAACTTTTAAAGTACATATAGCACTATCAATAGCTTCTTTTTAGTCATGGTGTAGTTAAGTTGTGCATTAGTGATGCTTTTACTTATGTGGTGGATGTAGTATAGATTATTTTAATCATCTAATTATGCAAACCTGATTTTCAAAGCATAATTGAATGCATCAATCATGATGTGAAAATTCTTAGAACAAGAGTATCTATGAATTTTTTTGAGGGGTATGAAGTTCTTTTCATAATACTTTTCCTAGATGAAAGTTATATTCTTCTATATAAATTTCATAAATTCATTTACAATCTTAGAGAAATTCTCAATAAAGTGCTAATAGAAGCTAATGTGCTCAAGAAATGATGTCACATCTTTCATAGTTTGATACCTTTGGATAATTCCTTGGATTACTTTAACTTTATTAGGGTTCACTTTCATAACCCTTTTCTAAGGTTTAGTTTTTTAAGATAATGCTTTTCTAGATCATGAGATAGCTTTCCTACTAATTAATCTTTAAATTGATCTCAATACATCTGTTAAGCATATTCTCAAAGGATTCTAGGGCTTGTTCAAAATCTAATTCATAGATGGAGAAGTCATCGATAAATACTTTCACATCATTCCCAATTTACTTCTAGAATATGTTGAGAACTAAGCATTAGGTTGTGGTAAGAGCATTGTATAGATCCCATGTATCTTTTTATATTAAAAAATACCTTAGGAACTTATGAATGTTGTTTTGGCCTAATAATCTAGAGTAATTTATATTTAATTATAGCCATCATAACATCTAAAAAGATATCTTATTTATACCCTAGTATTGTACCAAATACTTGATCAAAAAATGGCATTGCAAAATGTACTTTACATGTGATCATATTTAATAACTAAAAATCAATGCAAATTCTCCATTTTCCTTCATTTTGGATATAATGATGAGTGGAATCAAGGTATATGAATCCTTTCTTAAGAATAATTTTAATCTCTTGCTTCATCATATTCCTAACTTTGAATTCAAACTATGCTATGGTTGGCATCTTGTTTTCAATACTAGATGCATGTATATGCATTGTTAACCTATATGTAGGTCAATGCTTGTGATCTCATGATAAGGTGATGGTAAAGCTTTTGGAAATATTTTCAATACTTTCACATATTAATTATTATTGGTATTTCAATTTCAATAGAAAAATATTCTAATAACACAATTAACATTTTTAGCTCTATTTACTATGGCATTGGTTCCTCAAGAATTTGCAACTCTCCCTAGTTAATATGCCCTTCCCACACATGGCTTAATTGAAAGAGTTTTTGCTACACTTATTCATGTAAGAATTTGTTATTCTTTTTGTTAGTTCCATGCATATTTAAGATTTGTAGCTATCATTTAATATTATACATTGGGTTTCTTCTCACTTATTGGTTACTACATATAGGCATTGTTGTAGAAACATTTCTTTAGCACCCTTACTACCAATTGGAATATCTCTTTGCTTAATGCTCCATACATTCTACATGTAGTTGCACCCTATATTACTATATGTGATGCATGGAATGTGTTGTTTTCCCATAATACCATTTTCATTTTCCTTGGAAATATCCAAGGAAAGGTCTCTACATACAAGGTTAGCATCATGGTGCTTAGCATCCAACTAACAGAACATCCTTTCTTACTTTTCTTTTCTACTCTTTCATTCTTTCCTACTTCACTTTCTCCTCCATGATCTTCATGGTAGACTGAAATCATGCATTCATGGAGTTCCATAGTTTGTCAATCTTGGATGAAATTTCAAGGATAGATCTTTTTATTAGCAATATCTTTCACTTCACTATTTTCTCTAGTGATTTCTCTGCTTCTAGATTGCATATATCAACCTCGTTCATATGAAGAGTTGGGTCTTGGTTGTACTATTTTATGCATTCCCTCTTTTGAAGTTCCTCTTCCTTTTAGCCACTTATTTAATTGTCCTTTGTGTTCATTGTGCTCTCAATTTTGATAATCTTCCTTGGGCATAGATCCCAAGGGTCTTGTTGATTCTATTAAAAAGTCCACCTATGAAATGATGAAGCTATTCTTTTTAAGAAAATTCCATGACTTGGAAATATCCTAAGCAAAGAATATGTAACACCATTCTTCCAAATATTATGATGGAGAGCATTACATTAGCTATAAAGCCCCTACACAACCAATTGGTCATGCATGGTAAGAAAGGAATAAACTAAAAATAATCTAATGTAGTAATAAAGAAGAAAAAGATAATACAATGAAGTTGTGGCTAAGAAAAATGATATATTAATAGGAAAAGAGACCTATATTATAATAGTAAAACATAATATCATAAATAATAGATATTATAATTGAATATATCTTAATATGTTTGAAAGAAAAAAGAAAATATATAGGTTTGAAAATTAATGCATAGCCATAAAATCTCTAGTAACATAAAAATAAGCATATCCAACAATACATAAAATATCTAGGATCCAAATAATTAAACCTTATTAAAGAAATAGTATCTAACTTAAAAAAATATCATAACATGGTATAGAATAAAATTCTAACATTAGAAATTAAATATGCATAATATGTAAAAAATAAATAGCAAAAGGCATGAAGTCTTCTTACTCCACCTAACCTTAGGGACCTAAAAATAAAATATGGAGTCAATATTAACTAAGTGAAAAACCTTGGCACCTCCTTCAATTGATCTAAGGACAAGCCTCATGGTAGGCAAGACAAAGGAATACTGACCTGTAAACACATGTCTATAGAGCATAAGATACATCAAACATCATGGATTACACCATAATTAAGGATCTAGAAAATTAAACAAGAATTGACCAAATGATTTATCCACTCTAACCCATTAACCTTCAAACAAAGAGGCTAGCATGCACCACACTTAGTTTTAATGTATGTCTAAATTATTGTGATGAGTTCTTAGCCAAATCAAACTATCTAAATAAACTAAATGTCAAACTACCATGGCCATGGATATATTTATTAGTATCAAACTAAACTATTGATGTTAAAGCATCACCCAAGACTCACCCTCAGTAATATGGAGACATCAAACAAGGGATTAATAAGTTTAGAATCACCCTCTCCTATAGGATGGGGCCTATAGTGAGAGTCATATTAATGCATGCTAGTGAGGATCAAATATGAAACATCTCCAGGGAACTTATCTCTAACTAACCATACAACTCAATGATAGTTTCTTAAAAACAACAAACATATGAATGTCAAATATGTAGCAATTAAATATTAATGTTTGAAGGATACAAAAATGAACTAATATGTCCAAATGATCAAAATTTTCAATAAAGTCCAACAATAAGCTCTAAGATTAATCTTGGTAATCCAACATGCTCAAGGCTAATAAAATAATATTAAACAACATTGCAAGATCTCTAAATGTGTTGAAATGAGTTCCAACATCTAAATTACATGAAATGATAAAAACAAATCAAACGACTTGACCATGACCTCACCATGACTCATGGTGAATGACTACAAGTTAATTGTGGTCCATATGATTATATATTTTCTAGAAATAGAGATTGAAAATAAATAAATAAAAGTTAGGATCAACCATGAACTTACCATACCTTATGGTAGAAAATCATGAACTAATCATAATTTGTGATTGATTCATAAATTTGGCATGGAAAACAAGGTAAGGGAAAATGACTTGAAACAATCTCTAAATGTTTTGAAAGAGATAAGGGATACTATTAACAAGACATTAATGATATAGAGGATAGTAATAAGCCTTAAAGTATGACAAAAAACATACAGAATTTTCCAAATATACAATAGTCTAAATCCTAAGAACACAAGAAAACCTATAAAATGATAAAAACTTGGAATTCGAAGAAATTAAAAAAACCTATATATATTTGAGATATGAAAAATATAAAAACATCAAAATAAGAGAAATTTTTATAATTCTTAATTCTAAAATGAATGAAACATCAAATTTTCACTAAACCCTAATTTTTAGAAAACCATCAAAATAGTAATTTTGATAGAATACATCTTGCAATCAATGCATAAAAATAAGATGTTGTTATACATGCCAAGAAAAAGCAAATATAAAAAATTAACTACAAATAATTCATCAAATTCAAGAAAAATGCATTGATACTAAAAATTTAGAAAAACTTGAGAAGTATAATAAATAAGAGAAAATGCTAGGATATCTTACTTGAAATTAAGTAGCACGAATATGAAAGAAAAGCATAGGTTTGAGAAGTAAATGCATGAAAATAATCATGCATACATATGAATCAACAAATCCCCACAAAATTGCCATAAGTCTCCAACCTAGTAATGCTTTCATGTATAAGTAAAATAGATGTCAAAAGTACCCAAATGAATGAAATGTGGGGGTTCTAATGGAAAATATCCAAAAAAATCAAATGGAATCATAAATAAAGAAAACTACCATAGAGTCTAACTCAACTCATGTACAGTTTCAAAAAGCTGGTAAAATCATGTCTTAAATCCTTTTATTAAAATAAAACATACCAGAAAATAAATTAAATTCAAATAATCTAATCATCTTGTTACATGCCACATATGCCTCAACCATAGCCACCATTGTTGCGACCAAAAACATCAGTGGTTGGAACACCAAGAGGTTGTAGGGCATACAGGTTAACCTCAGATTCGTGCAAGGGCCGTGCTANGCTAACTAGAATGCTAAGAATGCCCACTATGCTCTCCAAAAGCCAACGCAAAAGCCAACTACACAAAAAGCCAACCCTTTAAGCATTGTTTTTTGGGGTATTTATAGGGCCAGGAGCAAGAGAAAAACATGTTCTAGATGCCACGTGTCCTAGGCCTCACAAGGTGCAAACATGGTTGTGCTATGTAGGTGTGTGATGCTAGATGTGAACCTTGTTACATTGTGACCATACTGCTAAAATTGCATGTGCCAAAATCTAGAAAGCATACAATCAATGAAAGAAAAATGGAGCCTATGGTCCAGGACTATGTCTTCACTACTCTCGTGATTAGGGTCAAGTGTAGGAACAATTTTAGGGATTGACCAAGGGTATGCAAAATAAATCAATCTTACTAATTTTATCTATCAAAGAGGTGCCAGGGTGAGAAAGATCATTGCCAACAATTTTTAGAGCTAGTTAAAGACATCTTGATATTGCATTACTTATGCTATCCAGTGTGTTGGTGTAGCATAAGTAACTGCATGCTACACTATGCTATGCTACGTAGCATTTCATAGCGTAGCCACCAATCTTGAAAGAAGTCTTTCCTAGAAGCTGAAAGCATCTATCTGATGCCTAGTTAGGCAAGCAATTGCAACTTTGTCTTCTATGCTAGAAATCCTTTGCACATTCTTGGGGCATTCTGTTGTTTTGCATCCTTGCTACACTGTGTTATGCTATGTGGTGTAGCATAGTATAGTAGTCAATGAGACATGCATCCTTGTTTAATTTGCAATGTTTTATCCGGTAACTTTGCTTGAGGCTTGAGGGCTAAGTGGGACAACCAATTTTAGTGGCCGAAGCATTGCTAGATGCAATCCTCTAAATGGAACCACTTGGCAGAGGGGCCTTTGTGCTTTCTATCCTTACTATGTTGTGCTACGCTGCATAGTGTAGCACCCCGTGTTGGCCAAATCCTCACTTGTTTTGCAAATATTTGATCATAGGATGTTTGTTATGTCCTGGTGTGTCAGCAAAGCAAGCTTGCTTGATGGTTGAAGCAAGGGCAAGTGCTTCTACTCCATCAGAGCTATCCGAGTAAGAGTGTTGTCAAAGTATATTCCCGCTATGCTATGCTATGTTGTGTAGTGTACCACAAAGTAGCACTCAAATTGAGATAATGCTTGAGACATTGAACAGGATAGATGCTCTAGAAGATTGATTTGTTATCAACTTGTATCTTGGACGTCTGATTGGTCTCTTCAAGGCTTGCTATGCTGCACAACGTAAAGTAGCATAGCAGATTTCTCCATTAGAAAAATTACCAAACTATTTAGCTCATCTTGAGCACTTTCAACAACTCCTAGCATGGTCCCTGGTAGACTGTCCACTAGGCCAATTGTCCAGCTGGGCAGGCTGGAGAGTCTAGCAGGCCTATCAACCTTGGAGATAGAAAACTTACCAAACTATATAGTCTACCCTTAGTGCCTACATTTTCCTGATGTCCCATCATAACACTTTACTTGTGGAAGTCCTTTGCCCAAATTCCAAGACTCTGCTGAAGAATTAGGGTCTTGAAATTTTATAATGTTTCAATAACCCCTCTTTATTAACATCTAGAGGATTTTCCTGAGAGACATCGACAAAGAATATGAATCACCATGAAAACAAAATGCTAACATTGCTCTCCAATGCTCGCTCAGATGTCTCTTTGCTATGCTTAGAAGTGCTAGGATGGTTAGGTAAGTAAAAGGGGTAAAAGAGGGATTTGGAAAAATAGGTTTGGAAAAGGAAGAGATGTAACATAGCGTGATCCCTTGTTGGAGTGCTTGTTAGGGATTCAGTGTGTAGGGGCATCTTTCCTTGGTGTCTTTTGACCTTTCTTCTAAGTTCTTAGAGATGGTTGTTGTGAAACAACTATCATGCCATTTGTTTTGGGCACTTCTCTCCATTTTTTTTGTTATTTAGCCACATTCACTTGTAGAAAATATTGTTGTTGCGAGATAGGTGTTTACTCCCTAAGATGAGTTGTGTTACATCCATGTGGGTCTTTGACTTGCCTACAGATGCTTCCCATGTGACAAGATGCATTACGTGCACCATGGACTTGGCGGTTGGGCATGTGGAAGGGCTTTATATGCATCAGGGAAGCCTGTAAAAGAGGTGTGAAAAACTGTAGGTATAAGAAGTGAGGTCAAGAGGGTTAAAAGGGAGGATGGGATGTGCACTGCCAAGTAGCCAAGCTAGTCAGAATGATCACTTCGGAATGATGTAGTGCTCTGCTCTCTTGGCAAAATGCATCTCTGAGCAACTCCATCTTAACCTATACCCTGCAAACATAACAGGGAGAAAACCAAGAAAATGTAATCATGAAATGAAGTGAGGGAAAAGTCTTGTTTGCTTAGGAAACTATTGGAGTAGTGAGCATTATTGCTGAGGCATGCAATGTCCAAAGTAGGAAGACCAGTAGTGGTTCTAGTAGCGGAAGACTGAAAAGGTTGGCACTAAAGAGGTTAGGAGTTGTGGTGATGTGAGTGCTCAGGATTCCCCGCCCAAGGCAAACATCATGAAATCCAACTAGATAGTGAGAGGCCTAATATCTGGACAACTCTTAGACTCAGATGATGGCAAGGGCTAGAAGATAGCAACTCTATGGCTGGGCCACAATAGTGCTGGGACTCCAACATTAGGCGCTGATGACAAGAGCTACTGCCAAGATGACTGGCTGTAGTAGTGGTAGGTCCAAAAGGTCAATAAGATGTCAAACGACATCTCTGGAGGATCAACAAGATTCCAGGGATGATGGCATTGCATATGTTATAGAGGGTGTTTCTTCAGCAACGTGAACTACATTCTAGAATTGCAACGTCCCACCCCGTGTTATCTAGAAAGTTGGCATTGCACATGCTCACTTGTTTGTAGAGTCGTGGATGCGAGCTAAGAATGTTATACTATGAACTGAGTTTAAAGTCTTGGTAGACTATCATATGTACTGGTTTAAAGTCCCAATAGACTATGATGTGCTAGTTTAAGGTCCTAGCAGACCATTGTACTAGTTTAAGGTCCTAGTAGACCACTATGCTAGTTTATCATTGTCATGGATAGTGGATGGGCCAGTTTAAGGTGCTAGCGAACAATGGATGGGATAGTTTAAGGTCGTAGTGGATCGTACATTGGTTTCCAATTTTACATCATATCCCAAGGACACGTTGTGCTAGTTTATAGTTATAGCGGAGTATTTGTGGAAGTTTTACGTCATAGTGGATGTTCTTTGTCAATTTTACATCATAGCGGATAGTCTATGCCAATTTATAGTCATACCAAACTATAGTGCTTACCTTGCTTTTGTATCAGATGTAGTATGGCTTGAGGTACAAGTGGTTTACGGGATTTACAAACTCTTTGCCATCCATATCAGCTAGTTTGAAGGCCCCATTCTCATAGGCTTTTGTGACTATGAATGGACCTTCCCAATTTGTTGAGAACTTGTTCACATGCTCACGAATAGCCTTGAGGACTAGGTCCTCCTTTTTAATTGGCCATTGATGTAGATTGTAGTGGTGCTTTTGCTGCTGCTTGTCCTGGTACCATTCAATGCGATCAAGTTTTTGGGTATGCTCCTCCTCTACAGAGTCAAGGTCAATGATCCTTGACTCATTGTTTTGACCTTTGTTTATGACATTTGAAAGAATCATCCGAAGTTATGGTATTTGCAATTTAAGAGGTAACACTACTTCAGATTTGTAAACAAGGCCATAGGAAGTCTTACCTGTGGTTGTTCTACAGGTCGTATGGTAAGCCCACAACATGTAGAGGATTTGTTCATGCCATCACCTCTTGCTGCTGCTAAGAATCCTTTTGAGAAAGTTGATCATGACCTTGTTGGTTGCCTCCACCTAGCCATTTACCTACGGGTAGTATGGCGATGAAAAGAATTTTTTGATTCCAAGGTTGTTACAGAAGGTATTGGTTTCCATGCTACGAAACTGTGGTGCATTTTCTATCACAATAGTCATGGGAAGACCAAACCTTGTTACTATGTTATCCAAGATAAAGTGGCAAACCTATTGACATGTAGTCTTCCTAAGGGGGATAACCTCTACCCACTTTGTGAAATATTCAATTGTAGTGATGATGAAGCTATGACCTATGGAAGACTTAGTCGTGATGGGTCCTATGATATCTAGTCCCCAACGTTAGAATGACCATGTAATCTGTGTGGGGTGCAACTCAGTAGGTGATACATATATAATATTTTCATGGAGTTGGCACATATCACATGTCCTAACTTTGGAAAGGAAATCTCATTCAATGCAAGGCTGGTAGTACCCTAGGCATTACATTTTTGCTACCATAGCCCCTCATGGATTTCATTAATAATTTTATATGCTTCTTCTCCACCAATGCAAGTTAGCAATATCCCATCAAAGGAGCATTTACATAGGGTGTTATCTCCTATAAGGACATATTTCCGGGATCACTTCTGAATTTCATCCTTTTGAGCGGATGTCAAGCCATGTGGGGGTTCACTGTGTTGAAGATAGGCTTTAACGTTAGCGTAACACTCTTGGGTATCGATAGTATTGACAGCTACAATGTATGCCACTTGGATGATGGGATTAGTGCATTCTATTATTGAAGAAACCAGAGTTGCAAATAGGTGCAGTGGCACATTCAACGCTAACGTGGCTAAGGCATCTACTATGGTGTTCTCATTACGAGGCACATGTTGGATGTCTATCATTATAAACTGTTTCAGAAAATTTTTGGCCAAGTCACAATAACATTGTATGTGTGAAGCTTTACAAGCATAGACTTTGGTAATCTAGTTAACAACGAGTTGGGAATTTTCTCGGACTGCCAAATGTTGGATCTCTAGTTCCTGGGCTTCTAGGAGGCCCGTAAGGAGTCCTTCATACTTAGCTATGTTGTTCGTACAAAGGAATATAAAATGATAAGAAAAAAGTTGAATATCCCTAGAGGGGAGTGCAATGATAGCAGCAACACTACCACCTCATGTAGTTGAGATGCTATTCAAATGCAAAGTGGCTTCGAAGTGTAATGGCATAGGATTGATGTTGTTGACATGTTCATTGGGGAACACCAATTCTATCATTGCTTGATCATTGATGGGTGAAGTTGTGAGCTTTGTAGCTATTGCTTGTCCCTTTTTTGATGATTGGGCAACATAATTCAAATTGAATTCCACCATTATGGCTTTCCATTGGGCTATCCTACTGCACTCATATAAATTGTTTGTGATAGCCCGAAGTACGTTACTCTTGCATATGATATTAACTTTGGTGCAGAAGAGGTAATGTCTCCAATTTTTTTAGTGCAAAGACTAGGGCAAGAAAATTTCTTTCTACTTCATTGTACTTTGCCTCATAAGCTATTACTACATGGCTCAAGTAATAAACCAGGACTTTAGAGCCATCATCTTTCTTTTGACATAGAAATGTTGTAATAGATGTGTTAGAGGTGGCAAGGTAGAAATAAAAAGGCTTATCCCTCTATGGTGGGTAAATAGTTGGGAGGTACAAAAGCTCTTTCTTTAGGTTATTGAAGGCTTTTTGACATTGTTCTATCCACTCGAAGTTGATCTCCTTATTTAGCAAGTGTTGCATGGGTTGTAAATTGTTGGTCAACCTCGCTATAAACCTTCTGATAAACTGTATTCTATGTTGCAACCCGCACAATTCTTTTAGGTTGGTAGGTAGTTCTAGGTTAACAATGGCCTTAACTTTGTCAGGGTCCACTCATATTCCAACTTCTGATACTACAAATCCTAGCATGTGCCTAGTTTTAACTTCGAAAACACATTTCCTTGGGTTGAGATGCATGTCAAGGTTGTGAAACTGCTTGAGGACTACATTTAGATTGTTGGGATGATCAATAGCTCCCTTAGACTTGATTGCTATCTCATCCATGTAATCGTTTAGTCTCTCCAAGAGATAGTCGCTAAAAATGTACGTCATGGCGTGTTGATAGGTTGCTCTAGCATTTTTGAGTCCAAAAGGCATCATGGTGTAATAAAAGGTTCCCCAAGGGATCATGAAAGTAGTTGTTAACTGATGCTCTAGGTTGATGCAGATCTGGTTGTAACTTGAGAACCCATCCATAAAGGATAGTAAAGCATGACTAGCTGTAGTATCAATAAGTTGATCAATACTTGGTAATGGAAAGTCATATTTGATCCTTTCTTTGTTTAGATCCCAAAAGTCTATACAAATTTGTATACCTCACGTTTTCTTAGAAACCACAACGATGTTCGACACCCACTCCAAGTAATTGACCACATGGATGAAACCAGCTTGATATAGCTTGCTAATTTCATCATGTAAAACTAATGCAATTTCTAGTTTGATTTTTTGAGCCTTTTGCTTGACTACCTTGATACATGGGTCTAAGACAATGTTATGTTATATGAGCCATGGGTCTAGGCCCAACATGTCATCATAGGACCACTCAAACAATTGAAAAGTATCTTGGAGGATCCTAGATATGTCATTTTAGCATTATCTAGGAGAGAGCTAAGTTTTAATGTCTTTATTTCCCCCCTAGATGTAGTTATAGGCATTTCAATGAGAGGGTCCTCACTCACATCCTCAGCCTCTAAGTCTAAGGCTTGGACTAGATGTTTGAGCCAATCTAGGGATGTTTCTAGGGATGCTATGGTGTTTTCAGTAGATGATTCCAAGTTTATTGATTCTAAGCTTAGGTATCTTGTAAGGTTTCCATGAGGACCTATCAAGGTTAAAAGTGACTGAAGATCATCGTGCATGGCCATTTCTGTTAAAACTACCACAATAAGAAAAAAGACCAAGTCAAGTGATACCTGTTTGTAGCAACAGCATGTAAAGTAACAATACAACATGAGACAATTGTCAAGTATTCTATAAAGTTTTCAAGTTTCTAGTTTAAGGTCTTAGTGGACTATAATCATGTATGACCTGCATATTAGAATTGCTAGTTTAAGGTCTTGGTGGACCGTTAATGGGTTTGAAAATGCAAGGGGCATTAACTTTACTATTTTAAGGTCGTAGTAGACCATAACAATGCAAAAATTGGTCTAAGACATGAAATGAATGCTAAAATTTCTAGTTTAAGGTCATGGTGGACCATCATTAGGCTACATTGTAGGATAGCATCCCATGTAAGTTAGAATTGCCAGTTTAAGGTCTTAGTAGGCTATTAATGGTGCAAAATTTTGTGGGCCCACTTTCTATGCTGCCAATGAGTGTTATGCTGAAATAGGATTTTGCTATAGTAGCGCTACACTACAGGGGCATCTTGCATTACTCAGGATACAAAAATGGCAAGTTTTTCACTACGTCGGCTATAAATAGGAGTTTACCCCTTGGTAAACTTGTTCTTTTCATTGTCAAAGCCTAGAGCCCATACTTAGAGCATAGCATGATCACATAGAGAAAGAGCATGAACAAGTGTAGTGTAGAAGTTGGTAGAGATAATTCACGAGCAAGACAATGGCACCCAAAGGTAAACATAAGCATAGAGGACTTGCAAAGGTAGAAGAGGTTAAGGACACTTTGGGACACCTATCCAAGGCGCATGTCGAGGTGCGACAAGAGACTCCATCATCTTGTTAAGTTGCTATGCTATCCTTATTTCCTTTAGGTGATGAGTCAGATCAAATTATTGTTACTGTTATTGTAGTGAAGTTTGCATTCACTACTATATTTTTGGTTGTTGTTTTGGCCACTATGCCATTGTTGTCGCTAGTTGGCCACAATGGCCATATGGATGCTACGTTATAGCTGCATGTAATATTTCCTTGACTAACATTGTTAAGAATGGTGACTTCCTTGTCACAAGGGTTTGGGTGATTTTGGACGATGTAGCACATGCTTGGTGTAGCGTGTCGCCCTCATAGGGGTTTAGTTATTTGCAAAATTTTTTATGGCAATGTGACACATGTTAAGCATAGTGTAGAATGAGCGATTTCATGCATAATGGTAGGGTTGGGATGGTAGGGGTACTATGATTTCTCTCTTTTCTATGAGGTTAGACTGTTAGTTCATTGTTGTTACGCTACTTTGCTTATGTTGTGGGGCCCTTAGGCCATTATGTTGGAAATTTTTCATATTGCTATGTTTTCAAACTTGTAGTGTTGCTACATTGTTAAATTCCTTATACTACCAAATCTTCCATGCCAAAACACCAACTACAATGCTCTGCTTATTATTCATTATGTTGTATGCAGTGTATTCATCTTGTTATGCTACGTAGGACGTAGCCATCATCCTTATGCAAAAGTGTTGGTTGTTACGTTGTACTGTGTTAGGTATGTCTTTTGTGTTGTCTCATGTAACCTGAGATTATCGTGTCATCGTGTGTGCCCACTATTATTATGTTACGCTAGAGTTGACTGTTACGATATGCTACTCCCAACTCTTTTTAGTACACTGCATGCAATATTTACCTTTGTTCATTCGGGACTCTTTGGTTCATGCTAAAATGGGAATTTGCAGTTGGAAGATGATGCTACGCTACATGTAAATAGACAGTTATGCTATACTACTTGTAAAAATATGGTTACGCTACACTATGTGTAAACCTCACTTGAACACAATGCTAACATTTGATGCTTTGTCATGTAAGGTCATGTTTAGACCTGTCTTGATTGTCCTTGAGGTGGTAGGAGTCTTGTGCTACCTTAGTGAATTTTTGGCCAATGTCCCTCCTACCCATGAACATGTGGGGTAGTAGGCGGTTTGGTTTCAAAAGGGTGCATGGGATGTGAAACTTGTTACGCTATGACCATATTGCTAAAACTACATGTGCCAAAATCTAGAAAGCATACCATCAATGAAAGCACAATGGAGCCTATGCTCCAAGACTACATCTTCCGTACTCTTGTAAGAAAGGTCAAGCGTAGGGAAAATTTTGGGAATTGACCAGAGGTATGAAAAATGAAGCAAGGTTACTGATTTTATTCACCAAAGAGGTGCCAGGGTGAGAAAGATCATTTCCAACAAGTTTTGGAGCTAACTGAAGACATCTTGATGTTGCATTACTTATGTTGTCCAGTGTGTTGGTGTAGCATAAGTAACTACATGCTATGTTGTGCTATGCTAAATAGCGTTGGATAGCGTAGCCACCAGTCTTGAAAGAAGTCTTTCCTAGAAGTCGAGAGCATCTGTCTAATGCCTGGTTAGGCAAGCAACTACAACTTTGTCTTCCATGCTGGAAAGCCTTCGAACCTACTGAATTCATTCTTGGGGTATTCTGTTGTTTTGCATCCTTGCTATGCTATGCTACGCTATGTAGTGTAGCACAACGTAGTAGTCAACATGACATGCATACTTGTTTAATTTATAATTTTTTATATGGAAACTTTGCTTGTGGCTTAAGGGCTAAGTGGGAAAACTAGTTTTGGAGGTCAAAGTATTGAGAGGTGCAATCCTCTTGCTCGAACAACTTGGCAGAGGGGCCTTTATGCGTTCTATCCTTGCTATGTTGTGCTACGCTGCATAGCGTAGCATCCCATGTTGGTCAAATCCTAACTTGTTTTTCAAAAATTTCTTCATATCATGTTTGTTATGTCCCGGTGTGTTGGCAAAGCAATCTTGCTTGACGATTAATGTAAGGGCATGTGATTTTACTCCATCGAAGCTATACGAGTAGGAGTGTTGTCGAAATATATCTCTACTATGTTGTGCTATGCTATGTAGCATAGCATAGCATAGCACTCAAATTGAGATAATTCTTGACAAAATTCATCACATTCTATTGCACCATATCACTCACACTTCAGGGATGAAACAGGGAAGATGCTCTGGAAGACTAACTTGTTATCAATTTGTGTCTTGGACATCTGATTGGTCTCTTCAGGGCTTGCTATGCTCCGCAGTGTAGCGTAGCATAGTAGATTTCTCCATTAGAAAACTTGCTGAACTATTTAGCTCATCCTGAACACTTTCAAAAATTCCTAGCATGGTCCTTGGGTAGAGTGTTAAGCAGGCCAATTGTCCAATTGGGTAGGCTGGAGAGTCCAGCAGGCTTGTCAGCCCTGGAGATAGAAAACTTTCCAAATTGTATAGTCTACCCTTAGTGCCTACACTATCCTGATGGTCCATCGTGACTCTACACTTGTGGAAGTCCTTTGCCCAAATTCAAGGACTTTGCCGAAGCATCAGGGTCCTGAAATTTTATGGTGTTTCAACCTTGATAAGCTCTCCTAACTCATCCACTAGGTTAATGCATATCAGCTAAATAAGTAAATATTAATGCATAAAATTAAATAAACATAAACATGAATATAA
>MNCI01027250.1:118075-258200 GCA_015680685.1 Gnetum montanum | reverse complement strand
AGTAAATAAAGCAGAAAATAGTGCAAAACATAACAATAAGCAGGAGATAAAGTAAAATGCAGTTAGAAAAGTGCACCGCTCTGAAGCTACAAGCTTGCTCTGTCAAGATGGATACAATCAGTTGCACAGTGTTGAGGAGTGCAGAGATCCTGAGAGTAACCAGGATGTGTAGAGAAAAATAGGTTATGCGCTTGGGTATGGACTTAGGCGCTGACAATTTGGGGATTTTACCAAGGTGGTAAAAAAGGGACAAAACGAAATGCCAGTTGAAAATGCTAACTATTTGCAACGTCAAATAGAGAGCTTACAATGGTTGATGCTACAATGTGCCAGGAAGAGAACTTGAGTGCCAGAGAGAAGGAAAGTCAAAAAATCGAAAAAAATTCAAACCCTTTGAATGTTGCTCGTTGGGGTATTTATAGGACCAAGGGCACGCGAAAGGGACGATTTGGACACCACGTGCCTTGGGCCCACATTGACTTTCTGGTGCTACATGTACCATGTATGACCATTGGACCTGCGTGACTGTTGTAATGCGAGCCTGCTATGTCATAACTATGAGCCTGCCATGCCGTAATTGCACCGTCAATGTTTGGAGACGTGTGCCAACGGTCCAATTAGGTGAAGTGTATTGATGTTGCATAACCACCTACATGATTTGCTATGCTTCATAGCGAGCATGCTTGACGTAGCGTAGCATTTTATCATGCGTTACACTACATGTGTTGCATACTTACTATGCTACGCTACGCTATGTAGCGTAGCGACTAGCCGTAGTCGCAGAAATTTTGCCAATCTGCAAACTTTGTTTCCTACATTGCGAGACTCGCAAACTTGCTGATTCTACCCTTTGAGATACATTCTATCTCTTCCGTAGGATTGCTATACCTCGCTGCACCATGTAGCTCAACATAGCATAACAACAGACATGGTCCGCCGCTTCCTAATGGAAAGGGACATTGTTGAAGGACTTGAAGTTGGGCGAGGGAACTGGTTGTATAGCTGTTGCCATGCTACGCTACGTTATGTAGTGGAGCATGGTACTTCGTTTTGCAATAATTTTCTGAAGCTTGCTATGCTACATAGCGGGGTGTAGCGTAGCATAGCAGACTTTGTGACTTAGAAAACTTGTTGAACTATTTTGTGCATTTTGAGCACTGCTGTCAACTTTGCACACCGTTTCTGAGCAAGTTTTTGGCTGGGCAAACTACTTAGGTGGATAGGCAAGATGATCTATAGAGCCTATTTACTCCTAAAGTAGAAAATTTTCTAAACTGGCTGGCTTGAATTTAGAGTGTTCTCCTCCTGGAGAACTGCCGTAGCGCTGCGCGAATTGCAAGGCCTGGTGAAGCGAGAATGACTTCAAATTTTTTGGGGTGTTTCATTGGTCCCTCTTTGTCGACGTCTAGAGAATGGGCTCGATAGATGTTGACAAAGAATATGAAACATCACAGAAGGCAAAATGCTGAGGTTGTCGCTCGGTGAGTGTCGAGATGTCTCTTGGCTGCACTTGAGAGTGTTGCGTTGGAGTGAATAGGTGAAGCAGGGAGGAAGGAGGCCCAGGAGAAGGGTAAAGATGAGGTTTAGTTGAATCCCTCTTCGGAGTGCTCTGAGGGAGTTGTGTACGTTTTCACCTTTGCTTCAGCTAACCTTCGACCTCCCGTAGGATAGGCATCTTTCCTAGGATGAGTTGCATTACATTCGTGTAGGGCTTTGACCTGCCTACAAATGCATTCCATGCAATGAGCTGTGTTACACACATCATGGGAATTACACTCTTGAGTAGTCAAGCTAGTCGAGGCACTCACTTCACGACACTATAGCATTTGCTACTGTTGCAAGCTGTGCCCTCGGGGGCAAAGGTCTTGCTAGATGCTGGCATTGTTGAGGATATTGGACATCGTTTCCGGTGTATGATGTCCAAAGTAGGAAGGCTAGCAGCGGCCTTGGAAGCATTGGCATGGAGGAACCGACCTTGAAGATGCCGCTATGAGTGCGAATGCACTAGAATCCCTACCACTGGTATGTGTCTCTAGTTCGGCTATGGGATCGGCTACCACATAGCTAAATGTCGTTGGTAGGGGGCTGGAGGATAACCATATTGTGGCTAGGCCGCAATACTATAGGAACTCTAGTTGCGGGAACTAGCCAAGGAACTACCGTCAGGGCGATGGGCCGTGGCAACAAGAGGTTTAGAGGGCCAGTGTGATGTCATACGACATCTCCGAAGGGTTAGCATGATGCTAAGGGTGGCAGCGTCGCATATGTTCCAAACCGCATTCCCATTGTATCGTGAACTGCATTTTGGAGCTACGATGAACCACTCGCGTGTCGACATCGCGCCCACTTGTTCGATGTGTATTTGGTGCTAGTGAATGCTGGGGGTGCAACGTGAGCCCAGCTTAAGGTCTTGGTAGACCATGTGCTGGTTTAAGGTCCCAGCAGACCGTACATGCTAGTTTAACATCATGGTGGACAAGTTGTGCCAGTTTTTCATTATGGCGGACAGTGCTTGATACCGCTAGTTTAACGTCATTGCGGACGCTACTCATTTCTGCTAGTTTAATGTCATTGCGGATGCTGCTCGGTGCCGTTGCCAGTTTATCATCGTAGCAGATGGTGGTGGCTACCGTAGTACTGCTTGAGGTACGAGTGATTCATCGGGTTGGTGAACTCATTGCCATCCATGTCTGCTAGCTTGAAGGCTCCATTCTCGAAGGCTTTAGTGACCACGTAAGGACCTTCCCAGTTGGCTGAGAATTTGCTCATGTGCTCACGGAAAGCCTTGAGGATGAGGTCTCCCTTCTACACTGGTCGTCGATGCAGGTCTATACAGTGCTTCTGTTGCTGCTTGCTTTGGTAGTGCTCGATGTGTCTCAGCATCTACGCATGCTTCTCTTCTATTGAGTTGAGGTCGACGATCCATGACTCGTTGTTCTGGGCTTCACTCATGACGTCAGATAGGATCATCCAGAGTGATGGTACCTGCAACTCAAAAGGCAACACAGCTTCAGATCCATAAACAAGGCTGTAAGGGATCTTACTTATTGTAGTTCTACACGTTGTCCAGTAGGCCCACAGAACGTAGAGTATTTGCTTGTGCCACCGCCTCTTGCTATTGTTAAGCATCCACCTCAGTAAGTTGATGATGGAATTATTTGTAGCCTCTGCCTATCTGTTCACTTGTGGATAATAGGGGGAGGAGAATGATTACTTAATGCCTAGATTGTTGCACAAGGTTCAGGTTTCCATACTGCTGAACTGTGACCCATTGTCAGTCACAATAGTCATTGAAAGTTTGAATCTCATTACGATGTTATCTAGGATGAAATGGCAGATTTGTTGAGATGTTGTCTTCCTCAAGGGGATAGCTTCCACCCACTTGGTGAAGTACTCAGTGGCAGTGATAATGAAACTATGCCCTGCAGAGGACTTAGGCATGATAGGTCGTATGAGGTCTAATTCCCATCATTGGAAGGGCCACGTGATTTTTGTTGGATGTAGGTTTGCACGTGCTACGTGTATGAGATTTGTGTATCTCTGGCACGTGTCGCACGTCTTGACTTTTGACAGGCAGTCATGCTCCATGTGGGGCTAGTAGTACCCTAGGTGTCTGATTTTTGCAGCCATAGCCCTGGGTGCTATGTGTCCACCACAAAGCCCCTCATGAACTTCATTAACTACCTTCTATGCCTGCTCCTCACCCACGCATGCCAGTAATACACTGTCGTAGGAACATCAGCACAGGGCATCATTTCCCATGAGCACGTATTGCCAGGCACGCTTATGGATTACATCTCTCTGGGTAGATGTCAATCTCCATGCTGTAGATAAGTTTTAATGTTGACATACCACTCCTGGGTATCCGCAGCACTGACAGAGGCCATGTGTCCCACCTGAGTGATAGGCTCTGCACATTCGATAATCAAAGTTGGCAGATGTGCTAAGGAATGTGATGGAATGTTTAACGTAAGGGTAGCTAAGGCATCTACCATGGTGTTCTCGTTGCGTGGCACATGTTGCACATCTGTGGTTACAAATTGCTTAAGCAAGTTTTTTCTAGGTCGTAGTAGGGTTGCAGGTGCGTAGCCTTGCAAGCATAGACCTCGGTGATTTGATTCATGACTAGTTATGAATCTCCCCAGATTACCAGGTGTTGTACGCACGATGCTTGGGCAGTTAAGAGGCCTCTAAGTAGCCCCTCATACTCTGCCACATTGTTGGTGCAAGGGAACGTAAAATGATATGTAGATGGATGCATTTCCCCAAAAGGGAATGTGATGATGGCAACGGTGCTACGTCCTCGCGTGGTTGAGGCATCGTCGAAGTGTAAAGTGGCTTCGAGATGCGATGGGATAATGTTAATATTTCTAACGTGCTTGTCTGGGAATTTAGGGTCTATGGTTGCCTGGTCGTTGAGTGGCGAGGCTGTGAGTTGGGTTGCTATGGCTTGACCCTTTGTCGATGATTGACTTACATAGTGTAAATCAAACTCTGCGGTTATTGCATTCCATCGGGCTATCTTGCTACATTTGTATAGGCTGTTAGTGATAGCCTAAAGTATATTTCTTTTGCAAATGACATTGGTTATGCTGTGGAACAAGTAATGCCTCCACTTTTTTAGTGCAAATACTAAGACGAGGAAATTCCTCTCCACTTCGTTGTATTTTGCCTCGTGCGCTATTAGTGTGTGGCTTAGATAATACACTGGTATCTTAGAACCATCATCTTGCTTCTAACATAGTAGTGCCATGACAGATGTGTCGAAGGTAGTGAGGTAGATAAAGAAGGATTTATCGCTTTGTGGCAGATTCACAGTCGGGAGGTATGAGAGTTCCTTCTTCAAGTTGTCGAAGGCTTGTTGACACTGGGTTTTCCACTCAAAGTTAACCCCCTTCTTTAAAAGATGTTGCATGGGGTGTAACTTATCGGTCAACCTTGCTATAAACCTTCAAATAAACTATACCTTACCTTGCAAACCACGTAGCTCCTTGAGGTTTTTGGGAGGCACCAGGTTGACGATGGCCTTGACTTTGTCAGGGTCCACCCATATTCCAGCCTCCGATACTAAGAACTCTAACATGTGTCTGGTTTTCACCCTGAAGACACACTTCTTAGGATTGAGACGTAAGTCATGCATTTGGCAGCATTTGAGGACTACTCCCAGATCATGTGGGTGATCAGCTGCTTCTTTAGATTTGACTGCTATATCATCCATGTAGTTGTTTAATGTTTCTAGGATATAGTCGCTGAAAATGTAGGTCATGGCTCTCTAGTAGGTTGCTCCAAAATTCTTGAGCCCGAAGGACATCATGGTGTAGCAAAAGTTACCCCATGGGGTCATGAAGGTTGTTGATAGCTAATGCTCTAGGTTAATGTGGATTTGGTTGTATCTGAAGAAACCATTCATGAAGGATAGCAGAGCATGACCAGCCGTGGTGTCGACGAGCTGATCGATGCTTGGAAGTGGGAAGTTGTCCTTGATCGTTACCTTATTCAAGTCACGGAAGTCTATATAGATCCGTATTCCTCCCATTTTCTTCGAAACTACCACGATGTTGGACACCCACTCTGAGTAGTCAACCATGCGGATGAAACCAACTTGGTATAGCTTGGTGATTTCATCCCTCATGGCTAGTGCGATTTCCAGCTTAACTTTGCAAGCCTTCTGCTTGACTTCCCTCATGTGTGGGTCTAGGACAATGTTGTGCTAAATCAGCCGCTGATCCAGACCTGACATGTCACTGTACGACCATGCGAAGACATCAATGTTATCTTGCAGAATCTTATATACATTTTTGTGCATTTGTGTGTCTAGGAGGGAGTTGATTTTTAATGTTTTCACCTTCCCTTTTGACGTGGTCACAAGCATCTCAACGAGAGGGTCCTCGGTTACATCCCTGGCCTCTAAGTCTAGGGCTTGGACTAGATGCTCAGGCGAGTCTGGGTATGCTTCTAAGGCTGCTATGGTGCTAGTTGTGGTCAACCCCCAATCGATTATGTTGGGGTTCAACTATCTCACGAGCTTGCCGTGTGGCCCTGCTAACATTAAGGACATGGAGAGGTTGCGATGGACTTCCATCTCTTGCTCGACCTACCAACATAAGATAAAAGCCTGGTTAAGAGGCGTCTATTGGCAGAGATTGTGTGTAATGAAAGTCTGCAAAGTAGTGACGAGATGCAACTTGCGAAGTGTGATGATGTAAAGATTGAATGTTTTCTAGTTTAATGTCATGGCAGACCACCAAGGCACAAGAGTCTAGAACTACTAAAGGTGTAAAATTGCTGATGCAAAGTGTGAAGCTGTGAGGCTATCGATATGCAAATGCCGAACTGCTAGTTTAGTGTCATTTCAGACTGCCAAATTTTAACATGCAAAATCTTAACATGAAAAATGATAGTATGCAAAATAGGAAACTACGGGTATGAGAAGTGCAAAATTATCAATACGAAAATGCAAACTGCTTGACATGAAGACACGAAACTGCTAGAAACTGCGACACTTCCAATGTGGAAGAAGATGCAAAAATCACCCATGTAAGAATGTGGTATTGTTAGTTTAACGTCATTGTGGACTATGAACGTAACAGGTTGAAACTGCTAGTTTAGGGTCTTTTTGGACTATTAGAGGTGCAACTATGCTAGGATTGCTAGTTTAAGGTCTTTTCGAACCGATCACGCTGCGATTGCCAGGATTGCTAATTCAAGGTCTTTTTGGACCTGTAACGAAAACAAATATATTTTTTTTCGGGAAAGCAAACAGTTGGCTTGAAGCGTGTCAAGGCTTTAATGCTAACAGTGCTACGATGTCGTGGAAAGCATGCTACACTGTACGACGTGCTCCACATTAATCAGGGAGAGAGAGTGGCAAGTTTTCCTATCTTATCATTATGACCATAAATAGGGATTAAACCATGAAAATTTTTCCATTCTCACCATAAGAGCACAGAGCCCACATCAGAGCACAAGGTAACTTTGGAGCACGAAGCAATTGTACTAACAACTAGCAAGGCAAGTTTTTACAGAGAAGAGGGTAAATCTGCAAGCAAGACAATGGCTCCTAAGATTCATTTGGCACTTGCAAAGGTTGAGGAGTCGAAGAAGACCCTAGGGCACACGACACAAGCATGCGTTGCGGCATGGAAGAGCACACCATTGACCTAGTAGGTTACTATGTTTCCTTTGGCTTTTTGCTTTGTGTCTTCTATTGTTCTCTACTTTTATTTTGCATCCTATTCGTTTTACATCCATTCTTGGCTGCCTGTGTTTTCTGTAGTCATGCCATTTTGGCCTTTGCATTACTGTTGTCGCTGTCTCAATCATGGCAGATGCATAAACGTTGCATCATAGTTACATGCAAGGTCGTGGAAACTGCCATCGTCGCGATTATCATAACCACGGGGGCTGGGGCCATTTAAGTTGCTTGACCTTCGCATGTCGTAACGTACAACCCTTAGGAGGGCTAGGCCATGTGTGATGCAATGGTGTGACATGTGTTTTGTTAGGGCATGTTATCAATTATTCTGTTGCTACGCTAGGCCATTTGCATATTCTTTCTATGCTAGGCTTTCGCGCCCTTGCTATGCTATGTGCGGGTAGAGGGTTATGCTACGCTATATGTATGAACTACTAGGCGTTTCTACATTGCGCATGTATTACCTTTAGATATGATGCTATCATTTGTTGATTATGTTATGTAGGGCAGGGCTAAGGCCCAGATTGATTGTTTTAGAAATTAGAGGGGTCCTGTGTCATGTGAGCAGACCTGTGGCTAATGCTCCTCCTCCCCAAATACGTATGGGAGAGTGAGGGGTCTAGTTCAGGAAAGGGACACAGGACTTCCTACAATTCCTCCTTGAATAATTCAATGTGATCGTTTGGTCCTCCTAGAGGAGTAGGCGGCGGCCGACATAATAGAAGCCATTTTTCTTAGGACAAGCCGAGGCATTATGAGGTTTTTGAACGACGGGGCAATCACGAGCGGGCAGGGGGAAGGATCCAACTAGCGCCTAGTAGGGTTAAGGCGCTTGGCCTGGATTTGGGAGATGACTGAGTATAGCTGCTTACCACCCTTTCAACACATTGTTCCTTGCACATTTTATGACGATGTGCTTCCAGAACCCTCAAAGAACTATCTACTTTTTCGGCAGGTGAGTTTCACAGCTTTGTTCTGCTGTGTTTGTGGAATGCTAGCCATAGTCATCTAATGCTAGCAGTATGCGTTTACTACTAGGTTCTTCATCGACGAGGATGGGGTTCATGACCCACCGAGTTTACTAGCTACAACACAACTAGCCCTAGAGGAGTTCTCTTCTGCTGAGAACCTACGGGTGGGTGTGATCGGTCAATGCGGGGGTGAATACCACACCTACCCAGATGTATATTCTTCCCTCTATAATTAGTGTAGGGGGTAGGGTTGGCTGGATAAGAAGTGGGTAGAACCCTTTAAATCGATCATGGCTGAACAAGTTCTGGTTGAACTCCCACAGTTCCCACTACCGTACCGACCTAGTAGGTCGAGCGGTAAGTGCCACATGTTTAAGTGTCTTTGCAATTTTTGAATTATCTACATTTTTCTCTAAACATTTTTGTGGAACTAATGCATGGGCAAAGAAGCCTTAGGAGGTAATGATGGTAACTGCCAAGGCATAGGGGATGAATGTCTACTTCAAGTATGGGAAAGTAGAGAAGAGCCAACGCTGGCTGAATGGTGGGGCCTTAGACTCCCTAGTCCAGAACATTGAAAAGGTGGGGCGTCTAGATCTATTCTTGGCCCCGAATCCGAACGTTCTCGTAGCCGAGATGCTCACCCTGGTCAGATCCTTTTTTGACAAGGTGAGTCGCTTTCTCCTACATGTGCATGGCCTGCGGGTGGTCATTGACATCAATGAACAGCTATTCGTGGATCTATTTGGTGTCCCTGCTAAAGGCATTTTGATAGGGTCGAAGTCTAGGGTAGAGTTGACCCTCCACAAGGACATTCAGGAGTTTTTAAGGCTTACCAAGGAGCGTAAGGGGCTCCCTATGGAGAAACTCATGGAAGGACCTGCCAAGGAGTTTTAGCCCATCTTCCGTGCTTACGCATTCCTCCATCTGCTCACCTAGGAAAAAGTCCTGGGGCTTGAGTAGGCCTTGATAATGCATGAGATTATGGAGGGGGGGACCCGTTACAACTGGGCTAAGTCCCTGTGTAAAGGCTTGTAGGCTGAAATCTTGGGGCATCGTACAAAAATGGAGTCCCATTCCAACATCCATTACACCTTCTACATAGGCTACCTTAAGCGTTTTGTAGAATTCCTAGTGGTTCAGAAGAAAGGAGTCTGGGTCATGCGAAATCGTGATCAGATTTCTAGACCTTGGATTCACCAGGTCTTTCAAACCATCCGAGCCTAGGATCCCTTAGAAGTAGTTGGGGAGTTGCTTTCTGTAATAACTAAGGATTAGGTGGCCCACAACGTTCATGGCCAGGATAGTGTAAGCGAGACGTCCCCCATTGTGGATGGTAGCATATCACGGGGTGAACGTTTCATAGCTGAAACAATGACTACTAAGTTGCGGTAGAAGAGGCCTCCCCCGGCTAAGGAAACCCTTTGTGTGGAGGAGGATGAGGGGCGAAGACTACGGTTTAAACTATAGAGGATGCGACCTCCTATTGGTAAGTGCTTTTGTTTAATGCTTACTTTGTTGTGGTCTGCTACTCTAGGTGGCGTAGCGTAGTGTAGAATCTGCCTTAGGCTAACTTGGTTTGAGATAATGCAAATGTGTTTTTTGACCACTAGGAGAAAAAGGAGAAGGCGACGAAGAGGTGTTGACCCTTAGGACAAGGATGACGAATAAAGACGTAGGGGTCCTAATCTTAGAGAGAAGGGCCTCGATCGAAAAGTAGAGAGCTGCTGTAACTAGGGCAAGGGCTCTCATTATTAGGGAGAATCCTCCTATTGAGGAGTCTCCCTTGAATAAAAAAGACACTGGTCTCCTCAACGGTAAAGCACTAGTGCACGAAGAGGAGGTCCATAAGGACCTGGGAGGAACTTTCGGCCAGGCTTCCTCCATCGTTTTACATCACCCGGAAGAGAGACCGCAACCGAACGTTGGTGAGTTCGGCAATATGTCTGCCTTGTCTTAGTTCATTTTGGTCATTGCTAATCTGTTTGGTTATGCAATAGAAGCTACCACTGATGCCACGGGACCCCCTCTAGTTCACACGAGATCCTGGGCTAAAATCTCCTACAAATTCATGTTTATGTAGGGGGTTGTTGACGACATGATCAATCACCTTCAGCAGGTGGACCCTGAAGCGGGTAAGTAGTAGTATTTCTTGCTCTTGCATTGTTATGCTAAAGTTTCTTGCATTTGCTACTCATGCTATGCTAATGCGACTAGTGTGTTCTTTGTGTCATGGTAGCCTCTCGACTCAAGTGGGACCCAACACGACCTTTGAAGGTCAGTGCTATGTCCACATTCCCACCAGACGTGATCGAGGTGTCTCATCGTGGATATGAAGAGGTCTACAAATTCATTTTGCACTCGGCACACTCTTTTTGGGAGTTCAAGCATATCAACGAGGAGATGTGGAAACGAGCCCAAAAGGCAGAGCAGAGAGAAGCTATCCTGAGGGCTAAGGTGGAGGACCTCAAGTTGAGGAACGAGTTCCTCATGGCCCACAGCACTAACAATGAGGACTGGCATACAACTGTGGTAGATTATGCCAGATTTTGGATAGTTTCACGTCAGAATGTCGAGACTACCCATGAACTGATAGAGCAGTAGATGTAGATGGACCTGCTAGACTAGAAGTGTCAGGATCTAAAAGACCTCAATGCCAAGATTTTCAAATGGGGGCAGACCCAAAGAGACCACAAGCACATGTATAAATGGAAAAATGCCTCCCATCGTAAGTTATACGAAGACATTGCTGTGGCGAAATTTACGTAAGAAGCATTCGTAAATGCCATTGACACTTCTGAGGCCTATACCAGGTTTAAAGAGCAGGTTAGGATCATGAAATCTCCTGACTGGAAGGTGGCCCTTCCCACAGGAGATACCGGAACTGTCTCCTTTTCTCCAAGGCCGTCATGATGGATACCCGCCGAAAGGGAGAGAGCTGCAGTAGTAGATGCTGCATCAGACAGAAGATGTTGGGTAGATATCTTGGCCGAGGTGGTCTGGCATCATGTCAAGATCGATTTAGACCAGATACCCTTCGAGATAGACACGGGACCTTCTCAAGTTAGTCAGTTTCTACTGTGTTGATGTTTATGCTTAGTCGTAGTCTACATTCATTGCCCTAACTGACCACTTCACCCCCACGATGCAGGCCCCAAGTGATGGTGCAACACCCGTAGAGGGAGGGAATGAAGAGCCGACGAGGGACAAAGCAGGGGAAGGCGATGCACAAGGAAATGATGCAGGAACGGATGGTGAAAAATATGTGAATAGAGACAACCCATGACCGCATGAGATTTTTTCTTGAAAATTTGAAATTTTGGATTTTTGAAATTTTTGTGTAATGAATTTTGTAAACATTGAAAGACAACTGTTTTGAATAAAGCAAGAGGATTTTGTGCTAAATTTTTTATTGCATACGTGCATTTTGTATAAAATGTTCATGCTTTCATGTGCTAGTTTTCGGCCTTTAGGCCATTTTGGGCCATTGCGTAACATACCAAAGAGATGATGCGTCAACAACTTGAACAACGGCTAATTGGTAATTCATGCTAGTTTTAGGCCGTTTCGGGCCATAGCGTAGCATAGTTTCAGGCCATTTCGGGCCATGGCATAGTTTTAGGCCATCTCAGGCCATTGTGTAAATGCACATTGCTAGTTTTAGGCCATTTTGGGCAATTGCACATTACTAGTTTTAGGCCTTTTTGGGCCATAGCGTAGTTTTAGGCCATTTTGAGCCATTATGTAAAAGCATATGAGCAATGTGTGGGCAAGAAGCAGTGGAGTTGCTACGCTAGGTGAAGATGCTTCTTGACCCAACGTGGGTTGAATGAGACATAAGGCTGAAGCGCTCTGCCAAGGCCTTCATTTATGTTGTCTCCTCCCACTTGGAAGGGCAACTCAACCCACGCATTTTCATTTTTGGGATTAGCTTGATGAGCCGACCCCTCTACTATGTAGTCAGTGTAAGTTGCAACAGGCGCTTCGTTCTTAGAACTTATGACCTCTGAGCCTTCTTCCATGCCTACATTGTGGATTGCTTGCATCCCCACTTCATCATCGTGGATCACCACTTCTTTGCCTACATAAGGCAGGTGGATTTCCTGGTGTATGGATGAGGAGACAGTCCTAAGTTGTGCTAACCATGATCTCCCCAAGATCAGGTTAAACCCAGGCATTTCCTTTACCACAATGAATGTTGTGTTTGTGGGGAATTGGTCCCCTCCTACGAAGTTTATGTGAACTGTGCCCTTCACTACGACTTGCATCCCATTGAACGACCTCAGGAATGATGTCATTATGGGCTTGATCTAGTCGACCAAGCCCAGCTTGTGTACAATGGGGAAGGTGATGACATTCGTGGTGGCCCCATCATCAACGTGTACCCTTCGGATCCGGTGTTGGCCGACCTGAATTGTGATGAAAAGGGGCACCATAATCACTTGACCCCTCTTAGGGTCTTCCCTAATGGCATCATTGTGGAAGGTTAGTTGAGGCTATTTTGACCCTATGGGCATGGAGGGAAACATGACTGAGTAGATCGCTTATTCTTCCCCTGGCATGTCTTCTTTGACCGAAGTCGTTGTCAACATGTGGATCAGAGCCTCACGATGCGGGATGGATGTCATGATCAGGTCGTACAAAATCAATGTAGTGTTTTTTATTTTAGAGCTTGCTTGACCTGTGTGAGGGCATCTAAGAGGTCTTGGCTGCCCCCTAGTTTGATGCTTTCCTCCTCTTCTATCTATCCCAGAAGATGAATTTCCCTAGGAGGGGCGACTTCGGATCTGGGTTCAGATCCTTGTTGGCAGAGTGATGCAGGCTACGTGGTTGTGTTGATCTTTGTCTTAGGTTGCGAAGGCACACATGCTGGGAGTGAAGAAGTAGGCTTGGGGGCACCTTTGACAGTACTTCTCTTCGACATCTTGCCCATGAGGTGGACTTCTCACCTTGCGGGGTGAGAAGGTTGTTCAGCTGGTATGCGTGAGATAGGGGCTATCGAGGGCGTCAGCCCTCTGATGAAGAATGGAGCTAGAGGTGTTAATGAGTGGGACCATGTGGCCCTGCCAATAGGTGACGCAAAGGTGGATGCCCGTGGAGGGAGTTTTAGGATGAAAAGCTGTTGCATGCTTTGATTACCCACTCGTGGTACTGGTGCAATGCACTGAGGCACACGAACCACGAATGGCTGCTGGGGTGGCCTAGGATCATTGTCAATACTAATGGCATTGATTACGTAATCGGCATTGTTGGTGTTGAGGGGGTCTATGTAGACATACATAGATTGGTTTTCAGGGTGTACTGGGTTACTTTCGTCTAGCACTAGTTTCCCTTGGTCAATTAATCTCTGGATTTCATCCTACAATGCTAGACAGTAATCCATGTTGTGATCACACTATTGGTGGTAATCACAAAACCTTTCTAGCCTAAACTCCCTAGGAACTAGAGGCTCATTGGGCAGGGCCAAAGAGGGGTTTCTAAGGACCTCGCAATAGCGTTGATGTTTCACGATTACTTCTTTCGACATCTACTTGTGTTGGATGTATCCCACTGCCAACAGTTGCTTCAGAAGCTCCAAAGGCTTGAGAGGTAGTAGGGTGTACTTTGAGCAGTCTTTACGCTTGAAGTTGGATTTGGTTTGTGCAGATGTCTCAGGAGTAGGTATAGGAGGTTGCGGCCCGTGGCCCTGTTTGGGTGCTGGGTTAGCCATGGGTATGGTTGCTATTCTTGCTACCATTGTTTCTAGGTTTTGGCTTTGCCTCGGTCACCATAGTGGCCACTGTGGTTGTTGGGGACTTACCCTTGTCCTTCCTTGCAAAGGTGTTTTTGTAGGCGATGTAGGCTGGGTCTTTGCTTGCCTTGGCCGCATCCTATATGCTCTTAGTCTGAGCGAAAGCCTGACTACGAGAGCGGGGAGCGAGGTTGTACATTTTAAACTTGATGAAGTCATTCACTGCATCCTTAAAGATGGCTAGTAAGTGGGTCTCCGCAATGGGCTTGCAGATTTTGTTAAGGGTTGCGCTCCAACGTTGTATGAACTTTTGGACTGGTTCTAGCGGGTCTTGCTTCATGCTCATCAACTAATCTAGTGTGGTTTTTGGCCTCATGTTGTACTTGAAACGCGTCACGAACTGGGTTAGCAACTCTTCCAGAGTTAAAATGGACGAGCATGGCAACGCACGATACCAATCCAAGGCTTTCCCTGCTAGGGACATGGCAAAGATGCAAATAATCGTGTGCGGCCATTGTTGCAATAGCAAAGATTCAAACCTAAAGGTGACAAGATGTGAATTGGGATCTCCCTCCCCATCGTATTTCGTGAGATGTGGGAGAGACATCCCTAGGGGTAGTGTCAAAGTAGGGATTGCAGGGCTAATAGGGTCGTCCTAGTAAAAGTCCATGGCTTGCACCATGTTAGACCTAGTAGATTTGAGACATTTTATTTCCTCAGTGAGGGTCTGGATGAGCTACAACGCTTGGTCTAGACCTGATAATGTTGTGGATGGTTGGGGAGCTATAGAGGCAGCTCTCACCTGTGGTATGGTAGGGGTGGTGGTGTGACCCATCGATGGTACCATTGGGACGACCCTCATGAGCGGTGCTGCTTGCATTGCCCACCATCCTATGGGTGGTGTTGTTAGGGCAGCAATCGTGGTTTGAGCCACCGGGTAGAATGCTTGTGTCATTGGCAGCATAGACCATAGCCCTATGTTGGGTTGTACCGTTTTTGAGGCTTAGTAAGTTTGAGAGTGAACGTAGTGAGAGATCTGTGATAGTTGCGGGGTAGGCAAAGAAGTAAATGGGGTCCACCATGAGGATGGGTCAGGGCCCACCATAGTGGATGGAACAGAGGTGAATGTAGGAATGGAAACAGAAGTTGCGTATGATTGTGAGGTAGGTATGGTATGAACATGTGGTAGGGTAGCCGTGATTGGTGCATGATGCGCTACAGGAATCGATTGCTGTATAGTTTGTAAAGGAATAGTAGCTGTAAACGAAATAGGCAAAATAGGCGAGAGAGGGCATTGAAATGCCATGGGATTTGCATGGCTACCCATAGCAGTTGTAATCGCAAGTTTCGGAAGCATAGGCATAATCATAAAGGGAGTAGTGATAGATAACGGCTTGGCCAAGAAGGACTAGGTAGGAGGGACAGGAACACGGTTGGTTGGACCTCCCTCATCTGAATGAGAATCAAGTTCCTCCTATCCATACTAAAAGGCCTCATCTTGGTTGGACGCTGTATCCTGTTACTCCCTAATCCTAGCCAACTGGATTAGTTGGTCTAGAAGCCTTTGATCTATTTGTGTTAAAGGTAAGGAAACGCCGGGAGTAGGAACAAACTCCTTCTCGTTATAGTAAGCGAACTCGAAGCTACGTTTGTCCTCAAGTTCATGTACATCCAAGGGTAGATTTTCCTGCACCTTTGCATAGAGGAAACTGTAATGCTCATGTTGCTAGGCCTATCCCTCAGGTTCTCAATTTTGGATTCTGAGAGATCGACGTGTCTCCAATGTTTGGTCCAGCAGTTGTTCAGCATGAGTAGTGCCTTGAACTATGATGGAAACTTTAACGTTTAAGGTGTTAGCAGTAGTGTTCGAAAAAGCCATTGTTAAGCAAGTAGTTATGCAAAAAAGTGTAAAAAGTTATGCAAAAGAATGTGAAAGAACAAGGAAATTGGAAAACAGCAAAAAGGACGGATTTACATGTTGCCGAATTCTCAAAGAACTATCGAGGCAACCGATCTATAATACATAAAGTGTAAACAACCACAAGAGGGTGTCATGTTTACGCTAGTGCATGATAGGGTGCAGAGCACGCGCAAGACTACTGTAAGACAAGTTTAGTTAACTGGCAATCAAGAAGGATTTATGTCTCGTAGGGTTCCGGAGCAACCGTCGAGGCGATCGCTCTGTACCACGAGCGATGGGGTATAGAACACATGCAAGACTATAGTAAGATAGGCTAGCTAACTGGTGATTGGAGGCCTAGTGTTTTGTAGGGCTCCCGAGGAATCGTTGAGGCGACTGATTTGCACCGCACAAAGCACAAACAACCAAAAAAGGGTGTCACGTTTACACTTACGTGTATCAGGGTGTAGAAGGCTCACAGAACTACCATGACATGTAAAAAAGGCGCCAAAAGGCCCTTCTTCTAGCGCGAGAAAATTGTAGCAACCGAAAATGTTGGTAGCTGGAAAACACCGAGGGATCGGTGGGCATGATAGTTTTGACCCGATACCCGTGGGAGGGCCGTGTTGGGTGTGAGTGGATACGGGGCGCCCTGAACAGTCTGGTTGATTAGACATGAACTTAGTCAGCGTCTATATAGCCTTTTTCAACATATAATTTGAAAATGAAAATGCGAAGTAATGCTTGAAAGTAAATAAAGCAGAAAATAATGCAAAACACAACAATAAGTAGGAAATACAGTAAAATGTGGTTAGAAAAATGCACTACTCCAAAGCTACAAGCTTGCTCTATTAAGATGGATACAGTCGGTTGCACAATGTTGAGAAGTGCAGAGATCCCGAGAGTAATTAGGACATGTAGAGAAAAATAGGTTGTGCACTTGGGCATGAACTTAGGTGCTGAAAATGCAGGGATGCTACCAAGGTGGTAGAAAAAGGACAAAATAAAATGCCAGCTGAAAATGCTAACTATTTGCAGTGTTAAACAGAGAGCTTACAATGCTTGATGCTACAATGTGCTAGGAAGAGAACTTGAGTGCCAGAGAGAAGGAAAGTTGAAAAATCGAAAAAAATTTGAACCCTTTGAATGTTGCTCATTGGGGTATTTATAGGACCAAGGGCAAGTGAAAGTGATGGTTTGGACACCACGTGCCCTGGGCCCATGTTGACTTTTTGGTGCTGCACATGCCATGTATGACTATTGGATGTGCATGACTGTTGTAATGCGAGCCTGCTATGCCGTAACTATGAGCCTACCACACCGTAATTACACTGTCAGCATCTGGAGATGTGTGCCAACGGTCCAATTAGGTGAAGTGCAGTGATGTCGCACAACCACCCGCATGCTTTGCTATGCTTCATAGCGAGCATGCTCGGTGTAGCGTAGCATTTTGTCATGCATTCCGTTGCATGTGTTGCATACTTGCTACGCTACGTAGCGTAGCGACTAGCCTTAGTCGCAGAAATTTTTCTAATTTGCAAACTTTGCTTCATGCGTTGCAAGACTCGCAAACTTGCTGATTTTGCCCTTTGAGCTGCCTTCTGTCTCTTCCGAAGGATTGGTATGCCTCGTTGCACCATGTAGTTGAGCATAGCGTAGTAGCAGACATGGTCTGCCGCTTCCTGATAGAAAGGGACATTGTTGAAGGACTTGAAGTTGGGCAAGGGAATTGGTTATATAACTGTTGCCATGCTATGCTACGCTACATAGCATAGCGTAGCACTTCATTTTGCAATCATTTTTTGAAGCTTGCTATGCTACATAGCGGGGCGTACATAGTGTAGCAAACTTCGTGACTTATAAAAATTGCTGAACTATTTTGTGCATTTTAAGCGCTGTTGTCAACTTTGCGCACCATTTCTGAGCAAGCTGTCGGTTGGGAAAACTACTTAGGTGGATAGGCAGGATGATCCGTAGAGCCTATTTACACCTAAGGTAGAAAATTTTCTGAACTAGCTGGCCTAAATTCAGAGCGTTCTCCTCCTAGAGAACTGCCGTAGCGTTGTGTGAATTGCAAGGCCTGGTGAAGCGAGAATGACTTCGAATTTTTTGGGGTGTTTTAGTCCACCATGGTTAATGTAGTTGGGATAGTGTTAGCATAGTCCTAAAAGTTCATTTACTATTTATAGTATTCATATGGGCTTTGGTGGCAATGATGTATTCAAACTTACTATAAATGATCACCTACACTAAGAATTGATGATCGTCACACCTACAAATTGACATCAATCTATGAGTAATTATGATAGTGATGTGTAGAGCCTAAAAATAGCAATTCCACAGCCTATAAAAACCAAACATGAACACCTTAGTTGGGTTCTAGAAATTAGAGGCAATTCCATTCCAAAAATTGAAAATAATTTTGTTGCACAGCTTGGAAAGAATTTTTTGGATTTTTACAACCAAGAGCCTTTGTGCCTTGAAAAACCTTTGAGAGTAAATTGGTGTCTATGCTAGGAATTAGAGACTTCCAACGTGATACCATTGCTTCAAGGGTGGAATACCATTCATGACCACAGTTGCAAATTTTGGTGGGAACTAGCAGAGAGTTGCTAGAAACTAGGATTAGAAAGTATTTGAATTGTGAGGTTTGAGCATAGAACATAGCCTACTAGCTCCAATAGACTTGAAGCTCCATCCAAGTGAATCTCTTGTGCATCCAGCACACAAATTTGTACTCCTTTAACCTTGTACTTTATGCATTTTCCATTTCAATAAAGTTATAGTTCATCATTGTGCAAATTTAAGTTTGTGTTTTAGTTTTTGTCTATTTTCATTTCAAATATGTAGTTCCATTTTTGTTTCAATTTCCATTTTCATATACATTTCCATAAGTTCTTGGGTGATTTGCTAGACCATCCAAGGTACCTTGAATCCTAGTTTTTCAAAGGCCCTTGGGATTCAAGGTTAAAAGTGTTTTGACACCTAGGATTTGTTGGTTTCCGTTCTAGCAACCGAGTTTTCCAAGTCCAACATCTACCGCCCAATTTTAAATAGGCAAATATTATTCATCATATTGACCTCTTTTAAACTTAACATATCTAGAATGTCTTTGTAAAGGAAGCTAAATGCTCTATTGTCATTCAAGGTAGTTGGCTTGCTAACTTCTTTCCTATAATCTTAACATGGATGAACACCTAGAACATTCATGTATGAATTTTTATGTTAAATAAAAAGTAATTGCCTTGATAGGTTTAATGAAAATGGGGCTTCATCCTACTTGTTTCCTTTTCTTCATTATTCTTCTTAAACTATAGTGATGGAGCTTTTGTTAAAATCCTTGTAAAATCTTGTACCAAATCATGAATGGTCCAAAGAGGAGATATTAATTAAAGATGGTTGGTTAAAAATCATCAATGTTGTTTGTTGTATGTATCCTCATTAAAGTCCTAGAGGTGAATCTTGGATTTCTTATTCCTTTGATGTAAAAGTCTCCTTTGGATTATTCAAAGAGGGACACTCTGTTTAGAGAAGGTATACTCTCCAAAAATGGATCTAAAGAAATTCTATAGAGCATTGAATATCCAATGGTGTAATGCTAATATAAATAATATAAAATTAAATCCATTTTCTACATTGAAATTTAAACTAAATATTTTATTACATGTATAAAACAAAAAAGATCTATTGAATACATAGTACATTCATCTGATATAAAATAAATATACATTATACTTAACAATATGGATAAGCACTACTAGATGCAAAAAAATAGATCATGCAAACTTTTTATTGCAATGTTATATTTCTTTTATAGATGTTCAAACAAAGTACAATTATGAAAAATATATTACTCATTCTAAAGAGCTTCTAACCCACATGACCTACATATGCACTCTTCTCTAGGGATGTTAATCCATATACCTATTCTAAAGAGCCTAATAAAATTTTTGTGCTATGATCTAGTCCTCATACATCACATACATATAGCATTATAGGCTAATGATAATATGAAAATCTTCCTTTCTACTATTCTAAGTCCATAATGCTAATATTTTTGAATTTTTTTAAATTACATATAGAGCCTTAATTCCTTTTGTGATTGTCTCGACTTATTTGTCCCATGTGTAGTAACCAATATAATGGAGACCTAAATATCTAAAGGAATTCACTATCTCTACATTTAAAGTTCCAAATTTAAAATTATAATTAGCATATCTTGTAGCTCATACCATCAATTGTGTTTTCTTCACTTTAACTTGTAGGTGAGAATAAAAATAAAAATTTTCTAAAATTTGCACCATATTTCACATACCTTTCTTAGAGGTAGAAATTAGGACACCATCATTTGCATAAAGAAGTATATTTAGTGTATAGAATCCTACCTTTATAGCATGCTTGTTGTTTCTTATACACATTCAACTTTGTCACTAAATAATAAAGTGACTAAAGAGACTTCAAGATAAAAAGTATTCTTACTTTATTCAAATTTTTATTTATAAATGAAAATTATCCTCTGATTCATTATCTTTGAGCTTAATGAAGACTTTTTTGTGTAACTTTTACATTGTTGAAATCAATTTGTAGGAATGGATACTTTATATAGGTATAACTATAATTTTTTAAATCACTAATCATATGATTTTACAAAGACAATAAAGTAAATAAATAATTTTCTATTAGGCTTTTTCAATAATTTTAATGTAATTTATAAATGTAATAAGTAGTTAATTATCAAATGACTTTACTTAAAGCTAGCCTAACACCTTACTCTTTTGTTATTAACTTCTGCCCAACTATGCCTAACAACGTAGTAAAGATATTACTTATAACTATCATAGTATAAATGTTTAAATTACTTTTATCTCCTCTTTTGTAGAAATGTTTTTATTTTCTTATTACTATAATTAGACTTAGGAGTTTCTATTTTTGATTTATCAAATGTTCTCTTCTTAGAGATTAACTAGGATTCTTTAAACATACTCCTTTTTATGAAAAAATGCATTCTAATCATACGTGTTTCATGCTAAAAAAATATAAAGAACAAAATCTTATAGTTTAATGAATAATTTTTTAATGAAAATATTATTTATTATGTTGTAAATGTGACCCTTTTTAAAATGAATATAAACTAATGAAATTATTATAATTTTGTATTTAATTTACAAATATATTAAAAAATCTTATTTACATAATATTTGGATGAATGTTGCAAATTTAGAAACATTTACAACTCACTTAATGTTACAACCAAATGATTATATACTAAAAGCATTAAAATTTTATGGTATATCTTTCTTATAAAAATGATTTAGGATCTTCAACTACAATGTCATAAACTTATGATTCACTTATTACATCACCTTTGAATATTTATAACTTAAATTACAAATAATAGAGTTCAAATGAAGTAATGTAATATAACGATGTCCCTTGCATACCCCAATCATGCTAAATAAAGTAAAAGTGCTCTCTTGTTATTACATTAACATGGATATTCTTATTTTTATGGTCAATTCATGAATGTTATCTAAAAATAACTTGACTAACTTTAGTCTAAATGTTGTGGTACTAAATTAGATGTTGTTTTTATGTTTGTTTATTATTTTACCATGTTTCCTATAGCACATCAATAATGTGGATGTATGGTACCATTTATATAATGAAATAAGTAACCTGTTGTAGGATCAATTTTGTATGGTAAATATTAATGATAATATAACAACCACTTTTTTTATCATCAAAAAGTTAATTCATTAATTTTCTTTCACTTTGTCTAGTAAAAGAATCTTTTAGTTTACTATGGATTTACCTTTCTATCTTTTTATTTGTTTCTATATCTTTTCTTATAGATCTTATTTATGTTTCTCTCCTAGGTGCTTTCTTTATTGTATATGATCTCAAAATTAGTTAAAATTCCATTAGGAATTTAAACCATATAGTAATTTTAATTGAGGTCCATTGTAATTATTTACTTGTCTCTTCATTTAATGTATTCTTTTATTTTACGCATGTTTTATATTCCTTGTTTAGAGTTCTATATATGAGTTGTTTCTATTATTCTAATTGGCATAAGTTAAATTCTTGTTTCAATAATAAAGAAGTTGAATTTTAGTTTAAATTCAACTATTATTACTTTAAAATTGAACTTAAATTAGTATCATAGCAAGCTTTTGGATAAGGTGTCATTAAGATGACAATAAAATTTTTAAATGCAAAAGTTTAAATTTTGGATTATAAAATATTAAAGTGGTGGACTTGCTTATTCAATAAGGATTTCATAAGATACTAGCAAGAAAGGCAAAGAAGTTTTCAAAGATGTCAAATGATGAAGTCTCCTGCATTTTGCTAGGAAGCCCATCTATGATGTAACTAAGCTTTTCATTTTAAGAAAATTCATGTCTTGAGCATCTAAGCATTAGAGAATAGTATCTACGCAAGGTTACATAAAGGGATTCATGGTCCCCTTACTTCCATCCTTAGATTTATTTTCTTAGATTAGACACTCTTGAATAGGCTTGTTATTTCTTGTTAAAGAGCTCAAGTATTGTGGACCATCGGTGATTGAATCTAGTTTCAATGATCTATGGTAACTTTCAGCTTCTTCTATTACTATCATAGGGAAGAGCTTAAGCTTTTGGCACTTATTTTTAATATTTTGCATGGTTCAGGCATCATTGAAGGCTTGGAAATAATATTGCGAATTAAAATTATAGACTATCCCAAATTTAAGAATGTTTTTCATATCAAGATGTGTGGGTTTTTCTTTGATGCCTATGAGATATTCTAACTACCTTCCTAATTTGTATCATGCTTCTAGTAGCCAACAAGGATCCATCATCATAAAACATGTCATGGTTATAATTCCTATCTCTATTTCTATTTCTCTAATTATGATGGTCTCATCCATGCTCCCTTTGCTATCTTGTATCTTGTAGTTGATCTCTATTTCTATCTCTATCTTGATGTCTTGGTAGAGGTCTATCATCATACTTACTTTCATCTTTATTATAACTAGATGGTGAGTATGAAAAGGAAGATGGTGAACTAGGAGAATTACCATGATTCCTATATCTTCCCCTATGGTTCCTTGATTCATCTCTCCTAGGTTTGTTGGAGATCCTCAGCTTTGAGGTCCTTATTATTCTAGGACTTGTTCTATCTCCTCTAGGATTGTTTGTCATGTCCCCATTTCCAAATGATGCTGCTACCTAATGAAGATGGTGTCTCTTCATAACAAATGCTATTGTTATCTTAACAAGACTTGAAAGGGTAGTTTTAATTAAGACCCAAAAGGGAATGTTGTAATAGCAAATATGTCTCTTGAGGTAACTTTTGGGGGTTTGACTTAAGGCATTTATACCTGGGCTTAGAGGTTGTGCCAACATGGAGTGGTATAGCCAAGATAGGCAAGTCACGAGAGCTAAGTGAAGCAGGAAAAGAAGTGAACTGGCCATCTCTTTTGGCCAAGTTATAGGCCTAATTATGATGGTAGTGTTAGATTTCATCTAAGGGATAAATGCCAAAAGAAGAAAATCCCAAGTAACACTCTCAAAGCATGATCCAGATACACTATTCCATATCAATAAAGCATTCTTTTATTTCTCTTCCTACATTTTATCTATTATTTCCTTTATGCATAATGTAAAATGTTATATATATTTGATGTTTGGTATATTATCTTCTTACACATAATGTCTAATATATCGTATATTTGACATTTTCCATGACATTCGAGGACGGGATGTCACAATTGGTATCAGAGAAAACCATGATCCAAGGGCCACTCAAAACCATTGGCTGACTATAACATGAGCTTGATGATGAACCATGAATCCACAACAAAAGGAAAAATCATTGATCATCACTAGATGTGCCATATGTCTGAGATGTACAGCACAAGATGCCATTCCATCAATTTCATGAATAACAAATTAGACATCTATGAAAGATGAAGTTCCAACCAACCAACAAAATTCTTTCATGGATATTATTGACCAACAAAGATGTGATTATGCCTCATCAAGATTTATCAATTGCAAGATATGTTGGTAAGATAGGGATATACCATTCCAGGTAACTCTTACCCATCTTAATAATATAAATATTAATTGATTAAGGTCATTTTTGAGTTTCTTCTAAAAATTTAGTAACCATGACATGAATTGATGTTATTTTCTTGAAAACCATTATCGTAAGTAACTTAGAGTCATTTATAAGTCATCACGTCTTCCATACATAAACCCAATAATATTAGTTTGGTAGAATAAGCAAATGAAGCTTTCAAAATATCAAAAAATTAAACTTCTCTTTTGAATTCTAATAGTATGTTCAATGCATAGTACTTTCCAAGATGATTCCAACGATACAAATTTCATCTCAATTGGACTTACTGTTTGAGAGATTGATGTTTAAAATTTTTCATTATACATACATTAAAATAATATTAAATTATTATTTATTAAAAAAGGTTCAAAATTTTAGAATCTAGAATCAACCTGGAATTACCATTTACCAACATAGAACCTTCACCCTATTCTGAGCTAAGCTACCATGTCAACTACCGAGGCAAGATGGATTAAAATAATAATAATAAGGTTTTTGTTTAAAAATTGAATGAGAGATCATGGGTTCAAACCGATACCCTCCCCCTTTAGTTTTATTTTATATATATAAGGAATAATAATTATATATATATATATATTTGTAGGGCCCATTTGCTTGCAAGGGCTATGTAGGACCTATAGGTCACGTTGGGCTTAATAGGTGATGAATCATTAGTTGTCTGGGATATCATTGATGTTACATTGCATTTGTGATATCATTGATGCTCTAATATCTTAGCTCCAATCTCTTGGCTTTGATATCTTAGCTTTAATATCCAATATCTTGGCTCTGATATCAGATCACATGCTATGTTAATGGATATATGATATCAGGGGATGTGTGCTGACCTATAAATATAGCACTTGGGCACATAGTTTGATAGTCAATTAGTTAATATAGTAGCCAAACTCTTGTAGTTTTTCAAGATATTCAAAGTTGAAAATTTTTCTTACAAGCTCTATATACAAGGCCTCGTTGATGGAGCCCATGTGTATACAAGGCCCCATATATGTGACCCCATCGACGTAGTGTAAAAATAGTATAAATATGTGTGACCTCACTTTGAAATTTTCACATTTACTCACAAATTTCATAACTTCTTAACCATTAATCCAAATCACTTTGTTCTTCAACCCTATAACTACTAAAGGTAAGCTCGTAGTTGTGGGGGCCACAAATGTGCCATTTTTCACAGAACATTTTTCATCAATTTTTCTAACTCCCACAAAGGTTTAACTTAGAAATCAACATTTAAACACCAAATCATAGAGTTAAACTCTTCTAATGAGCTTCAATGATACTTATAATGAAATTTATTAATAAAATATCAATCTACAATGGTCCAACCTTAGCCAAGTGTAACTAATCGATGAGATAAGGTACTCAAAATATTCAAAGTTACATGTCATATCTACTAATCCATGAATGTGTTGTCATTGCAAATGGCATTAAAAGGGAAGTACATGTAGGAAGGAGGTGTAGCGATTGAAAAGATCAGTGGCTGGAACACTGAGGTCCATAGGCACATAGCCTAGTCCCAAGTCCGTGTGAGGGCCTGGTGGAGGAGGAGATAGGGTACCATAAATGGTCTCTTCAATCGGATAGGTACTTACTAGATGTAGCCAGGGTGCAATGTGGTTAGCTATGATGTTGATGCGAGATGATGTTAAGTGTTCAAGCGATGTTAATAATGTTAGTGGTGTTAAGTGTAGTCAATATTTTTGGTGAAAATAAGGGTGTCAACATGTGGGGACTATTACACAAACATAGTATTAGGCATGGCTAGGTGTTAAAATAGCTAAAAATGCAAATAAAATGTGAAAAATGTAGAGAGAGAGAGAGAGAGAGAGAGAGAGAGAAGCAAGCTAAACACCACCCCAAATGGGAGTTAACATGAAAAGGGATTAGAAGGTACATGATGCACAATAAGTGTAGTGGACAATGTAGTTACAATTTCAGGGGTGTCTAGCCATGAAACTGAAATTTTTCCAAGGTGTCTACATCTGCTGGGTTGGCTACCATGATGTATAGTTGGCTATGGTGTTTTGGTGGATTGTGGTGGTTTACAACTTTGCCTCTCTTTGGTTTGCTAAAATGCCTTTGGTTCGTTAACTCTTTGATTTTCCAACCCTGAAAATGTTGAGGACATGGGTATTTATAGGCCTAGGATTAGTGGAAGATGCAGGATGGATGCCATGTGGTAGAGGGGATGGTTGGGCCTACACTCTCCACTGGGACAGGTGGTGATGTGCTTTATTGTGCTTTTCTAAAGTTTGTAAGACTATGAGACTATAACTATGCTGCCAATCGCATGTGTATTCCAAGAAAATTGCAAGCTACCTAAAAATGCAATTTTGGAGACTATGCTCTTGGACTACACTCTCCACGCTCTCATGTAGGATCAAGCATAGTTACAATTTTGGAACCCAAAAGGGGGTACAAAAAAGAAGTTTTTTGCTAACTACACTTGTTGAAGGTGAGTTGAAGTCGAGCTAAGTGACGTTGCTAGGCTATGGAGGCCTCTAGAGGCTATTCTGGCTAACTATGCTTGATTATGCTCTAGATTGGGGGAGAGCATAGTCTCATAATTAGAAAAATTTGTAAAACAAATTGGCTATGTCTTGACTATGCTCTTTCCTAGAGGCTGACTATGCTCCTGACTGGGGATGATCGTAGTCCTAGCACTTGTAAAAACCTATGGAAACTGGCTTTTGGTTAACTATGCTCTCCACGAGAGGCTGACTATGCTTTAGGGTAGTGAAGAGTGTAGTCCCAGCACTTAGAAACATTTGTAGCGATTGGCTTTATGTTGACACTTATATAAAATTGTAAAACTAGCCTTTGTGTTGACTATGCTCTCCATGAGAGGCTGACTACGCTTTAAGGTAGTGAAGAGTGTAGTCCCAACACTTAGAAAAATTTATCATCGAGATGCCATAGTCCAGATTTGTTAGTGTTTCATTGGACCCTCTTTGTTGATGTCTAGAGGAGTAGCCCTAGAGATGTTGACAAAAAATAGCAAAACACCATAGTAGGCTTGGCATCAACATCACTCTTCAATGAGAGATTGGTCATCACTACACCGTGCTTAATGAGTGCTATGGATAGGGGCATGCTAGATGGTAGGTGAAAAGCAAGAGAAGGCATAAGCAATGTGCTAGGGATAAAAATGGAAAGATAAGGTGCAAACATGGTATTATGATACCATAGCTAATGGTGACCATGACACCAGAGTGGCTTGCCCTTGAACATGTTGTCCTCTTGTTGGAGTGCTTGTGAAAGAGTTAAGGTGTAGGTTTAGGGCTAGGTCAGCTATGAAAATACTTTGTCGCTTGATTACTTAGCAACATGCTTTTTCCTCCCCTTTTTTTATTATGAGGTGAGCCTTCCTTGGGCTCTGCATGTTATTGAATACTTACTGTGGAGTGAAGTGCTTCTTGTCAAGAAAATTGTGTCACTAGATGGGATTCACTTCATCATTGATGAAATGGCATGATGTCTGTCTTATAGGTGTTTCCTCCCTAGGATGACTTATGTTACATATGTACACCTGCTTGGCCTTTGATTGGCTGGTAGAGGCTTCCCATGGGACAATTTATGTTACATCGGCCTTGGGAAGCTTGATGTTTAATGAGATATGCAAAGAGGATGTCGTGTGGTCACAACACATAAGCATCAAAAGGGTTTGCTAGCTTTACTACATGAAGAATGAAAGGGTATCTAGATATAGAAGTAGGTGTGAGTAGGCTATAACTAGATGAGGGAAATGTGCACTCTTGAGAGGCTTAGCTAGTCTAATCATGAACATCAAAGCAATGTGGTAACTTGCCACTATGATGAGACGCACCTTTGCACAATGGCCTAAGGCTTCATCTTACAAAAAAAACTCTAAGAAGACATAAAAATAACACAAGACCAAAAAAATGCCAAAAAATTGCAGGGGGCGAAGATGCTACAAATGCTCTAAAGGTTGTGCCCATTGCAAGTTCTCAAAGGCTAGTAAAATTGTGGGGGGCGAAGATGTTGCAAGTGGTCCAAAGGCTACAACTATTGCAAGTGTTAAAAATTTAACAAAATCATGAGGGGCCAAGATGTTGCAAGTGCTCCAAAGGCTGCATCCATTGTAGGTGCTCAAAGCTAGCAAAATTATGAGGGGCAAAGATGTTGCAAGTGCTCCAAAGGTTGCACTCACTTTAAGTGCTCAAAAGCTAGTGAAATTGTAGGGGGCTAAGATGCTACAAGTGCTTCAAAGACTGCCCCCATTGTAGGTGCTCAAAATCCAACAAAACTATTCGAGGTTAGGATGTTTCCAGTGCTCCAAAGGCTACCCCCATTGTAGGTGCTCAAAAGCCAACAAAATCATAGGGGGCCAAGATGTTGCAAGTGCTCTAAAAGGCTACTCCCATTGCAAATGCTCCATTTCGGGACTATAACATGCTTGTCCACATGGTGTAGAAGGGAGGAAATGGTTATGATCACTTGCTTGCTTGCAGGAGGATGGAAGGAATTATTAGTGGCTAACCGTGAACCCAATTTAAGGTCTTGGTAGATTATGGCCTTACTAGTTTAAGGTCCTAGAAGATTGTGAACCTAGTTTAAGGTCCTAGAAGACCATGCTATGCTAGTTTATAGTCCTAGTGGACTACTAGTGCTAGTTTAACATCATAGAAGATGTGTTGTGCCACTTTAAAGTCATGGTGAATTATTACTTTATAGTCATAGCAAACACATTGTGCCAGTTTAATGTTGTGACCCAAGGATGAGCTGTGCCAATTTAGCATCATAATTGATGAATGCTATGCTAGTTTAATATCATAGTAGACAAATGTTGTGCTAGTTTAGCATCATAATGGATGGAAACCATCAAAACCACACCAGATACTAAAAATAGTAAACAAACTTTTGGTACTACACTAGCTTTGTTGCAACTACACTGGCTTTGGAGCATCTATGCTAGAAATTATAGTGACTTCACTAGCCATGGTTGGAAAAGTGAAAACCCCAACCATTCCAACATTGGCTTCATAAAAAAAAGGAAACCCAACATCTCCTACATTGACCATGCAGAACACCATTGGTAATTATAATAACTATGTTGTCCATTGTTGGGAAAATGAAAACCTAACATCACCAATGCTAGGGGTAGATGGTTCTAGTGTGGTTGAGGCTATAGCCCCAAAAAAACCCATGAAAATGCCAATTTTGGCAATCCAAAAAGCCTTTTGAACCTTCCCAAACCAAAATATAGACATGACATTGCTTTTTTTACTTGGGAAGTGAGGCTATGATAACTTACAAGACATTTTTTTAACTCCAAAAGTTGAAGTATGTGAAATTGCATCTCATGGATTACAATCTTTACATTTTGCAATAAAATTCTAGCCTTGGGTTTGATGGCGAAGGCTACAAGTTGCAAAATGATATTTCTTAGTGGTGTTTCAATTCTATCCTTTAGAAAAGAAAGCATATTTAAAACAATTGCATAGTAGAAATGTGAGATCATTGTTCATCGTGTTTTAAAATAACAAAACAAAAAGCTTAAAATTTCAAGTATCTAACCTAGGAGAGTTATTAGTTGAAGCTAAAATTACAAGTTATTGAATCTCCTCCTCAAAAGGGGAAAGCCTTTGATAGTCTTCTTAAAATAACATTGTATAAAATCATAGGAGGCTATATAAATATGAGAAAAAAGATCTATAAATATGTAAATGTTGCATTTAATTGAAAGATAATAATAATCACCATGACTTGATATTTTTTAGGAATCCCTATTTAATCCTAACCTTTTTTATGTGTACTTAAAAATTAGATGAATGGAGAACATACATAATAATATTTTATTTATGCTTGTAAGGACTTACTGAAGGGCTTTAAGGATCCTTTGGACATCATTGTCAAAGTTTGATGGATTTCGAAGCAAGTTTTCAACTAGCAAAGAACTATTCAAGTAGTCTTATAAACAATTGTAACTGCATGTGGCTATGTCTACCAACTCTAGTGTGTTCATTCAAAGAATCATGAGAAAGTAGTAAGTGGTTTGATGCTCATCCTAAATCCATTAATCTTTGATTCTTTTCTACCAATATAGCCTCTTCTTCATTCATGCATAATGGACATAGCTTTCCTCCTTGATGATTTGGGATAACGTCTCTTGCTAATCTAGTAGCAAATCATTATAATGCTTCATCAAAAGTGGGAGATTTAGGCTGTTGTAGGAGGTATTAAACAAAGGATTTTTGTTTCTTTTCTTACAAAATCACCAACTCTTTGATGATGAAGATGATGATACCTATTGGGGAGAGTTGGAAATCCCTGAGAACTTCAAGTAGGACCCCTTAGAGTTGAAAACTCTACTGACCAACATGGAATATGCATTTTTAAGCAATGGTAAAATGGTCATAATCAATGCCAAACTTACTCCTGAATAAAAAGAAAATCTGTTACATGTGGTTAACAAATGGCCAACAACCTTTGCTTGGTCATATCCTAAGTTGACAGGAATCGATCCAAGGATATGCCAATATCACATTTACACCAACCCAACCATGAAGCCAATAAAGTAGCCACAAAGATAGCTGATTCCCAAATTGAAGTAAATAGAGCAACTCCTCAAGGCAGGGTTCATCTGTCCCATTGTGGATAGTGAGTGGGTTAGCCCACTCGTAATTATGCCAAAGAAAGGCGTCAAGTGGTAGGTCTACGTAGACTTTAGGCTGTTGAATATGGTAACATTTAAAGATCATTTTTCATTGCCATTTGTGGATCAATTTTTGGATACCATATTGAGGCATTGCTATTATAGCTTTGTGAATGGATATAGCGGTTATAACCAAATCCAAATTACGCTAGAAGATCAGGTCAAGAAAACATTCACAAGTCCCTGGGGGATTTTTTCTTATTGTAAGATATCGTTTAGTCTGTGAAATGCCCCTACAACATTTCAACACCTGGTACTTAGTATTTTCCAACAACAAATTGATAGTGGTGTGGAAGTTTTCATGGATGACTTTTCCACCTATTGAGCTACGTTTGAGCAAGCCTTGGACAGCCTTGAGCAAGTACTGAAAAGATGTGTGAAAATAGATTTATAGCTCAACTAGTAAAAAATTCACCTCATGATCTAAGAAGGCATTATGTTGGGGCATTGAATTTTACAAGAAGAGATTGAGGTAGACCTAGAAAAGATAAGGATCATCCAAGGAAGTACACATCAACCAAAGATAGTCAAAGATGTCAAATCATTCCTTAGACATAATGGTTACTACTAATAATTCATAAAGAATTTCTTTAAGATTGCAAAGCCATTGGTCTAGATAACAAAGAAAGATGCTCCATTCATCTGGACCAGGGAATGTGAACATGCATTCCAATAGTTGAAAGAAAAACTCATAGAAACTCCAATTCTATAGGCACTAGACTGGTCTAGACCATTTCACATAATGACATATGCATCTAAATATGCTTTGGGAGCTATGCTTATGCAGTTGGACGATAGAAAACATCCATATTACATCCATTGCGTGAGCCAAAGCATTGTGGATGCATAGTTGAATTACATCACAACTGAAAAAGAACTAATGGTAGTGGTGTATGCTCTTGACAAGTTTAGGCACTATTTTCTTGGCTATAAAGTATTTATATACATAGACCATAGTGTCATCTACTTCCTGATGAATAAGTTGATAGTGAGCTATCATAGCATACAATGGCTTGTGATCTTGTAGGAATTTGATCTCACAATGGTAGATCAAAAAGGAACTAAGAATGTGGTCGTTGACCACCTATCTTAATTAAGATGAGATTACAAAGAAGAGGAAAGTCCACTCTTTAATCAATTTCTAGACTAACTCCTCTTTACAGGAGTAATAAATGACCAAATGGCCATAGAAACAAAATGGTACAATAGAATCCTCACTTACCTTCTCACTCAAGAGATGCCACAAGATCTTGACTTTAGAAAGAAGCAACAATTTCTTCATCAAGCTAAATACTTTATGGAAATCAAATAACACCTCTAGAAGGTGTCCACCAATGGTCTGATTTGTTGGTGTGTCCCTAATGAAGATCAACTATGCATTCTCTAGGATGCTCACGAAGGGCCTTGCAGAGGCCACTATGTAGGGAGATGCACAACCATAAAAATCCTGATGGCAAGATACTATTGCCCTATAATATTTAGGGATGCCCATCAGTTTGTTTGATCTTGTGAACATTGTCAACAAGATGATGGGACAACCACTTGAATGGAAAGCTCTCAATAGTGAATTCAACCATTGGGGCCCTTTGACATATGGGGCATTGACTTCATGGGTCCCATCACACCCATGTCTAATGAAAAGATGTATATCATCATAGTAGTCAACTATTACAAAAAATTGGTAGAAGTAGTAGCCATATCGATTGTACATTATCCACTCTTACTAGATTTATACAATAACATGTTGTAAATAGGTTTGGGATGCCACGTGCATTGATTTCTAACAATGGAACTCATTTTATGGATGCCAATTTTAGAAAGCTAATGCAATGCTTGGGGGTTAAGCATCAATTAATAACACCCTATCATCCCTAGACTAATGGCCAAGCAAAGGTAACTAACCAGGAGATCACAAAGATCCTAACAAGTACCATAAGCAAATATAGGAGAAGATTGGAGCACAAAACTCAATAATGCCCTATTGGCCTATCATTCAACATGGAAACTTCCTATTAGCTGCAGTCCCTGCAAGATAGTGTACAGAAACCTTCCAATGCTCCTAATTCAATTTGAGCTCTGTACACTCTTAATAGCCTTTGACCTGAATCTTGATGTAAGCCTAGCACAAAAAGAAAGACTAATCAACCTTAACGTGCTAGATGAAAATTGACTGTTGGCCCTCTCTTTGAATGAGGTGTACAAGGCATTCAACAAGCAACAACATGACCAAAGAATATGGAAAGTGAAATTCCAACTGGGAGATAAGGTTCTTTACTAGAATCCCACACGCACCTCAGAAAATAAAATTTTAAACATTGTAGAAAGGACCTTATATAATTGCTGAAACCTTTTCTTTTGGGGCCATGATCATATACAAACTTGAAATCCTAAATAAAAAGCATTTAGGCAACATCCAACAAGTGAAGCTTTTCCTACAACCAAGACAAGCCAATGTAATAACTACCTCAATGGATGGGCAACCATGTTTAATTTTTTAGATCTCCTCCTTCCAACTCAACCATGGGGAAGATGGTTATCCATGATAATCATACATATGGTTCCTCAGTTTTTCTATTTTTTTTCACATTTTTGATTTTGCAATTTATTTATTTTACAACTTATTGATTTTTAAAATTTTTTTCGTTTTACACCATTTTTTGTTCTACACCGTTGTTAGTAGATTTGAATCTTTATTGAATATTTCACACTTTCTTCTATACTTTGTTTTGTTTTATTTTGTTTAAGTGTGATTTTCAAATTTTTGCTAATAAAAGTGCTTTATTGTCAACAGGACATAATGGTGTTGTAGCTACTACTAATGGTGGCTTGTACTTAATGCTTGGTTTGCTACTGTCTGGTTTCTATTTTTGAATTTTTATATCAATAGCTTAATCATGATTTCTTTTTCATGGAACAAGCAGTGAGTCCATGACATCCACCCATTCAAAAACTCTAGGATTTTTCTTATTCTAGAAGTTTGAGGTTCCTTGTATTAAATCAACTATTAATAAATTTGTAACCTTGGTAGTTTTTGGAATTGGGAAGGATTCAAAGGTTTGAACAGGGTGTGACTTCAAGGGGACTCAATACTCTTTGTACTTTTCTACTTACGTGAGTGCTTGTGTGTTTTTCATGGACTTCTTACAATTCCATTCCAACCATTAAATAGGAAGTCAAATAAAGTCTTTTCATGGTGTGGTTTCCATCCAAAAAAAGAAAAAAATAACAAAAACAAAGAAATAAGAAATAAAAAAAATGATGGGAATTCAAAGCACACCCCTTAGAAAAATAAATGGGATATAAGCACTAGTTATGGGACTATAAAGACATGCACCCATGCCTGAAGGTCCCCTCTAGCTAAGGCCCTCTCTCACTTCCTACATCTCTTTTCTTCTCTTTATGAAACAATGGTTGTTTTGTAGAAGCACTCTTGTGTCTCTTTGGGGGGGTAGGGGTCGGGTGGTGGATTAGTCTTAGAGTGATGATGCAAAGTCATTAAATGAGGTTGGTCTTGGTCTAGACTAAGGATGGATCTTCTTTGGTCATTTTAAACATGAACTCCATAAGGGGCTTCTTATGACCTTAGTTGGGAATTCCATTTCACCATCTCCATCATCCATTTATGCTATCCATAACTCACCTTACTACTGGTGTCCATGTTCTTGATTCCATGTCTTTGTTTGATGTATTTTAATTCTTAGGTAGAATCTTTCAAGTTTTGGTCCTTAACTTCCATTAACCATTAGTCACCTATGGGGCCTATGGACTCCTTAGGTTGAGTTTATGTAAGGGAAAAATGGGCATGTGCCTACTATGGGGAGGATCCACTTGCATATACCTTGGTTGAATTTGTTAAATATCTTATCCCTAGACATTCTTGTAGCGAGAATCTTTTGTACATCCATCTTCCACATCATACCATGTGCTCATTTACATATTTTATTCATTATATACATTCTTTATCAAAATTTTCAGTTTTTGAGCTTTCAAAGACCATATTTAATATTCTTGGCTTTTCTAGGATTCCATGGACCTCAATTTCATTGAAACATTCATTATATTTCTAGAGATATTCAACTTTGAAAATTTTGGCCGATGGGCCCTGTATACAAGGCCCCATCGATGAAGTAGACTTGTATACAAAGCCATGTATATGGGGCCTCATCGATGTGGTGGAGAAATAGTATAAATAGGCGTGACCCGACTTAGAATTTTACAATTTATCACAAATGCCAAAGGAGTTTTCCAGTGCCCATAACTCACAAATCATTTATCCAAGTCACTCTATTCTTTGACCTATAGCTACTAGAGGTAAGCTCTTCATCATGGGGCCCACAAATGCACCATTTTTGATAGAAAATTTTTCATAATTTTTTAACTCCCACAAAGGTTTAACTAATAAATTAATTGTTAAACACTAAATCAGAAGAGTTAAAGTTTCCCAATAAGCTTTGATGATAATTATAATAAATAATTGATAGAATAATAATAAAATAATCAATCTACCATGGTCCAACCTTACCCAAAGTGTAACTAACTAATGAGAAAAGGTATTAAAAAACTTTAAAGTTACACATTATTGGAAAAATGAAGACAAATACATTAATTGTTGTATTTTATTTTATGTTGCATTTGATGTGGGAATGTGTTTTATCCCACATGTATTAGGATTTGGGTTTGGTCCTCATGTTTCCTCATAAATAGGAGGCTTGCTGTTTTATCCCACATGTATTAGGATTGGGGTTTGGTCCTCATGTTTCTTCATAAATAGAAGGCTTGGGGTAGCCTTTAGTGTGTGCTTTGAAGTGCATTGTATCAAGGTTTTACCTTGGAGACATGAGTCTTGTTGGTGTTGATATGAGATCTATTGGAATAACAAATTGGGTGTTTGGAAAAGTTACAAGGACGACTTGTGTCTTGAAGATTTGAGAAGAATAGAAGGTAGATCAGCATTGTTGTGGAAGTAGGGTAAAAAGGGGTTGAACCACATAACTCTCTATGTTCTTGTGCTATTTTTACTGTTTTCATTCTACTTCCATTTTGTTATCACAACAAATGTTTGCTAGAGTTTAGAACATTTTGAGAGTGATTTATAGTGTTTCTTGACCTACTACAGCACAATATTTTGCTTCTAATGATTTATTCAGATCTGTAGGATTTTAATAATTTCTCTAGATAATTTGTAGTGTGTTTTTATATCTAATTATTTTCAGATTTGATTGTGTCAACTGCAAGGAGTTTGGCATGCTTACACCACTAGAGAGGATCCATTACAAGATTGCAAACTTCAACCTTAATACCATGGTGAGGCCAAGAAAAGTCACTGGCTTCTCTACCCAAGCATGTGCCACTCTAAGTGGGAGATTCCCAGTCAACCTTTTGTACCTGATCTATCTAGAGATGGAGAAGCACTTTAAAGAAAACGAATACGAAAGGAAGACACTCCCTTTTCCATGCCTCATTAGGAAACTCTATCGAAGGGGAGGGATAGTCTGTTATACCAATAACAATGTCAAAACTATTCTAATCGCTAGCTAGGTAGAAATGATGAAGGATAAAACACCTACAACTATAATTTAAGAAAAGGAGCAGTGACCTCCACCACCTACCACTCAAATAATAATTTCAAACATAGTTGCAACTGCTCAATGATTGCGTGAATATAGAGAATGGCTCTTGAGTGAACAAGAGCAAAGAGTAGGCATGAGTGGTGGGGATTTATCCATATATAGACCATCCATGAGTCACCTTAATGAGGTAGCCCAAACAATTAGTTTTATGCATGAGGATGGATCCATTTTCTCAGCCCAAAGAATGTAGCTACCCGCAAGGTTGAATCCAAGTACCAAGGAGGTCATAGTATCTCTCACAAAATAATAGCCACTCCCAGAGATTTTTGGGAACACTGTGACCTTCTTGATGCACTTGGAGGAGGGTGAAGGGGAAACTATTCTGGTAACACAATACTAAGGGCAAGAAACAGTAGTAGAAGTGGTTGTTGACAGGATTGCTAAAATTCTCAATGCACCTGCGACATCTACACCAGACATCACTACACTCAAAGATGTGCAAATGTCTATGGGAACTATAAGTGACAAAATAAGTGCAATGTAGCATGAAGAGTTGTTAGGTTGACTACTAGAAACTAGGAAATCGCTTTTGAATGTCTTTGACCTTCCAAATAACATCACTACAACCCAGTTAGAGCTATTAGAGGTAAGGAGTAAGAACATCATTATATTGAAGAGGCAACTCAAAATAGCTAGAGAGTAGAATGAATGCTTGGCTATGAAGGTTGCTGACCTAAGAGCCTAAGTTGCTGATCCTATGTTTCTCAACTTAACACTCACAAGAGATGAAGCTATACAATAACTTTAGTATATGCTCAAAGGGGTTCAGAATGTAATGGAGATGGTGGTGTTCTATAGATACTTGGCAGAAGCCAAGTAGCACAAGATTCAGAAGGCCTTAGATTAGAACCGCTAAGAGAATGTCCAACTGACTACAAAGAACTATCACCTATGAAACATTGATTTGCGCAAGCAATAGTTAACAACTTTCATTAATCAACAACAAGAGTAGCTAGCTAGAGAAAATATGGAGATAAGGAGATTCATAGTAAAGAATAGGAATCTCTCCATGGAGTACATGTACACCCTTCACTAGAATATTGCAATTGAGATAGTTTCCTAGAAAGCTAAAGCTCTCAAATTTGAGAAAGTTAAAGATCATTACATAGAGCAGGTTGGTCTACAAAAGGAAATAAATGAAAAAGATATCTAATTGGCAAAGGCAAAGGTAAATGATACCCTCCAACAACTCTAGTAAGGAAGGAAAGTTTGGCAATCCATCGTTCATGGAATAGATGCCTACACTAAAGTGGAAATCTACACAAATGAGTTGCAAATCAAGGAGATGATGAAGTATATGGAGCTTTCCAACCTCTATTATGAAAACTTGGCCATGTTGACTATTAGATGACTACGGTATGAGTTGGAGAAGCAAGTGGCCATCTTGTACTTTTTGTACAAGGATAAGTTCAAGAACCACAAGAACACCAAGGACAAACTTACAATGGCTAATGTTGAACTCAAAGTTCTCATGGCATATTTCATAGATCAAAGATCAACTACTAAGAACCTAGCTAGATGAATGAATGACTACTAGGAGTTGCAAAATGTAGTAAGAGCATTCGACATCAAACGTAAATAGTTCGCTACCTGGTTTGTCAATGTAAAGGAGATGTTCCCAATCGTGCCTTGTCCATGGGATGTTCCCATTTTGGCCAACATTAGTAAAGATGCATAGATCATGAATGATCCCTGAAGTAACATGGAGAAGATGAAAACATTGCTTGATGCCTTCTACCTTCCATCAGAGGTTGCTATTGTAGTAGGACAACCGCAATTGCCTCAACCACTGCATAGGCCTGAAGTTGATGAAGGTCCTTCAAAGCCTCAGGAGCCACTATTGCCTAGGACTGTCTGATCTTCACCACTATCTTCATGTCATCAAAGGATGTGTTATCAAAATTTTTATAGAGTCATGTAATGGTATTCAATTTTGTGTCATGAACATCACAATTTTTATAATTTGTTCATCTATACACTCAAGCACTTAGTTTTGTTGAGTTCATTTGTTTTGTTTTGTTAAGAGTCAGTAAATAATACCATACCTTCCCAATTTTGTAAAAGAACTCGAGGATGAGTTTTCATTCAGTTGTATGGGTATGATGAAGCATTAATAAGCCACATTGATGGGCCCTTGTTGACACAACCTCATTGACAGCCCCCATCGATGAGGTCCCATTTACATGGTGATGCACTATCAATGGGGCCACATTGATGTAGCGTTTGTTATGTTGATGGGGCTCTGTTGACACAACCCTAGTGAAAAAACTATAAATATGATCTGCTAGCTATGTTTATGGGCATCAGATTCATAGTAGTAACCAAACTCTTGTAGTTTTTACATTTGAAAGTTAGAATATGCCCACAATAGGATTCATTGAGTGTATGGATCTTTATTCGAGCATTGTCATACCTGAGCATGATAGTGTGCACAACAATAAAGACAAGCTTCTTGATAAACCTTATAGGATTTTGAATAGTTTAGATATTTATTTATGCATTTAATGCTTTCAATTAGTTATTTAATGTTCTCCAATAATTAAGCTAATTAAGTAAGATAAGCTAGAGAGATTAAATACATAAGTACAATCACTTTGAGCATAACACATATTCGCTTGGTAATCCTAGTAGCATTATTGATTGGTACATCCAATAGCATAGTGCTTGGTAACCTAGTAGTGGATACGTGGGTTCAAGATGTGTACAGAAAGTAGGAACAGATGCTTGTGTTAGGATTAGTTAGAGACCAGTTAGTTAGTTAATTTAGATTAGTCATTAAATTACTCTATCTCTCTCTCTCTTTTCAAGCACCCAAAAACATAAAACATAAAATGATAAAAATGATATGCGTAGATTACTCTTAACCATACCATTATGCTTCACAAGTGTAATCTGGAAGACAACAAATGACCTTAGAACAAGGTTCGCTTCCTAGAAGAGTAGTGTATTGAAAACTGTAAAGTCCATGAAATTTAATCAGATCGCATGTGAATGCTTTGTGATTCGTATGGTTGGGCATAGGGTTACCTCGCCGCTCATTAATCATCCTCTATCAACCAATTTCTCTTAGAGTAAATATTAAGCCATTTTGAAACTATTAATAATCATTATTATTAACAAGGACATAAACATGTAGAAACTTAAGCCCTTCACTTGGAATTCCAATGTAACGATGACAAATAATAATGTGCTTAAAACCAAAATGGGTACATCACAAATAGATTAAATTTTCACTAAAGCCTTAATTCAAGGATTCAACACCAACCTACCAAGGCCAAAAATGCTAGGAAAATTTTATAATCTTTATTTTTTGTAAAAGAACCACATTGATAGAATTTTTTAGAAACATTAATTTGAGGTATTGAGTTTTATCTAGGCCCTACAAACCATTCCAATTTCAAGATAAGATAATCATGAACAGGTAATGTAGACTGGGCAAAAAGGATTATCATTGATTTGAATACCTTACTCTTACCCTTCTATGTTGAATAGTGAACTAGAAACTTGTGCATCTAAAGTGCCCTGGTGCCCATCTGTAATTTCTCTATTTATTTCTTCTTCCTATTGTCAAAGAGAGAAAGCCTACTAGGTCTCATGTTTTCTTACAAAGAAGATGTGGATATTATAATATCCATATTCTCAAACCTAAGATTAGATGCATGTATTCTTGATTTTTGTTTCTTATGTTGGCCTTACTTAGGCTTTCCTTCTTGGGCTTTCAACTAGGTGCTTAGGAGCTAGTGACAAGAAAAACATCTATGTCATACTTTGCCTACTCTGTTCTATGTGACAACTTGTCGAATTGTCTCTATGTTATCTGACTCATTATTCCTAAGAATGTCATTGATAGCCTAAGAAACTAGTTCATGGCTAGGAGGAACAACTTCTCCCAGTGGGTGGGGACTAAGGAGTTACCCTCTATCAAAGGAAGGTTTACCATGTTAGAGGAGGCCAAGGGCATGCCTAGACTTATGGGGTTTTACACATTCAATTAGCCTTACTAGTTCAAGTTAGGGTTTCAGGGTTGCTCTTGCTTTTGATGGTAAGTGTAAGGATTTAGCAAGTAGTAAGTTGATATGTGTTCCTTCTAGTTTCACATCTAGCACACATTAGGGTAATTTTTGCAACACACTAGCTGATAAAACCATCAATGTAGCCCTACAAAGATAATTTTTGAGGAAACCACAATGCCTTCTAGCATCTAAGTGTAGATCCATACAACCATCCTTAGAAGCCTCTTAGAAGTATGATAAGCATTCTGAATGTCCTAAATTTTTAATTAAAATTATTTAAACTTTTATTTTTTTACTATTTGAAGTTATTGAAGTACACTGATTTCCACAATGGTATATAATATCTTATAATACTCTTCTTAAGACTATGTTTTCATAGATTGTAGTGGTCATTGCAAGAATATATGAGGTATCGATTATCCTTGATATCATGGTGAACTTCAATATATCTAGAGAAAAAGCTATGGAGTCATGCTATTAATAGAAATCGCAAAGATTAGTAAAAATCGATATCAACTTTATTAATATTTATAGTGACTACGCTAAAGTGTAATATCATCAAAGGTGCAAATTTCCAGTCATTGGATCAAGATATTGATCCTAACCATGAGATTGACATTAGTGGATAAAAAACATATTTATAAAGATATCGATTCTTATAGAGATTGCTGTAAGGATTGATATGTTTGAAGGCATATTGCATCTGCTATGAAATTTGATATGCCAAGAACTTCATAACAATAGTATGCATATTGATAAATACCAATTCTCACAATGTCTTATGATATGGTTGTATGATTTATCCTCCCTAAATTAATTGCTCTAAATTTTTCCTTCTCAAAAAGTACAAAAGAGACCTTTAGGCTTCAAGGAAGGGGGAAATCATACCCTTTGTAAGACCCCAAGTCCTTCCAAAGTAATTCCCTATTTTTGGAAATGTGTTAAGGAGCTAGTGGAACCTTGTGGTAACTTATCAATCATTTGAGTCCAATGGTGAGCTCTTGAGATTGCTGCACTATAAAAACAACAAAGCAAGATCACAAATTAGGTGATATCTCCCTTGTGCTCTTTGTAATTTGTATTTTATACTTCATAGCTTTAAGTTGACTTAATCATTAAATTCCATACTTGAAATTATGTTAGAATTTATAATGAGAATTTATGATTTTGCTTATGAGTGATGGTCATAAGTATGGGATTGAATTTTAATTATTTATTTTATCTTAATGTATTTTTGGCTTTCAACTATTTCTTCATGGATATCATAGATGGGGTGACATTGTCAAAACAAAAGTAATATAACACCAAATTTTGGTTGGCTTGTCAAAGTGCATAAGTTAATCATAAGTAATTTTCCAAATATTTCCACAACTTATCACAAAACTTTCTTAAACCAGAACTTAATAAGTATTCTTGGGAGACACACCCAAACTACAAGCCACTTTTTGATTCAAATTTTATTCTTAATCTATCTTTGAGTTAACATGTGGCCTAAAATCCATTTTTCAACTTGCATTATCAATTGACATATTAACTATGGACCTTTTAGTGTGTTTTAGTGTGTGTTAAAATGTTAAGTAAAATGGAGTCAAAGGTTGCTTGCATGGTTGTATGGTTATTGCATTTGTAGGACTACGTACATGGGTAACCAAGATGAGCTAAAGCCTACATAGAGGACAAGGAACAAATTGTTTAGAAATCAAAGGAGAAGATCATCCACATGGTCTTCAAATGAACATCCAAAGAACATGGACAAGGACCAAATATTGTACATGAAAATTTATCATCATTAAAGCATACAGAAGATCAAGGTTGTGGACAAGGAACGATGAATTCAAAGGATGAAGTAAGTGAACAAAGATGTCCTTAAGAAATAGAAGAAAACTTGATAGAATTGAAGGCTCCATAGGTAAATACATCTTTGAGAAACAATAGACATCTTTCTTCAAGCAAAGATGTCTTCATCATAGAAAGACATCTTTATAGAATGTAGACCAAGTTCAAAAAGACATCTTCCATTAGACAAAGACTTCTTCCAAGAATGAAGATTTCAGAAAGATCTCTTTCACTAAATAAAAACATCTTTATAGAATTGAAGGGAAATTTAGAAACATGTCTGAGGCATGATGAATACTTCTCCCATGATCATTAATGATTGTTGGTTAGTGGTTGCACAAGTTCTAAGATGGATTTAGAAACACAACGATATAAGAAGACTTGATGTGCATTGGAAAATATGCAAGATTATTTTTAATCATTGTACAATCAATTTGTAATCATTTGTTTACTTTGTTACTCCTCATTATATTATCATTTTGGCATTGTAAAGTGTGTTGTACCTAAACATACAAGGATTAGCAAACTGAGTTGCATCTATCCATTGTAATTATTCTCCCTTGTTGCCCTATGAAGTTGATGTGCTTCTTGTAGGAAGACATCTTGCTTAAGCTTGTCAGGATCCTATGGGATTGAGCTGTTGGTGCTGTAGTAAAACACTCTATTTTGGAGCTCAAGATTGTAAAGGTTGTGAAAGCCTAGAAACCATATTTCCAAGCCTAACAAGACCTTGCAGGGTTGAGTGATTGGTGCTACAGTACAACACTCTAGAGTGGGGCTTGAAGATTATACAAGGTGTGGACACTTCAACCACATTTTGAGAGCAACAAAGTTTGGAGGTGTGCTTGTGATCTACCCTAAGAGTGTATACTACTCAAGTTGGGGAACCACATTAAATTTAATGTGTTTGCTTTGTTTGTTTAAGTTTTAATTTGGGGAACTTATTCATCTTGCCTGCCCCCTCCTCTAAGTCCACTGATCCACATTAACCATGTAAGGGCTAACTCCATTACAAACATGTCTTTCTTTCTCTAGTAACACAAATAGGGTTTCATTGTCACAAAGTATGCTAATTTGAACAAGAAACCTCAACCATGCCCTAGCTTCCAATATTTGTAAATCTTGAATGATCAACATCCAATCATTAAATGTTTTAGTAACCTCAAACTCAAAATGTTTTTAGCTAAAGTGATAGTAGCGATAGAAACATTGAAAGAAAATATTCCTGCTTGAATAAAAATGGTAAAAAGAAAACATATACATTGATGAAAGGCTTACAAGCATCTACTTTGCTAAAATTGCAATAGGGAGATAAAAACTTCTTTGGTGAAGATATCTCTATAGTAAAAAGCCTCCAAAGAAAAGTATTTGTTGAAAAATGTTTGCTTCACTTAAAACCTAAGAAATGTAGGACCAAATATCTTGGTGGTAGAAATGCATGCTTCACTAAAATCATAGGGTATGCTCTAGTAAAAATATTATAGTTAAAGATGTGAACTTCTCTCATAAACATGTACAATATTCTTTGCTTAAAAAGGTCCCAATCCCTTTATCCTTGGAGATGATATCATAAATTTTTTTTTGCATATTGCAATTATAATTTTTATTTTTGTATTTAAATAAGTAGTACTAGTAATAGGCAAGGGTGGTTTCCACAACATCATCCTATAGCATTACGATAGAAATGTAAAATGATAATATTCCTAACTATGAATGGTTTCTTAATCTCGAGGGTTTCCTGTACAATTATTGTGGCATAAATTTTTTTGGTGAAGAATGATTTGAAGATGAAAAATTCTAATGTATCTCAGACTATAGAGGCTATGAAGAATTCTAAAGCTTTTGATTTTATTTTACCTCATCATTTATATGAATCCTTGTTAAAAGGTATCACTTTAGGATACATATTTCTTCATATTATTAGATTTATTCACCCAACTAAGGGTTTTATACTAGTAATTTAGGTTATCCTTAAATGCTATGGAATTAATGTTTTGCATGCTTGCTATTTTTATAAATATTTTTTACTTGTCAAACTATCAAATTCTAAAATGGTTGAAAATCATTAGATCTTAAAGTTTTCATGGATCAATGTAATATTTTTATTTATTAGGAATGGAAAGTGAAATTTGATATTTATTCTTTTCATTACTTGAAAATTCCTTGTTGGAAACAAGGAAACACCATACAGTTGTGTAGATTGGTGGATGAAGTGGACTCATTACCTGTTATCATGAAACAAAATGATGTCTTAGTTATCAACATCAAAATTCAAAGATAGAATTCAGACATTAGCAATCAAATAACATTATAGTATAAACCACCATTAATTGATAGCTATAGTTGCATGAAGTCCTAGTAGCAATAAAGAAAGAAAAATAAAACATAAGAAAAGTATAAAATAAATCCAAACCAAATAATGTAAAATATAGAAGAAATTGTAAAATGATTAAAAAGGAAAAATGTACTAAAAATAGTATAAAACAAAAAAGTTAAAAATTGAGGAGTCACATCATTTGATTAGCATGGATGACCATATTGCCCATGACTAAGCTGGAAGGAGGAGATCTAAAAAATTGACCATGCTTGTCCATTCATTAAGGTGTATCAGTCACTAGTTCTTGTAGGTTCATAGAAAGGTTTAAGTTCTTGCATGTTGAATAATAGCTTTTTATTTGGGCTTTCATATTTGTATATTAACATGGCCCCAGAAGGAAAGGTTTTAGAGATAATATAAGGTTCTTCCCATAATGTTTGGAACTTAGTTCTTTGTGGTACATGTGAGGGATTCTAGTATAGGATCCTATCTCTTAGTTGAAATTTTATTGTCTTGATTCTAAGGTCATGTCATTGTTTATTAAATGCCTTATGCACTTTGTTAGATCACAAGGCCACTAGTTGGTTCTTATTTAGCACATTGAGATTCATCAATATTTATTTCTATGCTAGGCTAAGGTCAAGGCAAAGGTTATAGATGGTTGATAATGTATGGAGCTCCACTTGGATTGAAAGTGCTGGTAATTTACCATTCAAAATCTCATAGGGAGACTAGCTAATAGGAAGTTTCCAAGTGGAGTAGTAGGCCCAAAGGGCATCATTGAGTTTCCTATATTTACTAACTATTCTTGTTAGTATTTTTGCAATCTTCCTATTTGTAACCTTTGCTTGACCATTAACTTAGGGGTGGTAGGGTGTTGTTAATTTATGCTTAAACCCCAAGCATTACATGAGCTTCTGAAAGGTGTTCTTATAAAGTGAGTTCAATTATCAGAAATAAGTGCACATGGCACTCCAAACCTATTTACAACATGTTGTTGTACAAATAAAATAGTTATAGAAGATGTGAAACTAGTGATGATAGCTACTTTTTCTCACTTTGTATAGTAGTCAACAGCTACTATGATGTATGTCTTTCCATTAGACATGAAAGTGATGGGACCAATGAAATTGATACTCTAAATATTGAAGGGCTCAAGTGGTTGGATCTATTGTTGAGGCACCTCAATACAAACAGTCATTCCACCATAACATTGGCAACATTCATAGGAGTAGACAAAGTGGTCAACATCCCTAAAAAGTATTGGCCAGTAATACTATGCCATGAGGAGCTTAATGACTGTGCAACTTCCAACATAGTGAACCCCACAAGGACCCTCATGAGCATCTAGTAGCATGTGTAGTTGATCATCATCAGGTATGCACCATCAAACTAGGCCATTAGTGTACACCTTGTAAAGATGTTTATTGATTTTCATGAAGTGTTTTTCCTGGTGAAGAAACTATTATTTCTTCCTATTGTCCCTCTCCTATGGCATCTCCTAAGTGAGAAGATAGCTAAGAATGTCATCTTACTAGTTGGTTTTAGTGGGCACTTATATAGTTATAGCCCTAACAAAGAGGATTTCATTAGAAAACTGATCTAAAAGTGGCTCTTCTCCTCTTAGTTGTCCCATCTCAGTCAAGATAAGTGGTCAGAAACCACATTCTTGGTCTTCTTTCAATATACCATTGTTAGATCGAATTCCTACAAGATCACCATCCACTGTATGACATGAGGACTCATCGTTGGCTTATTCATCAAGAACTAGATTGCATTGTGATTAGTGTGCATAAAATCCTTGTACCCAAGCACATAGTGCCTAAATTTTCCAAGGCAAACACGATTGTTATTAATTCTTTTTCCATTGTGGTGTAGTTTAGTTGTGCACAAACAATGCTTCTGCTTGCATAGTGGATGCAGTAAGGACATGTTTGATTTTTCAACTATGTGAGCATAGCTCATAAAGCATAATTGGATGTGTCCATCATGATGCGAAAGGGCCTAGACCAATTAGGTGCTTGTAGAATTGGAGTTTCTATAAGCTTTTACTTGAGTTACTAGAATGCACATTCATATTCCTTAGTTTAAATAAATGAAGCATCCTTCTTTATTAGCTCAACCAATGGTTTAGTGATTTTAGACAAATTCTTGATGAATCACTAGTAGTAGCGAGTGTGGCCAAGGAATGACCTCACATCTTTAACTATTTTTAGCTATTTGGTAATTTCCTAGATGACCCTTATTTTTTTAGGGTTCACCTTAATCCATTTCTAAGAAATTATTATGCCTTAACACAATTCCCTCCTAGATAATCAAATGGCTTTTTTCCAATTAAGTCTAAGGTTTATCTCCACATACCTTTTTAACACTTTTTCAAGATGGTTCAAAGCTTGCTCGAATGTAGCCCCATAGGTGGAGAAATCATCCATGAAGACTTCATACCAGTACCAATTTTCTATTGGAAAATGCTTAGGACAAGGCAGTATTGCATAGGCTAAACAACATCTTTCTATATCCAAAAGTCCCTTCGGGACTTGTGAATCTAGTTTTGGCCTAATCCTCCAATGCTATCTAGATTTGGTTATAGCCACTATTATCATCCTAGAAGATGTACTAATAATGCCCAGAAATGGTGTCCAACACCTGGTCCACAAACGGTAATGGAAAGTGATCCTTGTATGTTTCCATGTTCAACAGCTTGAAGTCGATGCAAAATCTTCATTTCCCACCTTTCTTTGATAATATCAAAAGTGGGCTAACCCACTCACTATCTGCAATGAGATAGATAGACCTTGTGTTGAGGAGTTGTTCAATCTCCTCTTGGATAATCTACTTCAATTTAGGGTTCAACTGCCACTGTAGCTACCTCTTTGTGTAATGGATGCATCTGTGTAGATGCAATGTTGGCATATCCTTGGATCAATTCCAATTAGCTCATGCTATGGCCAAGCAAAGACTGTTGGCCATTTGTTGACCACCTCTAATAGCTTCTTTTTCTGCATAGGAGCAAGGTTGACATTGATAACGACTAGCTTGCCAATTTTTTTAGAAAAGCATATTTCATTTTGTCTAGTAGGGTTTTTAACTCAAGGGGCTCCTATTTAAAGTTATTAAGGATTTTCAACTCTCTCCAATTGGTATCATAAGGTTCATCGGAGAGTTGACGATGGATTTGCTCCATTTCATCCATGCCTTTAATGTAGGCACTCATCAAGCTCTCAGTTTGTTTCATGCACAAAGTTGAATTTCTTTTAGATTCAACTGTTAGCCATTGGGGATCCTCTTATTTTGTGGCTTCTATGTACAGGTGCCTTTGGATTTCTATGACATCTGCACATTGCCTACATGCTATTATTATTTTACTTTTCACTATCCATAATTTCTATACACAGTGACACCTTGTGTCATAGTATGTGATGCATGGAACATAGTTTCTCTTAATTCTTTCCAAAATTATTTTCCTTAGGAATTTTCAAGGAGAGGTTGTTAATTTCAAGCCACAAATCTATTATACTTAGCTAAGCCCTTCCCTAGATGATTGAAAATTCCCCTTTGCAATTATTCATACAAATCACTAGGAAGCTAACTGGATAGGACCACTCACAAGTGGTGGTCACAATGTCCTTCACTAATCTCAAGGGGATAGTAATGGACTGATATGCTATGTCAAGATGAATTTTGCTCTTCTTAAGGAGAGATGGCTATAAGTTAATAGTCCTTGTGGCGTTTCTTTACTACGAATACACTAGAATTTCACTTTGCATGGTTGGAGAGGATGGAAATTGAGTTGAGGATGGAGCTATAGGTGTAGAATGGTCAAGAGTGTAATATGGAAATGGGGACACGCCTCTTAGAAATTGTGCTCTATAATACTTAGGTGGATAGTGGTGGTGTTGAAAAGAAGCATGACTAGAAGAGTCATGTAAAGAAATGGACTACTAAACATAGTACCTATATGGATCTAGCTAGTGATATGGATACAAATACCTTGGTGGTGGCATTCCTCATGATTATGGGTGTTGCAACTACTAGTACTACTCATGAGGTTGAGGTGGAGCTCCACTCAGATAATAGGCTTGTTGGTGGAACTGCCTATAGTTGCCTTGAGGATAAGGCAAACTTGTGGGTGCTTGCCTTTTTACCAGCCTAGGATTCAAAGCATACATCCTAGATTCCTACAAGTGTGAAATAATAGAAAAACATTCCTTAGGATGCTCATATTATTATATGTCACATCCACCATCATCATCTATTTCAAAATCTGCAACCTCTTCAATGGCACCAACTTTCCCCTTATCCCTTTAATGGGTACATTCAGCTTCCTTCCCTCTCCTTTAGTTATGACCACTACTTTGCCCTGTGGATTCTTCTACAATTTGGAAAATAGTTTGAAACTCTTCATCCAAAGAGTCCCATATTTTATATATATTAACCAATATTTTAGAAATGTATTTTTTTACTGGAAAGGATCCTAAAATCTTTGGTGGATGGAAGGATCCTAGTTGTACTCCTTTGCACTTTCCCCTTTGCTCAACTCATTTTCTTCTTTGGGCACTTGCTCAATCATCCATTAGATCTAATGAACTCTCTTAGTTGTAAAAGTCTCTCTTGGGCATAAGCTACAAGGGTTCTCCTTCTTTCTATCCTAAGCCCATCTATGATATGGCAAAGGTGCTCCCTTTGAGAGAAACCATGGCCTGGGCATTAGTGCAACAATGAGTAATATCTGCTCATGGCCACATCCAAGGATGTATGTGTTTCTTACTTACACCTTTGGATCAAATTCCTCAAATTAGACACTCAGGAGTATGTTTGATACTTATCATTGAAGAGTTTAATCATCATACTCCATCATTTGATTAATTTTGATTGTAAGGAATGGTATCAACTTTCATCCTCGATGAGTGTCCTAGAGAACATCTTTAGTTTCTGCCATTTATTCTTAATGTTCTATAAGATGTGTGCATTATGAAAATATTGGAGATGATTTTCTGAATTAGAGTTGTATCCCCTTTCAAACTTGGGAATATTATTCATATTCAATCGTTTGATCCAACTATCTTTCACATGCCTCATTTGGAATCCTCCTAGCCTCTACATTATTTAGCATATTTCTTGTTGCAACCATAGGCTCATCATATTCATAACTCCTATGATGGCCATGATGCCTATGATTCCCCCTACTATCACTTCATTCATGATGGTGGACCTTCCTTGATTACCCATGCCCTTGGTCTCTATTATTTCATGGGGTCTATGATCATCTCTATCCTACTAGTCACCTCCATCACAATTTCTCCCTTTGTGGCTTTAGTTGGAGCTAGAGGAGGAAGATGATGATGATGAAGAAGGCAAAGAGTAAGGAGGACTAGCAATAGAACAATTCCTACTACTTTCTCTCCTTTAATCATGGTCATGATCACCATGTTTATCATTATTATGATGCCTATTATTGTTCCTGCATTGACTTCCTTCTTTGGAGCTCCCATGGTCATGAAACTCATTCTTCCCCAAACCAAGGTTGTTTACAATTGATTGTAAATTTTGGTTAAGGGTCCCTTCATCAAAGATAAGGAGAGGAGAGTCTATGTTTCAAGAACCCCTTGAAAAGGGATCCTCTTCTTTCTTTTAACCTAGCAGGAACAAGGGGTTTGTGAACCACTTGCCCTTCGATGCCTCGTAGCATGCCTCCATCTATGAATCTTTCCTCCGTTGTGCATCTATGGGATGATAATACCAATAGTAATGATCTTGCATAACATACTTAGAATTGAGCCCTTGGATGCCAAATCTCATGATATTTCTACGTAGCATCATAGGAATGGATAGATTGGGTGACAACACAATGTTATCCTCCATGTCCTTCCATTGTAGTTGTTCATCCTAGTGCAGGATGAAGGTGAAATTTGGAACATGCTCATCTAGATGAGTATAGATTAGTTTGCATTACTAGGGTATGAGTGGTTTTGGACCTTCTATTTTTTGAGTGAAAGTATGCTTGAATAGGGGTAGAGATTCTTCCCCGTGAGAAAAAGCCATATTAGTTTAACAAAAAAACAAGGTGCTTTTGTTATTATTACTTTTCTTAATGATTTCAACTTTAAGGTTAATTACAATGTCATTGGATAATTGCACTAACTTCTAGATAGCACGCATAGCTACCTAAAGTCCCTAGCCATAGTGCCAATGATGAGCAGCAAGTAGTTCCTATGCCAAACTAGACGAACCACCAGCATTTACTAAGTGATTTGATCAAATTTTGTAGACTTTAGCTCTCTAAGTATACATTAAATAGGCAATGAATATTAAGTAAGTGACCATTGTCTTCCCAATTCCACTTGTGATGTAGAAGGGTATGGTTAGGTATATTTGAAGTATATGATTTGTATCATTTTTATGATTTTCATTTGATTTTCCTAAGTGTAGAAAATAAAGTAATTAAATTCTAATTAATCTAGTAACTAACAAATTAATACCTTGACTAATCTTAACATAAGCATTCATTTCCATATGCTATACACATCCTAAACACATTGCAATGCTACTAGGTTACCAAACATAAGTGCTATTGGGATTACCAAGTGTTAACATATGCTTAAGATGGTCATACTTATGTGCATTAATTATCTAATACCAATTAATTAATTAAATGCATTAAATAAATTTCATGAATAGTAAATATTTTTATTTCCATTCACTTTGAAGTGTCCAAGTACATCAAACCATTCACTATTCCACAAGTGCATGCATTTATATAGGCAAAACTAGACACTTCATCAATGCGTATCCATTAACACATCAAACCATGCATCAACATGTACACATTGATGGGATCACATGATGCCATAGCATTGACATAGGCAAATCCATGATGATTCATTAATTTGTAATACTTACACTTGTTTCATGTGATACTACATATGCTTAATGAATAAGGACCACGTATTATCTTTTTTGTGAAGATTACTGATAAATATACATAGGTTTTTACATTAGCAATAATATAATAATACCAACTACTAGGAAAATAGTCACTTTTTATTTTGACTATTTGTTGCCTTTTGCTAATGTGTTTAAGTTACATTCATAGTTGCTTATAGTCATTAAGTTCAACTAATGTAAGAGCCTAGCTTGTTCTTGGTTTAGATGGTTCCAATCAAATTTCTAGTGAAGATGGTGGATACCTTGGTTGACACAGGAGCCAACCATAATTTTCTTCAACCAAAATATTTTGTTTAAATCTAAGCTATTATCTCTTCATTCCTGGAAAAGATTATCAAATGCATAACTTATAAGGTCAACTAAAATTTGGGAAAAAATAAACAAAAATATATGCAATCTTTTGGTACTATTTCCATACTAGAAGCTTACTTATTAAGTTTCTTGGACAAGTCTCTATAAAAAAGATATTATGATCTTGACTACTAATAAAATCATCATTCACTACATGATCTAAAAATATCAATAGAAAGCCATAATAGCCTTCAACATTTAACAACCTAACATGAAAATAAATAAGAAAAATTATTAACTAATTTTTAACATTAATTATGATAAATTATGCATAATGGTACCTCATCAAACATACTAGCTTATTATGAATTCCAAGTTGTCTCCAAGTAATAACCTCCATAACTTCTTCCATGGTCCCAAAACCACCTAGTAATAAGAAAATAAAATTATTTCAACTACAATGGAATATATTAAATATAACAAAATGAGGTACAGATATAACAACTACTTGGTAAAGTAATAAAGGCATTTTAGTACTATATCATCATTACTTTCCTCTCGTGCATAGTATTAATAATATGAACATTGTTGATTGTGTTTACTAATGGTCTATGTGTAGCAAAAATCATAAGAAAAGACTTAAACTATTAGTATGATATGCACAAGTACACTACACTAATAAAAGATGACTGTTATTGGAATAGTACCTACTCATATGCAAAAAAATTTGGTACCACTTTGTTATTCAAGATACAATAATCAAATAATAAGTTCACAAAGAAAATACTTTAATAAGAATCCAAAGTCATAATTGGTGTAGGAACATCTCTTCGTATTTCCTTGTGCTTGTCGTACAAGTTGTTTTTGCAGGTTTAACGCTTGGAGAAGACCTAGATGCATGTGTCCAATTTTTATATGTGTTTTTGTGTTAATCTTTATGATGAAGATTCTTGGATGTTTTGGCATGGTTGGAGGTGTTTTTGGCTTATTTTGATGAGTTTGGGAGGTTCTAAGATCTATGGAGACTTTTTGGGAGACGTCTAGAGGCTTTCAACATCAAAACAAGCATTTTTATTAATAGAACCTTAAGGATATATGTCTTTGGAAATAGAAATATGTCTTTCCTAACATGAAGATGCCTCCAGTCCATAAAAGATGTCTTCCAAAAGTAGTAGATTTCTCTTTTGAGAGTAGGGCTTTAATAGAAGATGTCTCCCCAAAAATATAGATGTCTTTCCAAGGATGTCTTCCTTAAAGTGAAGACATCTCTAGTCCCAAGAAGACATCTTCCAAAAACAATAGATGTCTGTTCTGAGAATAAAGTTCTCACAAAATATGTCTACATGAAACAAGAGATATCTGTGTCATTGAAGAAGAAAAGCTTTGATGTGGTGTTTCGATTGGAAAACATCCAAAGGACTCCAGATCTATGTGGAAAACATCTATAGAGGCAAATAGAAAGCTTTCTAGGATTTTGGATCTTTATAATGATGTATGCCTTGATCCATGAGAGAAAGAGGAGGAGAGTTTATATGCAAGGAGAACTAGGTAAGAGATATTGGGTGAGGGAAATAGGTGATTGTAGCTTTAAGATCAGCTTATGATGTGTTGATCTATGTGTTCTATTCTTTTGTATCTCACTTATGAGTTAATATCTCAGTCTCAGGTTGTGGGAGAGATTTCTCTTGGTTGTGTCTTGCATTGAGAATAGTCATTGTGTGATTGTAAAGCCTCAAGCTCTATAATATCATTTGAGTGTGATAGGTTTTTGGATGCTTGTGGGCTGTGTGAACCCTGTTGTAATCTTTGAATAATTTAATTGAAGATAGATAGTTTTCTTATTTTTCTAGTAAATAAATTTATCTTTGCATAATATCTAGATTTACTGCATTGAAGGTGATTTAATTATGGAGTGAGCTTGCTCCAATGTTATTGGTATGAGAACCTAGTTTCATTATTACTTTGATTTTGGTTGAGGATTTTGTTAATTTTAGATGGCATCCAAGAAGAAATAGGTGCAAGCTTTGAATTGTGACATGGAGAGCATGAAGTCAACCTTCAAGATGATGGTTGCTCGATTGGATGAAATTAGAGCAAAGGTGAATAGACAAGTCTATCCTAGCCATATTTTGACATGTGAAGATGAAGAGCATGAATGTTCGAATAAAGAAAATTCATAACTAGGTGGATATGGAGTAGATGAAGAGGAAGATCAATCCAGCTATGGGAGTGTAGAAAACCATCAGTCAAGGATTCAAATGGAAGGGAATCCTATTCCTAAAATAATAACTCCAAGGGCTCTAATGGTGCTCAGTACTTCTTCAAGCAAGCTTGATGATGAAGATGAGGAAAGGCTTTCTAGAGCATTCAAAAATGCTTCAAGACTTCCATATGTAGAGTTGAATACTTTCAATGGTGTAGATGGCACCAATGCTTTTGCAAGTTGGCTAAAGGTACTTGAGAAACAATTTTTGTTGGAAGAGGTAGCAAATAACTTAAGGGCACCTATTATTGAATCTAGATTAGAAGGTATGACTTCTACATGATTATGAAAGGAGTCCCAAGGTTATGAAAGATGTAACAATTAGCCTATCAAAGATTGAAATCTAATGAAATATATGTTGAAAAGGAAATTTGAATGGCCTCATCAAAGACAAGAAAACATTATGAAGTTGAAATTCCTATGGCAAGGTGACAAGGATGTCAAAGAATTTTACATTGAATTTTGTAATCTATTCCATCAAGCTAAGGTAAACTTGGAGGAGCATGATCAAGCTTCAATCTTTTTAAGAGGTCTCAAAATGATGTACTAACAAGAGTTGTCTTTTTATGAGCCACAAACACTTAATGAGGCTTATGATTTGACACTCAAAGCTGAGAATAAATTAGGTGGATTTGGAAACAAGAGCAAACAAAATTCTAAGGATAAAGAGAAGGGATCTAGATCTAATAAGGTATCCAAATCCATATCTAAAAACAAGGAGGATAGCCAAAATAAGAAGATTGAAGGAGATGATGAGTAGGATAAATCTAAGAAGGACCTAAGCAAGAAAGGCAAGGATCAAGGTAAGCTCATCAAAATTTTATTGCTTGAAGTATGGAGAATGGGGACATAAGAAATGGAAATGTCTACTTCAAAAGGCAGCCAAGGGTAAATATGTGCAAACCATAGAGGTGGAGAAGACATCAAGCCCAGCTCTTCAGAGAGGTAATCCTAATGCTCCAAAAATTAAGTTTTTGAATTAAATTCTTATGCATTCATGGGGAATGTGAAGAGATGGGATCATCCTGATAAGAAATTTTTATTATGGATTGGGGCTAGTTGTTTGCTTAGTGGGAAATGGATTCATGTTTTGATTGATGGGGGAGCCCAAGAAAATTTTATTTGTTTTAAGGTAGTTGCTATATTGGGTTTGGTAACTAATCCTCATCCAATAACAAATAAGGTGCATTGATTATCTAAAGATTTTTTCCAAGAGGTAAAGGAACAATGTACTTTGAAATTTAAAATTGGAAGTTTTCATGATGTTGTGAGGTATGATGTGCTTCCAATAGATTGTGCTGATGTAATTCTTAGTAGACCTTGGAATTTTGACAATGGTGCTTAGTTTGATGAAGCAAGACATGTGTGGGGTGTTGTTAGACCTGATGGAATCCATGATTTGATTCCTATGATAGCTAAGTAAGTGAGGCAGCAAAGCTCACTTAATGCTTTCCTAATCCTTCTAAGAGAGAATGAATATATTAAGGAACATGATGAAACTAGTTTTGGTTTTGTTATTATGACAATAGTTGCTAGTAACCATGATGATGTGTATGTTGAACTTCCTACAAGTGTGCTAGGCTTTAAGGAGAAATTTCCCAAGGTATTCAAGGGGAAATTGAATGGACTACCATCGATGAGGAATTTACAGCATCATATTAACTTCATTCCTAGAGCTACCATTTCAAATGAGAGAGGTTACCAGATGGCACCAAATTAAAGGGCTAAATTGCAAAGGCAAGTAGAATGATTATTTACAAATGGATTTGTAAGGAAATCCATTTCACCTTGTGTAGTTCTCGTGGTGCTAGTGCTAAAGAAGGATAGTGATGAATGGAGGATGTGCATTGATTCTAGGGTAGTGAATAGGATTACAATGAGGTACAGGTTTCCTATTCCAAGGATGGATGATATCCTTGATGTCCTTATCAATGCTAAGATTTTTGGCAAAATTGATTTAAAGAGTGGGTACCATCAAATCAAAATCAATACTGGTGATGAGTGAAAGATAACTTTCAAAACACTGGATGGATTTTTTGGGTGCCTGGTGATGCCATTTGGGCTCATTAATACACCTTCTAAATTCATGAGGTTGATGCATGATGTATTGAAGGAATTAATTGGCAAGTGTTGTATTGTCTTTTTGGATGATATTTTGGTGTATAGCTCCAATGAGGAAGAGCACTTGAGGATGATGTGCCTTAAGTTAGACAAGGCAAAATTGGTAATCAACATGAAGAAAAGCCATTTCTTCAAGAGGGAAATCACATATTTGGGGCATGTGATTTCTAAAAATTAGATTCAGATGGAAGCTACAAAGGTGAAGGCTATGAGGGATTGGCCAACTCCTAAGAATGTTGGGGAGGTAAGATAATTCCTTGCTTTAGTAGGTTTTTATAGACAGTTCATAAAAAATTTCAATGTTATTTCATGGCCTATGTTTGCTTTGTTGAAGAAAAATAACGAATTTAGGTGGAATAATGAAACCAAAGGGAGCTTTAACTTGTTGAAAGCAGAGATTACTAGTGAATTGGTGCTTGCAATTCCATATTTTTAAAATCTTTTTCATGTGGAGATGGATGCAAGTGGACTTGCCATTGAAGGGGTACTTTCACAAGAAGGTAGGCTTGTTTCTTTCTTTTTTGAAAAATTGAATGATCCATGAAAAAAAAGATAGGATATATGAGAAGGATTTGTATGCTATTCTTCAAGCAATCAATAATTGGAAGCATTACTTGTTACCCAAAGAATTCACTTTGATGATGGACCACAAAGCACTTTAATTTCTAAACTCACAAAATAAGTTGAGTGCAAAGCACATGAAGTGTGTTGCACAGCTACAAGAGGTCAATTTTTTGTTGAAGCACAAAAGTGAAAAAGCCAATGTGGTAGCTTATGCATTATCTAGGGCACATGTGGTAAAATTCAGTATACCTCATGTGGAAGGTATGGGTGGTTTTTCTTGTTTATATGAGCATGATGTTGATTTTGGATAGGTTTGGTGGAGCCTCAAAGAGCCATTGAAGAATAGGATAGACCAATGGAGGAACTATCATATTCAAGATGAATTGTTATTTAAGAATGGAAAGGTATATGTTCCTAATTATGATTTTAACAAAAAATATTTTGTTTGAAAAGCATTATAGTGGCATGGCAGGTGACATGGGTAGGGATAAAACATTGGAACTTATGGGTAGGCACTATTTTGGCCTAATATGGCAATAGAAGTCTCAAAATTTGTGAAGGAGTGCTTGAAATGTTAGAAGTTCAAATGAGGTAAAGGTTTGGATGAACACTATATGCCTTTGCTAATTCCCAAAGGTCCATGGGAAAGTGTGTCAATGGACTTTGTGAGTGGCATTCCAAAGACCAAGAGTGGTAACGATGAAATTTTTATTGTTTTGGATAGGTCCTCCAAGGTGTCACATTTTATTCCATGCAAGAAGGTGATTGATGCCTCTCATGTTGCAAATTTATTTTTCCAGCATGTTGTGGAACTACATGGTATTCCCTTGAATATTTTTAGTGATAGAGACTCCAAGTTTTCAAGTCATTTTTGGAGGTTCCTTTAGAATATTTTATGGGCAAAATTGAATTTTTCTAGTGCATATCATCCACAATCTAATGGCCAAATAGTGGTGGTGAATAAATCCTGCCTAAGCATATTGAGATGTTTATGTGATGGTTAGCCAAATAGGTGGGAAAAATTATTGTGCCATGCCTAAATTTTCATATAATAATGATTTTCATGTTCCAATTGGCAAAAGCCCATTTGAGGTAAATTATGAGTTTTGTTCAAGAATGGTGTACACTTTGAAGAGCTTTGATGATGAAGATCAACTTAGTGTTGATTTTGTGCAAGAGATGAGGGATCTCCATGCATAAGTAAAATCAAATCTTGAGAAGAAGGCTAAAAAGATAGTCCTCAAGAGGAATGTGGGCAAGTAGAAGCCTAATTTTATTATTGGTGACTTGGTTTGAATGCACTTGAGGAAGAAGCAATTAAGAGGTGTTAACTTCTCAAAATTAAAAGCTAAGAAGATGGGGCCTTTCAAAATTAAGGATAAAATTAATGAAAATGCTTTTGAAATTAATTTACCAAAATATGTTGGTATGTCTATTGTATTTAATGTTTCAAATCTTGTGCACTATGATGGACCAACTAATGAGGAGACCATAAAGAAAAGCATCAATGAGTTAAAGGGACTTATTAATCAGTGCAAGACTTCAATGGAGAAGAAGATAATCATACTCAAGTAGAGAGAAGCTTCTAGCACTCAGGGAGTTAAGAGGCATGAATATTTGATCCATTAGAAGGATCAATCTGTTGATGATGTTGTATGAGTCCATGAAACCAAACTGGTTGAGTAGGGTATCATTTTTGCCCCTACTCTCTTGTTCACATGAGTTCACTTTTTGAAGGGTGGAAGAGCTAGTGAGTTCCTTGTGCTTGTCCTACAAGTTGTTTTTGCAAGTTTTGTTCTTGGAGAAGACCTAAACATATGTGTTCAGGTTTTGTGTGTATTTTTATGTTGATTTTTATGATGAAGATTCTTATATGTTTTGGAATGTTTTGAGGTGTTTTTGGCTTATTTTGATGAGTTTACAAGGTTCTAGGATCTATGGGGACTTTTTGAGAGGCTTCTAGAGGCTCCTGGCATGAAAACAAGAATTTTTATTTTTGGCACCTTTAGGAAAGAGGTCTTTGCAAATAGAATGACATCTTTCCTAAAGTGAAGATGTCTCTAGTTAATAGAATACATCTTCCAAAAATAGTAGACGTCTCTCCTAAGAGTAGGGCTTTTATAAAAGATGTCTCCTCAAAAAGATAGACATCTTTCCAAATATGTCTCCCCTGAAGTAAAGATGTCTCTAGTTCAAAGAAGACATCTTCCAAAAATAGTAGATTTCTCTTTCAAGAATAGAGTTCTCACAGAAGACATCTACATGAAACAAGAGACATCTATGTTGGTGATGAAGAAAAGCTCTGATGTGGCATTTCAATTGGGAAACATCCAAAAGACTTCAAATCCATGTGGGAAACACCTAGGGAGACAGATAGAAATCTTCTTAGGGTTTTGAATATTTATAATGATGAATGCCTTCATCCATGAGAGAAAGAGGAGAAAATTTTATATGCAAGGAGAACTAAGCAAGAGAGATTGGGTGAGAACATTAGGTGAGGGTATTAGGTGATTGCAGCTCCAAGATTAGCTTGCAATGTATTGATCTATGTGTTCTATTCTCTTGTATCTCACTTGTGAGTCAAGATCTTAGTCCTGGGTTGTGGAAGAGATTTCTCTTGGTTTTGTCTTGCATTGAGAACAACCATTATGTAATTATAGAGCCTCAAACTCTACAATATCATTTGAGTGTGATAGCTCTTTGGATGCTTGTGGGTTGTGTGAACCCTATTGTAATCTTCGAATAATTTAATTGAAGAGAGCTAGTTTTCTTATTTTTCTAGCAAATAAATTTATATTTGCATAATATCTAGATTTAGTGTATTGAAGATGATTTAATTGTAGAGTAAACATGCTCCAATAATCTTAGCCAAGAACATTTCCTCCCTTACTGAAAACAATGTCAACTACAACATCCTTTAGCGTAATGCTTCCTCCTCCATATATTAATTCTATCTTTCTTCCAACATTCATACCAAAATAATTGAGTTCAATAAATAAAAACATATAAATTTATAATACGTATGTTGAAAATTAGAAACAACTAACATGACCATTTCTAATCCAATTAGAAACAACTAACATTACCATTTCTAATCCAACTTGTTTAGCAGCATTTTCAAATCTATTATGCTTGCCTAACTTACTTCCACATAAAACAAAAATTCTTGTCATTGTACTAATTTAGACTTGTTAATACACATCATTCACTTAACTAAAATGCATGTTACCATTTTAATCTACTAAGAGAACTAGCTACAAGAACATGTTCTTCCTAATGCAAGTATATATTTTTCAACAATTAATGAGTAGCAAGATACCCCTATGACCAACCATATAAATTACAATCTTTCATGTGTGATCCGATTGAACTTTGTAGACCTTAGGTTCCCAAGTACAACAGTTCTAGGAAGTGAAATCCAATTGGGATGATAGTTGTCTTCTCAATTCCACTCTTGAGGTACAAGTTTAAGGTTAAGTGCAACTAAGGTATATGATTTTTATTATTTTATGTTTTATAAATTTAATCACCTAGAGTAAGAATAAAAGGTAGGGTAATTTAATATCTAGTTTATCTACTGCCTAGCTAGGCTAACACAAGTACTTATTCCCACTCTCCTGACACATCATGAACACATGCAGCATTGCTAGGTTACCAAATCTTAAGCATTTCTAGGTTACCAAGTGCTAAAAATTTGCTCAAAGTGGTCATGCTTGTGTTCCTTAATAACTGGAAATTAATTTCTTAATTAAAATACATTAAAGTAAAGTGCATGAATAAATGCATTAAAGGAAACATTAATCTATTCTCAGTGCTTCAAGGATTTTCAAAAGGGCTTATCTTTATTTTTGTCGCATTGTTGTGCTCAAGTACATCAATGCTGAAATAAAGGTCTATACACATTCAAACTCTTGCTATGGGAACTTAGAAATATTCTAACTCTGGAATGACTAAATTGTAGGAACTTTGTTACTCTATGCAAAAACTGATTAAAAATCATGTGCCCAAGTGCTATATTTATGGGCTAGCATATACCCACGATATCAAATATTTGACATTGCATCTTGGGATCTGATATTGGGCATTCGATATCAAGGCTCTAATATGGTGCACATGTCAAAACATGATTCATCATACCCCCACGACTGAATGAAAACTCATGCTGGAGTGAAGAAGAGGAGAAACAAGTTTCTTACAAATTATTGGATAGGTATGGGATTATTGATGGATAGAAAAACTAACTTAGAAAGAATAGATAGACTCTAAGTGCCCAAGTGTATAGATTACAATATTTTTACAAAATTAGGTGTTCATGATAAGAGATGTGAACACCCTAAACAAACTGACATCCAAATCCTTTGACAACTGAAGAGCAAGGAAGAAGATTCAATGATCATGAATAGTTCTTGTCACATGGTGGTGCTATTTAGCCTTTGATGAAGACAATCCTGCTTCTAGTCCACACTTTCCATTGCAATCACAACTAAATTTTGGATTAGTGTGCAATGTGTAACGTATAGCTTTTAAGTATCTTGTCTTGTCAATGGTTACACTTAGCTGGGTTGTGATTATGGAGGATTGATTTTGTTAATAGTGTTAGCGGGGAAATTGAAAAAAGGTGAAATGGATAAGTGGTCCATTAAATTCTAAAAGCTCAAACATGACGAAATGCCTGAAGAGGGTTTGAGAATTCACAATAATAAAAAGAGGATTTACTAAAAAATGTTGTGAAGATGTGCATAATTGGATGTCATTGATGAGGCATGCAAAAGGATTTGATTGTGAGAATGTCTAAGGGTAAAAAGCTTAACTAACCCAACCAAAGGATATGCAAGTGGATCCTTCCCAAAGCAAGCACAAGCCTTTTATTACCCATGCATAACTTCATACCAAGAATTTTGTGGGCCCCATAGATGATTAATGGTTATGAAGAGTTAAAGACAAAAACCTAGAAATAACTACCTAAGAATTTTAACACATCAAACTAGGACATCGAACAAAACCATGAAACCAGCAATGAAGTGAGACATGGAAAGCATAGGTGGAAGAGAAAGAGAATGGAATGGAATTCGTGATTAAGGTCTCATGAAGTCCCTTGTGAATTTTATGGTTAAATGACTTGATAAGATCCATCCTTAGTCTAGACCAAGACCAATCACATTCAATGACAATTGCATTGTCATTTTAAAATTAGTCCGCCCCACTGAGACACGAGAGTGCTCACATAGAACAACCACAATTCCTTATTAAAAAAGAAAAGAGTAGGAAGTTAGGAAGGGCCTTAGTTAGAGGGGACCGTTAGGCATGGGTAACATGTCTTTCTAGTCCCATAACCAATGCTTGGAGCCTATTTATTTTGTCTAAGGGATGTGCTTTGAATTCCCATCACTTGGTTTGGTTGTTTTCTTTTCTTATGATGGGAACCACACCATGCAAAGTCTTATTCAACTTCCTGTTATTGGTCAACACAGAACTGTAAGAAATTCATGAAAACACACATGCACCCAAGTAAGTAAAAAGGCACAAAGAGTACCAAATCCCCTTGAAGTCACACCCTATTCAAACCTTTGAATCCTTCAAATCTGAAAACTACCAAATTCACAAGTTCATGAAAGTTGCATTAATGAAAAAGAGACTACACATTTTTAGAACAAGGAAAACTATAGAGTTTGTGGATGGATGGATGTTGTGGACTCATTGCCTATTACATGAAAAAGATCCTAATCATTAGTACCAAAATTTAAAGCTAGAATCTAGACACCAACAATCAAATAATTGAATAGCACATGCCTATATCAATCAAACACATTGTACCCAATTGGCAATAAGGCATGTTATTATTAAAACCTAATAAGAAAATCACATCCAAGGAAAATATATAAAAAATTGTCAAATATTTTTAAAAAAGAAAAATTATGCATACTAACAATGTTGTAAAATAAAAAAACTTTGAAAAATCAATAACATAAAATAAAAAGGTGTAAGATAAAGAATGTGTAAAAAAAAAAAGTTGTAAAAGTAACAAGGTGTAAAACAAAAAGGATGAAAATTGAGGAGTTGCTTATATAGTTAGCATGATTGGCCATCTTCTCTATGACTAAGTTGAAAGGAGAAGATATAAAATATTCAGCGTGGTTGTCCATCTGATGAGGCATTTGTTGAATTAGCTAGCTTATGCTCGTGGAAATTTTTGACTTATTCTATGTTAACCAGATATTTCTTGTTTGGGCTCTTAGGTTTGTAGATGATCATGGCCCTAGAAGAAAAAGTTTCATAAATTATATAAGGTCCTTTCCACAACGTTTGAAACTTAGTTCATTGAGGTGTATGCATGGGATTCTAGTAGAGAACCTTATCTCCTGGTTGAACTTCCACTCTTCTAATTCTAAGGTCATGGTGCTTTTTTGTTGAATGTGCATCTCTTTAGATGATAGGATGATCAATCAATTTTCATCTAGCAAGTTGAGATTCATTAATCTTTCTTTCTGCACTAGACTTAAGTCTAGGTCAAGGTCATAGGTTGTTGAAAGTGTACAAAGCTTGGATTGAATAGGAAGTGTTGGTAATTTTCTATACACCAGCTTATAGGGAAAATAGCTTATAGGAAGTTTCCATGTTGAGTGGTTATTCTAGAGGGCATTGTTGAGTTTTGTGATCTAGTATTTTCTATATTTGCTGATAGTTCTTGTTAGAATCTTTGTAATTTCCCTATTGGTAACCTTCGCTTGACCATTGGCTTGGGGATGGTAGGATGTTGTTAGTTTATGTTCAACCCCCAAGTATTGCATGAGCTTCTAAAAAGTAGTGCCTATAAAGTGAGTTCCATTATTAGAAATTAATGCATGTGGCACACCAAATCGATTTACAACATTTTTTGTATAAAATAAGTAGCAATAGAAGATGTATATTTGGTGATGGCTACTACTTCTACCCATTTTGTACAATAGTTAATAATGACTATGATGTATGCCTTTTCATTTGACATGGGTGTGATGGGACCCATGAAATCAATGCCCTAGATGTGAAAGGGTTCCAATGGTTGGATCCACTGTTGAGGTTCCTCCATTTGAGTAGTTATTCCATCATATCGTTAGTAGCATTCACAAGAGTGGACATATTGATGAGCATCCCTAAATATTATTGGCTAATAATACCCTACCATCAGGATTTTAATGGTCATTCATCTCCTGGCATAGTGGCCCCCACAAGGACCTTCATGAGTTTCTTGGAGAATATGCAGTTGCTTAATATTAAGGACACACCAATGAACTAAGCCATCAGTGCATACCTTGTAGAGATGTCCATTGATCTCCATGAGACATTTTACCTAGTGAAGAAACTATTGTTTCCTCTGGTGATCCAACCCTTGTGGCATCTTCGGGATGAGAAGATAGGTTAGAATTCCATCATACCATTTAAGCTCAGTGGGTAATTGTTCAGCTATAGCCCCTACAAAGAGGAGTTCATCAGGAAATAGATCAAATATTGGGCTTTTCTCCTCTGTGTTGTCCCATCTCAACCAACACAAGTGGTCAACGACCACATTCTCAATGCCCTTTTGATCTACCATCACAAGTGGTTAGCCACTATATGACATGGGAGCTTACCATTAGCCTGTTGATCAATAAGTAGATGGCACTATGATTTGTTTGCATAAATACTTTGTATCCAAGCACATAATGCTTGAACTTCTCCAGAACAAACACCACTGCCATCAATTCTTTTTCTATGGTGGTGTAGTTTAGTTATGCACCCACAATGCCTTAGCTTGCATAGTGGATTTAATATGGATGTTTCTTGTTGTTCATTTGTGGTAGCATAGCTCCCAAGGCATAATTTGATGCATCCTTCATAACATAAAATGATCTGGACTAGTCAGGTGCTTATAGAATTGGAGTTTCTACAAGTTTCTCATTCATCTATTGAAATGCTTTTTCACATTCATTAGTCTAGAAAAATGGAGCATCTTTCTTTGTCAGATCCACCAACAATTTTACAATCTTAGAGAAATTCTCCATGAATCTTTGGTAGTAGCTAGTATGTCCAAGGAATGACTAAACATCTTTGACTATTTCTAGTTAGTGAGTAATTCCTTGGATGGCCCTTATTTTTTTTAGGATCTACCTTAATTCTTGCTCATGAGATTTGATGCCCCAATACAATTCCTTCCTAGATCATCAAATGACTCTTTTGCCAATTGAGCTAAAGGTTTGTTTCAACACATATCTTCAAAACTTGCTCAAGGCTGTCCAACGCTTGCTTAAATGTAGCTCCATAGATGGAAAAGTCATCCATGAAGACTTCCACATTACTACCATTCTAGTGTTGAAAAATGCTAAGGACTAGGCATTGAAATGTACCAGGGACATTACATAGACTAAAAGGCATTTTGTAATATGCAAAAGTCCCCCAGGGACTTGTGAATGTTGTTTTAGCCTAGGTCTCTGGTGAAATTTGAATTTGGTTATAGCCTCTATAACCATCTAGAAAATTGTAGTAACAATGCCCAAATATTGTATCTAACACCTGATTAATGAATGGAAATAGAAAATGGTCCTTGAATATCGCCATATTCAGTAGTCAACAATTGACCCAGACCTGCCACTTGTTAGCTTTCTTTGACACAAACATGAGTGGACTAACCCACTTGTTATCTGTAATGGAATAGATAAACCCCACCTTGAGAAGTTGTTTGATTTCCTTTTTGATGATCTATAGAAGTTTGGGGTTTAATTGCTTTTATGGCTACCCCTTAGGCTTCATGGCCAGATCAATGTAGATATGATGTTGGCATACCCTAGGATCGATCGCTATGAGTCTCGAATATGACTAGGGAATGGCTGCTAACCATTTTTCAATCACTTTTAACAACATATATTTCTATTTGAAGCAAGATTAGCATCGATTATTACCAGATTTTCATTTTGTGAGAACACATATTTCATGCCAACTAGTAGAGGTTTTAATTCAAGGGGCTCTTGCTTGAAATGTTCAGGAATTTCCAACTCTTCCCAATAGGTATCATCATTTGCATCATCAAAGAGTTGGTGATGAACTAACTCTAGTTCATCCATGCCTATGACAGATATGCATGTCAAGCTCTTAGTTAGTTCCATGCATAGATTGTTGCTCTCAAAATTAGTGATCAGTCACTAGGTGCCCTCTCATTTTTTGGTTGTTGCATACAAACACCTTTGAATGTTAGCTTCTAGTGCACACTATTTGCATGTGGAGATGGATTCTTATCTCACTACCTAGAGTTTTTACATATAATTGCACCCCATGTTTCTATACATGATGAATGGAACTTGCTTCTCCTCGATCTTCCAAAATGCATTTTCTTTAGATATTTCTTGGGAAAGATCTTTGATGCCTATTTTTCCATCAAGAATGCTTAGCCATGCCCATCCCATGATGATTGGAAAGTCCACTTTGTAGTTCTCTATCTTGATCACTAAGAAATTAGCAAGATAAGTTCACCCACAAATAGTGGTTACAATGTCTTCTACCAGTCCTAATGGAACAACAATGGACTAGTCTACTAATTCTAATGTTATGTTGCTCCTCTTTAGAGAAGGTGGGTTCTATGTAGTATACATCTCATGAAAAATTAGGTTGACACTAGAACTTGAGTTAAGAAAAGCTTTGCATAGTTTATTCCCAACAATCTACAAATAAATAAGAGGACTTCAAGGATCTACTAATTTCCTAGGAAGGTTTCTAGCATGGATCCAATTAGATACGACATGAGTAAGCATAATAGTATGGATCCTAGGTGGTATTTGGTTTGAAGGGAACCCAAAGGAATTTGATACAAAGGAAGATTGAGGAGCAGGATTGTTAACTGCAGTTGTATGTGAGGGCTTAGGTGGACTATGGGGTCAGAAGAAAGTTCTTTTCTTGGATCATGTGTCTAAACCACTCACTTAATGAGCTGGTTGTAGATTAATGGCCTTGGTAGTGTTGCATTGTTATGGTTGAGTTGTGAGTTTATCCTGCATAGGTAGAGCAGGTCATAGCTATGCGGAGGATGGAGAAAAATGTGTAGGAACAAGAGGAGGATAGGGGTAAAAGGTGGTATCCCTTCATGCATGTGGATAATAGGTTTGATGATAATCAAAAGAGTGGTAGTGAGATTGGAAAGTAGAAACATGACTAGAAGAGTCACATGGAGATAGGGATTGTTGAATGTAGCACCCATATGGATCAGGTTGTCTGTAAGGGTATTGCTACCTTGGTTGTGCTAGCACCCATAACTATGGTTGCTACCATTGTTGATATTGTTTATATGGTTATAGTGGAGTTCCACTTGGATAATACTATTGTTTGGTGGAACTGCCTAGAATTACCTTGAGAATAAGGAAATCTTCTATGTGTTTGTCTTTATGCTAGTTGTGGATTCCAGGCATACGCCTCAGATTCATGTAAGTGCAACACAATAGGACAACATCCCTTAGGATGTTCATAATGGAAAATGTCACACCAACCATCATCATCTAATTCAATTCTCACAACTTCTCCTACCATAGCAATCTTGCCCTTACCTCTTTGATAGGCACGTTTAGCTTCCTTATGCCTCTTTCACTTATGGTCACTATCTTATTCCTTAGACTCTTTCGTAATTTTTAGGATAGCTTGAAATTTAATATCCATGGAGTTCCATAATTAATCAACCTTAGCTATAATTTTAGATTGAAATTTTTGAAGTGGCAAGGTTTTCTTATTCACCATCTCATCAAGTGATGATTCTTCCTCACTATCATAGAATTGAACCTCCTTCTTGTGAATGGAAGGATCATGGTTATACTCTTCTGCACTTTCTCATTATATTCTTTTTGGTACAAAAGGAATGGGAAGTCATTGAACCACTTCAGCTTCGCAGATTCATGACATTATTCTGGCTATCGATCCTTAAGATGTTGTGCTTTAGTGGGATGATAATCCTTGGCATCGCTATCCTACACAACATACTTAACATGAAGTCCTTGGAGACCCAATCATATAAGAATTTGTTGGAGCATCATAAGAACGAATAGATTAGGCGGCAACATGATGTTACCTTGCATATCATGCCACCATGGCTATTCATCCTCGTGTAGGATGAAGGTGAATTTGGGTACATACTCATCAGGATAACCATATACCACTTGATATTGTTGGGGCACTTGTTAATGAACTCTATCAGACTTGGGTGAAGAATTGCCCCTATGAGAAGAAGACATTTTATTTTAGAAAATAAAAATGCAGTGTGCTTTTAATGTTGTTATTATTTTAAATATTTATATGATCTAGGGTTTGTTTCAACAATTTTGAATAATTTCCACTAAGTCCTAGATAGTACACATAACAACTAAAAGGTCCTCAACAATAGTGCCAATGATGAGTGGTGAGGTAGCCCTATGCCCGACCATATGAATCACAAGTGTTCATGCCTAATTTGGTCGAACTCTATAGACCTTAAGTTCCCAAGTATACTAGTTCTAGGAAGTGAAATCTAATTGGAATGATCATTGTCTTCTCAATTCCACTCGTGAGGTACAAGTTTATGATTAAGTGCAACTAAGGTATATGATTTTTATCATTTTTCATTTTATAAATTTAATCACTTAGATCAAGAATAAAAGGTAGAGCAATTTAATATCTAGTTTATCTACTACCTAGCTAACCTAGCAAAAGTACCCATTCCCACTCTTCGGACATATCCTAAATGCATGTAGTGCTATTGGGTTACCAAACATTAAGGGTTTTGAGGTTACCAAGTGTTACACGTATGTTTTAAGTGGTTGTGCTTATGTTCATTAACAACTGGAAATTAATTACTTAATTAAAATGCATTAAAATAAAGTGCATGAATAATAAATGAATTAAATGAAACATTAATCTATTCTCAATGTTGCAAGAATTGTCAAAAGGACTCATCTTTGTTTCTGTCACACTATTGTGCTCAGGTACATCAGTGCTTGAATAAAGGTTCGTACACACTTAAGACTCCTACTGTAGGCACTCAAAAATATTCTAACTTTAGAATGAGTAAACTGCAAGAACTTCCTTACTCTATGCAAAAACTAATTGAAAATCATGTGCCCAAGCACTATATTTGTAGGCCAACATATATCCCATGATATCAGATATTCAACGTCATATCTTTGGGTCTAATATTAGGTATCTGATATCAAGGCTCCAATATCGTGTATCTGATATCAGTGCCTATTAAGACATGATTCATGAATAATCATGTTTGAACTTAAAATAACAAAAGAATTTGAGATAGATAGGTGTATCTTAATATCAATATTTGTATCAAACCAAGAAAGTAGTATTATTTGTAGAAGATTTTCACCTTGTCCCTTGTTATTGATCTTATGTCAAGAATCTTTACCATCAACTATACTAATGCATCTTCTTGTTTCTTATACTTCTAGCCTCTCTTTCTTGTAACACAATGGGCTTCCTTAATGACATGGATGGAGTTTCACTTTCAAATGTATTTTTGAGGATTTCAAGACTATCTTCCAAATCTAATGCAAAAATATAACCATAGTATATGCTCAAATCTAAAACATTAATACACAAGAAATATGAAAATTATTAGGCCTATCAATTTCATGTGCATTGGTATTAATCTTGATCATAAATATGAATTGATCAATTCTTCTTGGCTTAAGATCATAGAAATGCACATACCTTTATCTTTTCTTGCTTAAATAAATCTACACATACTCACCAATCTAAAGTTCAATTACCTTCTTACCCTCATTGGCCTTGGAAGACACATTCTTTATCTTCTTCTCCAAGTGAGACTTGATCTATTAATGAAATTTCTTCATTTTTTCAATAACATCATAACTCAAATAGGTACATCAGATTTCTTCAACTTATTAACTAATAAAACTAATATCTATGTAGGATATGCTATTGTACTTACAATATCATAGCTCTACATATGTCATCTAGATGCAATGTAGTGGACCATGGTTATGCCTATAAATACCAACCCATCATCGTGTGGAAAGAACAACTTTTGGCCAACACTTAGTGAAATTCTTTCAATTTTTTTTTGTGATTTAGAGTTAGCATTAGAGTGAATGCCCACAGTGAGTAAACAATAGTTTGTAGAATATTTATATGAGCAAATTATTCCTAGATGTAATTCATGAATGGAAACAAAAATTCTGATTGTTTTTCATCATTGGACCATTTTACTTATAATGATTTTACTTTCATCATGTTTACTATCAGTAAGTTGTTTATATTTTCTAGGTCCTTTACTTTTCTAACATCTCTTAGTAAAGTAGAATAAGTACAATTAGTTTCAAGTGTAAAGTGTAACTATTTGATAACCCTATAGTGACTTTGTTTGACTTGTTTAGTAGTGAAATCACTTGGTTCTCCTAGTAACAATTATATGAACCTAAGACGTGTACAGCAAACCAAGAATGGTTGCTTATCACCAATAAGATAGAATATCTTTATATTTTCATTGTACTTAGACATAGAATTTACAAGTAGTTTTAGCATGTTGGCACTTAGTTTAATTAAATTCAAAAAACATCATTTTATCATATACCTTGCTAAGAGTTAAAATATACAATTTGCATCTCTTTAGCTCTAAGTGAGAAGACAACGATCATGAACTAAACATTAGCTACTACTATACTTACATTGCCTATCCACATATTATGATCTAGTTGTGCATGAATACTTGTGACTTGTATGGTTGAGTATTGGAATACCCAACACTTCATCATTGATGCCATTATTAGGGATATGTCAATGTTTGCTAGTTTTTTGATTTTACAAATTTTGTTGAATCAAGCATTACTAAGTACTTTTTACAGTTCGATTAATTTTCATAAAAGTATACACTTAAGCATCAAATACTTAACTTGGCTTCTACAACTAAAGACAAATCTCCACTTACTACTGAATTTCATGAAAGTTATAGCAAGGAATACAATGAAGAATATTGGAATGCACCAATACAAACTAGTATTTCCTATGCTCATACTAATCCTTGTTATCATTATTTTACATTTATTTTTCACCAAGATGAACAACTCAGATGGAGAGATCTATAGAGAAAAATTGTCTTGCCACTTGAACATTCAACACTATCAATGCTTTAACTAGCCCTCATGAGGTCAAGCCTTGTCCATGTGCAAGAGGTCTATTAAGTCACTATAAACATGACCAGGCCATATATGTTAACAGAAGCTTAGGCAAGAAGGAATGCCAGCATGGAGGTAAGCTATGAACATGACAAAGGAAAGAAGGCACCTTAAATAATTGTCCTAGAAGAAAATGAAAATGCTATATTCCAAACTCAAAAATTTTGTCGAACTCATGGCTCTCATTCCCAAACACTAATCATCCGCATTAAAGATCTTGTTAAAATAAAACTACATTCATCTCCTGCAAAAATCCTAGGAACAAATAATGAAGACTTTAGACATAGGAGGAATTCAAGATCCAAGAACTCTAATGAATCCAAAAGAGAAGAATCAAGGATTCACATAAGGCATACTAGTTGTCATCACTCTCCAACTCCTTCATCTTCTTTCTCCCATTCATCCACGAATTTTGATAAGAGAGAATGAATACCAAGGGATGATGATGGGGGAAGAAGGAGAGACCATGAAAGACATGCATATAGAGGAAGGCATCCTAATGAGAAGGAAGATAACCATGATAAAAGAATAAAAAGAATTAGACATGAATTGAGAGAGCATCATGAGCATCAAAGGGATTATCACTACAAAAAAGCTTACAAACCTACAAATTATGAAGAACCCATGTTAGCCCCTTGTAACATGATCAACATTAGGAAAGCTATGTATGTTTCTACTAGGCATGTAAGGGATAGTCACATCAATCAACTAGACATGAACAAGATTTCAAAGTTTGAAGGTAGATACAATGTAGATCCACAACACCATCTTTAAGCCTTCCACGATGTTTGTACCCTAGAAAACATTAAAAATGATGGGATAAAATTGAATTTGTTTCTTAGAAAACTCATAAAGGAAGCAGAGAATTGATCCGAATCACTAAAACCAGAATCAATTTGAAGATGAAGTAGCATCCTAGCACTCTTCAATGACAAGTATCAAACTTATTCTAGAGTATCAAATTATGAAAACAAATCCAAGAATGAAAATAAGAAATACATGAATCCATGATGTAGTAATGAGAAGGTAAGATTTCTAATTAAATAGGCACCTAGGTCATGAATATTCTTAAAGGGAACAACTATGACATATCATTGGTGGGCTAAGAAATAAGTCAAGAGAAACCTTTGGGGTACATGCCCAAGGTAAATTATCCAAAATGAAACCTCATTAGATCCAAGGACTCAAAGACTAAGTGGTGAAAGAGGAAGAGGAGTTAAGGAAAATAGAATTAGTAGAAGAATATAATAGAGATCCAGCAATAAGGAAAATGGAGGTAAGAATATGTGAATCACAAGAAGAAGAAATCTTAGAAGATATAGCCTAACAAAAAGCTCTAATAATCCATAAATTAGTCAATGATATTATGACACAATTAGAGAAGATTTGAAATTTGATGGATGAGATGTTTACTACAGCATTGAAGGTAGCAGGAGAAAGAACTAAATAAGCCTTAAACAGAAGTAAGGACAAAAAGAATAAAAGAGACAATGAAGGAGAAAATTACAAAAATAAAGAAAACGTCATTGTCATGGAGGAAGTAATAGAGTCTATTTAAAAAGATGATGAAGGATGTAAAGTGTGTCAATATGAATAACCTAAAGGATGTTGCCTTGTTATGGCCCACTTACAAGAGTTCTGGGCATACATACTCAATTCAAAGTTTCTCAAGAAACAAATACCAGATAGTTATTTTATCCACAAGGTAATTTCAAACAAACTTATTAGCAATCATACTATCCAAGTGGGGCTTATCCTTAATCATAATAGTAATACCAACAACAATGGCAACAACTACAACCCTAGGGAATACCATCATCAAGACAATAATATCCATATAGGTAGCCTGATCTATATGGATATGATGTATAATGTTCAATCTCTCTTGGAAACACTTTTGTCCATGCTTTCTCTTTTTACTATCCACCAGAGTACCACATACCTACTACCTCACTCATGGATCCCAATTCTTACATATCTTAATTAGCACATAGTTCCTCATACCAAGCTCCCAATCTGTTATTGTTAGTACTTCCACTGATCATGTAAGGAGAACTACCATCACAACCACAGCAGAAAATTATTACTAGGATGATTAGTATACAAAAATAGGATCATATCAACAATACTAAAGATAAATCTATGAAACATCCTTTCTTTTAGGAGAATTCTAGAAAAGGCTGGTAGAACAAAGACTTCATCTAGTCATGTTCCTCCTATGATTGATTCTTCTACAATCATCATGCTTCCACAACAATCAAGTAAAAAACTTATAACTATCATGCTAACTGATACATTATTAAATTGGATAAAAGAAATAACTCTTCCTAAGAAAATAATAGATCCTAGAAATACTTTGATTTATTTACAAATTTCTAGAAATTCACCATGTAAAGCTCTACTAGATTTAGGTTCTAGAGTTAACTTGATATCTCAAGAAACATACAAGACATGGAACCTACCGCCATTAAAGAAGTGCAATATAAGACTAGAGCTTGCTAATCAATTAGTCACCATTCCTTTGGGATAGATAGAAGATGCGGTAACCACTATCAATGGGTGGTCTTATTCAACAAATTCTCTTCTGATCAATATGAAGAATGATAATAGGAAATTTCCTATATTTATGAGGAGATCATGGCTTAGCACAATTTATCAAGGAAATTTTCTTGTGATCAATGTGAAGAATGATAATAGGAACTTTCCTATATTAATGAGTAGAGCATGGCTTCGCACAATTGATGCTAAGCTACGAATGAGAGACTTGTCCTTGGAAATTTCAAAGGAAAAGCACAAATCCATACATATGCAAATAATCCCCTGCATTACTTATGATGAATAAGGATGTAGTTGTAGATCAAAAGTTCAAAAAGTCAACACGTTCCTTACACTAGCCCATACCAAATGTGAAGAACATGTATGTATGCAAAAAAAGAAATAGCCACTAAATTAAAAGACACCTAATGGTTAAGAAATAAGAATATAAAGCTATCCAAAATATGCACAAAAATATCCAATTCACTTATTAACTTCTACCCCAAGAAAATGACCTAAATTTAAAACTTACAAAATGATATTCTAAACCATGACCATACACCAATAATAAGTAGTGAGCATGGAAACTTAAAACCTAAAATTAAGAATAAAGAAGAAGACATATCTAGGCCATCTAAAATAAGAATATCATCTAGTCCAACAAGATATATGTCTCCAAATGATCAAAATTTGATTATCATTAATGTTACATGAAATAATAAATGAAAATATAAGTCACTAAGGATGACAAATAAGAAACCTAGAGTGCATGATCCTAATGATCTAAGGTCCATTTTTTGAATACTCACTAATGAGTTCAATCATGGGGGAGGTACCTTATCTTGAATCAAGAATTGATGAGTGTATTTCAACCTTTTTTGGTTTATAATTTTTGTCATACTTTTTACATTTCTTACTAATTTTTTACATTCTTTGATATCTTTCCCATTCTTTTATACTTTTCATAGTTTTTAATCATTTTTTATTCTCTAATATCTTTCAAATGGTTTATATATTTTTATTTTTTTATCTATTTCTCATTCTTTAGTAATATTTCTATTTTTCATGTATATATTTTTTGGCAACTGTTTTGGACCATCAATGTTTCCTTCAGTCTCATGACTAGGATCACAGAAAATGAAGGTGTTTCTTCAAACTTGAGGTTAGGTGTTTGTTGGTCTCTAGAAACACAAAGACCCAAATACCTCCAAATAAACTTAGTGGTAATAAAGCAAACTAAGTGTAAATGTCTATTCTTTGTTTTGATTGTTAAAATGGTAAGGTTTGTATATTAAACAATAACTAGCTCTTATAATACAAATTCAGCTAACCTTGTTAATACTATGAGTCATTAAAGACTTCTATTTTGTCAAGTCACCTTGTCTATATAGTCTATACGTTGCTTAAAATAAATAAAAATTCACCTAAATGCTTAAGCACAATTTTGCAAAAATCTATCCCTAGTTTTCCCCAAAGAGAAAGATTCTACATAATTTTGATGACCTTGTATGGATGAAGGATTCCATCGAAGCTTGCATTTGGTACATAGAAATGCAGTAATGAAACATGGAAATGAAGGTCAATCTAATCATTGAGATTGCAGAGGCCCATAATGTGGTTTGGAGTGACTTCACTTGGGCACACTAGCTCTGGCCATTGTCCCCTTATATCCCACATAGCCCTCATATTGTTGACTACATCCATGACACCTCAAAGGCTCTTGCTTAGGTTTTTCACAACCTTCATGTTATTGTAGGTTTGCAATGTAATTTATAATATTAATCTTTGAGTTTTGTAAAGATTCCATAGTTGGATTCCTTGGCCATGGTTCCCTGCATAGTCTTTGTCATACTTTCATGTTTTCAATCTCACCATCCATTTTTTCTTTCATGTTTTCAATCTTGGCACCCATTTTCATGGAATCTTTGGCTATTAGAAGTGAGGTGCATGGTTCATTAAACAACCACGTTATTTTACCTATAGTCACTTAAAACCCTTTGAATGGAATAGAAGTAACTTGTATTTTATATGTTTCATGTGCCTAGAAATGAAAGTTCAAGTAGTCAACTCATTATTTTGTTAAAGTAAAAATGTTATCACTTTTCCTCTATAAATAAAGAGATTGCAACTTCACTAAGGAAAAAAAGGATGAAAATCCATTTTGGGGTGGTGTTGTTAGACCTCAAAAATAAATATTGATAATGATCAAAGAAAATTTAGAGTACATCACAAGCTTAACATTGAATAGACATCATAAACATCCTAAAAAATATACAGAAAGAAAAAACTTCTCAATTTTAGGACTATTGGCTTATGTGAGTGTCAAGAAAAAAAATTCAAAGTACATCATAACCTTGAGATTAAGTAGATATTATTGAAAAAAAATATATGAAAAATAAAAAATTGAACTATCTACTCATGTATATGGTCTTACAATTGATATTTTGAAAAAAAAAAACAATAAGAGAAGAAAATTAATTGTTAGTAGGGAGGAGGGTCCTACTCATAAAATTTAGGTCAATTTTCAAGAATCATATTTGAACTTAAAATAGTAAAAGGATTCGAGATAAAGAGATGTAGCTTAATACCAATATTTGTATCAAAGTAAGAAAGTGGTAGCAATTGTGGAAGATCTTCACCTCATCACATGTTATTGATCTTATGTCAAGAATCTTCACCATCAGTTGTAATTGTTATGTTGATAGTAGTTTTAATCTTTGAGCTAATAGTATTCTTGTGAGACAAGCAAAAATTTGCTTATGAGCTATCTATCTAGGCTACTTAATATATTCTCTAATACTAGTAAAATTATACACAGGAGCTTATGTCTTCTCTGGATTCTTTATTAATATTTGATCATTCTTATCATTGACAATAACTTGATTTTTCATATCTTCAATTTCATATTATTTTTTCCTATCTTAAACTTCGACACATATATTTTTTTTTTCATTCAAAATTCTTTTTCTTGAGTGAAAAAGGAAAAGAATTAAATGTGGTTTTCTAGTATTTTTGTTATTAATTTATAAAATTTTATAGATAATTAATAAGGATGCTATATTAACTACCCAAAGTTATAAGTGATCAAATTCTCTCAAAGGGAAAATTTTATGTTTATGTATATTGAGATAAAATTGAATATTCATCTAAAGATCCTATGCTAACAGTGGATTAATGGACCAATTCACTAAACAATGAGCAAAACTAATAGTTTTTATGAAAAGATTCGAATGGTTGCATCCGTATGTCATTATTCATAGAGAGTAGTGTAAGAAAGTAGAATTTTTTGAAAGTTTTTTAATATTAATTTCTTCAAATATTCTTATTTTGACATGATGTTATGGTTAGATCTTCCTCATCAATCATCTAATGCAAATCTTTAGGCAATGTTATAGGTTGTGGAATAGTGAACCAGATTTTGTACAGTCCTCAAAGCATTGATTTTTATGGATTCACTTTTATATACTTGTAGTAAGGGAAGCAAACTCTTACCCTTATGTAAGAGTTCATTTGGTTCATAGGCTCGTGGCTTTTGGTAATTTGAATGTGTTGGTTGGTTCCTTCTCTTTTGAAGAGGTCATTTGTTGCCTTTGTAAATCTCTTGTTTAATGTGTTTTAGCAAAGTTTATCAATGATTCAATATGCTAATTGTTTCACTCATATGAGTTCCATGGCTTACACAGCTTACAGACATGTTCTCTTACTGCATGATAGTTCTACTAGTATAGTTCAAGAAAGAATCGTTTTTCAGTCGAGATAGAGATCCCCAAACCATGCATCCATCGACAGCAGAAATTGAAATACCCGGACATTATTCCTATTGCAGCAACAAAAGCCTAAGGCCAAGTAGGCATCCGCGGAGGCGACGGATTCTCGCCCTGCTCGATGGCCCGAAAATAGTTAACGATCGGCTGGCAATACTGCTCAGAAAACCGATTCCTTGTATCGCAGGGATAGCGATGAATGACATCATCCCACACGTTATCGGCCTCTGGATCAACCTCCGCCAGCACCTCCCACACGGCAGAGTTGCACTTGAACCCGGAACCGAGTGCGATCTGCCACAGGCGATCTCCGCGGCGGAGTCGCCTCTTGGCATCCAAATACGCCAACTCGTACCAAATCCCGGACGTCGACGTATTCCCGAATCGATGCAGAGCCATGCGCGACGGCTCCAGATCGTAGTCCGTCAAGCCCAGATTGTTGCCCACACCGTTGATCACAGCGCGCCCGCCCGGATGAATGCAGAAATGCTCGAACGCCGCCCGGAAATTCGGCGCATACGGAGCCGGCGGAGCTTGGGCAGCGGTTATCAGGCGCCGGAGACGGAGAAGAGGGAGCACCACGTTGTAGTAGAAGTAACGGAGCTGCTCGCGGAGGGGCAGAACTTTGGGGCCGAGTTCCGTCAGATTCCGGCGTACGGTGTCACCGGCGACGCCGATGAGGCCGCGTTGAAGGGATATTCCGTAGACGCCGTCGGCGTCCTCGGTGGCCAGCACGCAGCCGTAGGCGTCGTCGGGAGCCGCGTGGGTCGTGCGCACGACGTGACGGAGCCTCATTCGGGCACGGCCGGCTTCTCCGGCGCGGTTGGAGAGCAGAACGGCGTTGCCGCCCAAACGGAAGAGGCAGTTAGTGAGCATCATGGTGCTGTCGCGTCCGAGGTAGTTGCAGTTCACTGTGGTGGTTTCCGTTCCCACGACGAGGGCGTAGGATTCGGGACTCAGCGACAACAGATCCCTGGCCATGGATATGCCGATCAAGTTGGCGGCACAGCCCATGCCGGAGAGATTGAAGGACTTGATGTCCTCCCGCATTTTGTAGCGGTTTATGAGCCAGCCGGCCGCAGACGGCGCCGGATTGAAGGTGCTTATGTTGGTGATGAGGATGCCGATTTGCGCCGGTTTCACGCCGGTTTTGGCGAAGAGATCGTCCAGAACCGCCGTGAGGGCTTCCTCGGCTTCTTCGTGGGCTTCCTCCACAGTGGCGTTGACGTAGTCGTCTTTGGAGAAGACGAATTTGTTGACGTAGGTTTCCTCGCCCAGACCCGAGCGCAGGAGAAGGCGCCACTGGCGTTCCAGGCGGTCGGCCATGACCGGTTGCAGTTTGGCCGTGAAGTAGAGGCTGGCCTCCATGTTAACTTTGAGCTCCTCCGGCGGGAGGTAGCCGCTGTAATTCACCAAGTAACAGCACCGGCTGCGGCGGTAATGTAGCCATTTAAGCGTCGTGGACACCGCCACGGCACAAATCACAGCCACAGCTACCTGCAATAGCGCATACAGTAAATCCATGATCTTCGTTTTAACCTTAACTACTGTATTCCTAACGCTCTTACTGCAGGAATACCAGTGCTGCAAGTCTCGATCTTTAAATAGGGTTCGGGCAACAAGCTGTAGCGTCGAAACTCAACCCTCCAGTTGAAGTCAATCGATTTGATGGTGAAAACTCCGAAACTACGATCTTCTGGTTAGCAAGTACCAAGGATGTAATTCAAGCTCTCTAAATAGGATTCAGGCAAGTCAAGGGATTTGATGTTGAAGACTCCAAGCCTAAGATGTTTTGGTTTGCAAGTAGCAAGTACCAAGGATGTAATTCAAGCACTCTAAATAGGATTCAGGCAAGTCAAGGGATTTGATGTTGAAGACTCCAAGCCTAAGATGTTTTGGTTTGCAAGTACCAACGAGTTAATTCAACAAGTACCAGGGAGTTAATTTAAGCTCTGTATATAGGATTCAGGCAAGACGCTGGAGCGTCCAAAGTCGAAACTCAACACTACTGTTGAAGTAAAGGGATTTGATGGTGAAGACTCAAGACTAACATGTTTTGGTTTCCAAGTACCAAGGAGTTAATTCAAGCTCTGTAAATATGCAACGTACGTGATAAATGCGGCGTCCTCTTTCAGCATAAATATTAAGTGCCGCTGTACCCGACATTGGATATCACCCCACCATGCCTGCTTTTGACAACGAAGTTTATATTTATTTACGTTGAAATTTTTGCCCATTGTATTTTATTATCCTGTGAGAGTTTGGTAGATGTAACATCCATATAGAGGTGTATGTCAGGGAACGTTAAGATTGGGTTGCTGCGACGAAATTATTCACCACCAACCAGGCCTGGACCCATCTTCGTGGTCAAATTTGGCAACTCTAGATAGCAGGAATTATATTAATATTTTTCTATAAAAGTACAGGAGCTGCCTGTCTACAAATTACGTACAAATTGTTTCCGTGGCTTATTCTTTCTTAAATCACATGAATTTGTTTATTCAATGTTTTATAATTTTTTCCCAAAAAAATCTCCAAGCTTATATGAATTCTGATACTAATATCTTATTATAATTTTGTAGATCTAAAGGATCTTGTTCAAAATACATATAGAAATAGATCTCTGAGTATAATAGATGTGTTTAATATTCATGCAATTTTAACACATCTTCTATATAATTCCTTAGAACTAACACCATTATCTTTAATAGCTCACACAAATTGACTTGAGATTTGCTATTTTCTTCTAAACAAATCTATTCCACAACATTCTAATAATATATATTGCTTATCTTCCACTAGTCAATATATTCTATCTTGCTCATTATTCCACATTCCATATTCTACCTTTAATATTTTGCTAATAAAATTGAACCTTTTTTTTTGTATTTTTGCCTCATTTTGTTATCTTTCTAAAACTTTCTTGATAACAAGTCTCCAACCTTATTCTAAATTTATTAATCTATCAATATTATTAATACCTAATTTTTATAGCCATAATTTATCAATTCTAGCATGTACTTTGGACAATCATGCCTCTCTCAATTTTCATGCCCATGTTGTGGACTTTAAGAAGAAGAAATTAGTTCAACAAAGAAAAGCTTAAGGTGAGAGAAAGCCATATTTGCATGTGAAAATGCAAAAAAATTAAGTAGAAGCATGAAGAGAAAAGACAAATTCAAAGCTCAAGTGAAGACAAATTAAAATTTTTATAACATATGGAAAAAAAAGCATTGTAAGTTTTATTTGATTTATTATGCCATAGAGGATAAAATAGGAAATTCTATTTATTTTCTCTTTTATAAAAAATTGATGGTCAAATGTAATTAAATAATGGCTCCAATATATTATGTCCCTTCAATTTCAAGGCCATTTTCCATTAAAAAATAGTTGTACCATCATATATCATTATGGTCCCATAAATTGGCTATAAATAGGTGGGTAAAATATGTTATATGAGATGCTTCACTAATAAGATTATGTGAGTTATGAAATTTTCATCCAATTCATCAATTTTGTAAATAATTTCATCATTTAACAATTCAACACCTTTTTATTCATCAATAATTCATTCACCATTTCCAACAAGTTTTAACACTCATCAATAATGTATTACTTTATATCATCATTACCTCATCATCATCAACTAAATCATCAAAGCATTTAAACGAAATTCAATGTAAAACTAATTTAACATTTAATTTAGAAGAGTAAATGTTATCAAGGTGAACTAATTAATTTCCCTTGAAGATTTAAATCAATTTGATCATTTCTCATCATAGTATGTCTTGCAACTTGAGAGGACATCAAAGATTCAAGTTGTATCAAAATCTGATTTTAGAATTAATAGAAATTCAAGTTTCTCCATTGCCACAACATAACCATAACTTGTGGTAGCTCATGATATTCATAGAATCAAACCATGAAGTCACCACTATTCATGGTGAGAAAATTTATAATAAAAGATCTATCCCAACTCGTGGTGAAGTGTTTTGACAAAATCAGATAGTTCTAAGTGATATTCTCTAGCAATATTTGTTTAACCAAATGAAGTACAATTCAGCAGAAATTTTACAAGTAAATAGATTTTTTTCAAGAACTTTTTAATAAGCATAAGATCATCTTAAAACTCCAAATAACAAGGGAGATACATGCTATCAAAGTTGATCCAAATTTTTGATTTTTTAACCACAACCCCAAGTTAGGTCATGGTGAACATACCACAATCCATGGTATCCTTGATTTTAAATTTTGTGATTGTTTTATTACATCATGACTCATGATGCCCTAATGGTCCACTCAAATATCATCAAATTTGATTTTTTTTTTCACTATTTTTAAAGACCATGACTTGTGGTAAGCTCGTTGTTTGAAGATCACACCTCATGGTAAATAAAGTTTCAATCATTTTCATCAAAATTTGATAAAGTTCCATATTTTTTATCAAGGGATTTATCTTTAAAATTCCAAAAATTGGTATTGGAGTTGATGGTTGAAGTCATGGGAGATTAAAACAAAAGTTTTCCAATATATTTTATTATTTTTTTACGGTACTTAAAATTTTAGATTTTGAAAAATATTAACAACAAAGTTATTTGATTATAATGATTTTTGGGACATTGTGAGTCAAGGCAATGAAACACCAAATATCATGAACAAGAATTAAAGGAAAAAGTCCAAAAAATCATCAAATAAGAAGAGATAGCAAAAGGAATAATTTATAATTTAGTTTGCAACAAAATCTAAAACCTAATTTCAAGCATGAAGACCAATAAAGAAATATGGCAATATAGTATCAGGACAAGGAGGGTACAGCTCAAATTAAAAAAGAAAAGAGTTAAAGAATTCAATAAACAAAGAAGGACACCATCAAATTAGAGAAGCAAAAGAGCAAGAAAGATCAAAGACATTTCAAAATAAAACTTCAATAAGTGGCAAACCTAAGAAATACAAAGCAAGAATTAAAAAATTGTAATCATCCTTCATGGAACCACCCCCGTTATGAAGATTTTCAAATGATTTCTCATGATCTTATTACTATTTTTATTCCTCAAGTAAAATGTTAAGATTTAATACATTACTTCAATTTTCAATGGTAAAAACTAAGCTTCTAATAAAAGTGTTACATATAAAACTTAAGTTTTATCTTGAATTCATCTAACAAGAACTATTTTTGAAGTTTTTAATTTTTTTTTCATGTTTCTTGATCAAGACATGGGCTTCACACTATACATCCATAAAGCATCGTAGTTTGGAAAATTATTTAAAATAGATATTTTTAAATTGTTCAAGTCTAAATATTGTGTTTACTACATTTGTTGTTCATTATATAAAAGGCCTTCCATCCCATCTCCTTTGACTTTTCAAAAGGATCTCACAATTGCCTAGGTAGTGGTGGAACCATTTTTTAAAAAAATATTAATAAAAAAATTATCACACCATTTTTAAACTCAGTTGAATAGTGTAGTGGTAATTCTATTTGAATAAAATAAAAGGTCTTAGTTTCAATTCTAAATTTTCAATCTTATTTTATTTTTTGATAACTTGCCATTACTTGCATTTTATTTTTAGTTTGCCTAATTACATGCTATTATTTGCATTACATTGTTTGTTTCTTTATTCTTGGTAAAGAAAATTATTTTCCATTGTTTGCATTTTATTTTTTTAATCTATTTTTTCATTTACACTTGCCATTTTATTATTCATTTTTGTTTGTGCAAGGAAAGTCACATGTCATTTTCTATTAATACTCATAAATCTCTATATTTTGTTCATATTTAGTAAAACTTGTAAGAATTTTAATATAATATTCAAATAAATACAATGCTTGAATGTTGGGAAGTGTTTGAATGATGGAAAGTGGATACACAATTAAGGCCACAAGTAGGACACATGGCATCATATTCTTTGACTTAAGTCAAAGGAGATGGGTGGGGTTTTAAATAGCTCTAGGTAAGTACAATATAGTCTTAAGATATTATTTAATAACAAATTAATAAAATGATACAATTTGTTAAAATTAATAAATTTGTTACTTTGTATATAATAAGTAATAAGTTTGATGCATGCTTGAGATATGTTTACATTGTAGTTATATTTGCCAAAGTCATGTATTAGCTACATCGTTGAAATGATAAAGTTTTTAAATCAATTATTCTAATGCACTAGGTTTGAGAATATGGATTTAAACAAATAGCAAAGGGTTTTTTTCTAATTATAACCTTATTTTTATTGAGAAAAGCTTTCATTAAAATAAGAAAACATGATTATTTATATAGTAAAGAAAGGTCTATCTTTCCTTTTAGAAAGAGAAGTAATTCTCCATATGTTAAATACAACATTGAGTGAACAATATTGAAATACATCTTAAAAGTGAAAGTAGATGAGGAAACAACCTTAAAAATTAAAGACTCAATGAAATACTTTAACAATGCTATAAAAAATTCTAATGTTTTTGAATTTCCAAATTTTAAATCCAAAAAAACTTTTGCTAGCATTTCATTAGGCAAATATTCTTTATTGAAGCTCAAAGACCCATAATAAAGAATGAAAATTCATACAATATCTATTAGTAATTTAAATTTCTTTAGAGTTAACTCTAGCCTAAAGTTGAAACTTTGCAATTGTGAAATATATATAAGAGTGTTTTATTATCATTAAAATACACATTAAGTATACTTAACAACTAGATACTACAAGAAAAGTCCTACTACAAGATCCTAATAATAAAAGCTCTAATAAAATAAGAAATTTTAGAAGTACATTTTTAACATCTTCCACTACAAAAATAGTTTTCCATAGTGATATTTTACCATATAAATGGAAGCATAGGATCTACTAATATATATGTCATCCATTGCAAGAATAATAGTCATCATTGAACATATATGGTGACATTTAATTGATAACGATCATGTTCAAGCAATAGGTTGCTGCATTTTTCATCATAACTATTACTCAAATTCATCTCTTGTGACATGTGCTTTCAGATCTATGTAAGATATGTTGACTTCATATGTTAGAGCATTAATAAAGTCTATGTGACACCTCTATAACTATATTCATGAATAAAATGTTTGCATAGGAATAGAAACTAGAACATTTTTTGAAACTTCAATCATAGACACCAACATGGGGCCAACATGCTATATAATTTTTATCTTGGAAAAATATAATAAAGGCGATGTAGTTACTATGGGCAAAAGATAATATCTAGGTGGCTACCATTGTTCGTTTTTATAGTATTGAAGAAAAAATATGAGAATCTCATAATAAAGAGAGAGAAAAAACCATTGTTACTATTGAATATTTGAAATGATATAGATCAGGTAACATCATTCCTAATTTTTCTTTAATGAAATGTTCCCCTACAAATCCTAAAGCTGTGAAATACTAGAAATCCTAGAGTTGCTAATATTTGTTATGATACTAGCACTAAATTAATTCATATGGAATTGCAAAGTAAATAATATTTACTTAACCATATCTCTCATGATCTTTATCATCTACATTTTTTTTATATAATTATTTAGATTTGTAAAATTTTGCTAATGTTGAAATTTTCACATAGAAGAATGGTTATCAAGAAAGAGGAAAAACTATAGTTAGACTATTGACTTTTTGGTATGTCAAAACCTTAGAGAAAATGGAAAATTTAGAAATGTATTTGTGCTTGTAGTCTTGCAGGACCAAGAAGAAGAAAATCATGCTAAAATTTCAAAAGGAGAGTTGAGCTAGAATGAGATCTATGTCAAGATGTCAATATGAGATTTGAGAAGAAATGATGAGAGCCAGAATTCAAATAGAATCTATAAGCCAAATGAAGATGGTCTGAGGACTACCGAGATGCCAATGATAGAGGAATGCTCTAGAATTCAAAATGGTCTTATAAAGTAGATGTCTCAATTTGACAATAGCTTTCTACCACTTGAGATAGACATCTAAGGGTAGACATCTATATTTTTAGGTAGATGTCTCTCCTGAACTAAGGTTGATTATAGATAGACATCTCATCTTTGAAGTGGACATCTAAACTAGTCATTTAATAATTGTTGCATGATTTTTGAGGAGTTTTTGAAAACTCAAAGGGTACAAGACTAAGTAGAATTCTTGGAAAATGTGCAAGTATTATTCATTGAAAGATCTATCCTTGACTACATAAAGAGAATTTGTTTTTGTTCTTCATTGATTCATCATTTGTATGTATTGTATATAGTGAGCTTCAAATTGCAAGGACTTTATAAATCAAGTTACACTCTCTTTTTGATATTTTTATTTCTTTCTTTGTGGTCCTATAGGGTTGATGTGCTTCTTGAAGAAAGGCATCTTCGTTGAGCTTGTTGAGACCTTATGAGGTTGAGTGGTTTTACAATGACAAAACACTTTGGTGCAAAGCTCACATTTGTAAAGGTTGTGGTATCCTTTAAACCAAATTTTGAGCTTGTTGGAACCTTGTGAGCTTAAGTGGTTTCATAATGATGAAACACTCTAGAGTAGAGCTCAAATCTTGTAAAGGTTTTGGTATCTTTCAAACCACATTTTTAAGCAACAAAGTTTAGAGATATGCACAGATTCTATCCTCTGAGTGTGAACCATCCAAGTTGGGGAACCACATAAAAATTATGTTTGATTTTGGTGGCTACAATGTTAATTGGGAAACTTATTCAACCTCCCCTTATAAGTTCTTGATCCTCAAGTGGCATCAGAGCTCGATACTCTCAAGTTTGTTCTTGACAACTCAAGATTGAATGATAGAAGGGACATCCTACACTAAGTTGTTGATGTTTGATGGGATCAACTTAACTTATTGGAAAGAAAGAATGTAATGATTCTTTGAATCAATGGAATTCAAAGTTTGTGAGTCTATTCTTAAAGGTTATGCATCACCCATTAACAACAACACTTCAGCTACCAAGCTAAGAAGCAAATGGATGCAAGATGAAAAAGCTAAGCTCATGTTTGATTCTAAAGCAAAGAATTCTCTTTATTATGCTTTAAGAAAATTTGAATTTAATAGAGTAGTTGGATGTAAGATCACTAAAGAAATTTGAAAAATACTAGAAGAAACCTATGAAGGCACATTAGTAGTAAAACAAGCAAAAATTCTAGTGTTGGAAAGTGAATATGATAAATTGAAAATGATAGAAGGAGAAAAGATTAAGGACTACTTCTCTAGGGAAAATGAAATTGTTGGAGCAATTAGAGGTATTGGTAAGGTTTTTCCTAAAAGTGATGTTATCATAAAAATGATGACAACCTTGCAATCCAAATTTAGACTTAAGATAACAGCCGTGGAGGAAAGCAGGGATTTTTCCATAATAAAATTTGAAGAGCTTTAAAGTGCACTTATTGCATATGAGATGAACCTCATTAGCAAAGATGTAATAAAGGAATAGCCCATTTATTTGAAATATTCATCAAAGGAGAAGAAGCCTCCTGAACAAGAAGAAAATAATGAAGATGAGTTGAACTTCCTATTTAGAAGAGTTCAAAGATTACTTGCAAGAAAAGGAAAAAGCTTCAATCAACTAAGCTCAAATCAATCTAACACCAAAGGTAAAGAAAAGGGTAAGAATTTTAAAAATTAAAATATTGATGAATCTTCTATAGAATGTTGGATTTGTAGTGGAAGAGGCCATTGAAACACCATAAGGAAAATCTATGTTGAAACCTATAATCAAAATTATTTATAATTTGGTGGAAAAATAATGGGAAACACAATTACCTTAATTTTCCTAAAATTTGACATTGTAACCTTTATGTTTGGGATTTGAGGTAATATCTTCAATGTAAAATGTGAAATTTGTAGTGCATATGCTACAAATCTCACACATCCTAGCTTATGGAGCTAAAAAATGCTTCAGAAACTGTGAATACCTCATCTTCTAGGTGGGAAATGTTGCAGTTTTCATGTATCTAGGCTTGCAAAGGCTAAAAATGCTTTGTAGGCCATCAAATTTGGTATTTCTCATCTTATACATTGGCCATGGTAGTGTTTACGCTGGAGCAACTTGCAAAGCTAGCATATAAAATTTGGGCTTTGGCTTTTTATGTTGGGCCTTGAATTTTTATGCTGGGACACTTGTAATGCTAGCATATAAAATTTTGGTTTTGAGTTTTTTATGTTGGGCCTTGAATTTTACACTAGGAGACATATGGAGGTAGTGTAAAAAGCATAAAAATTTTCAAATTTGATAAATACATTGCCAAGAGATGCCCTACACATACTAGAAATTTGTAGTAATCTATTGGCAATCATGGGAGAACTTTGTAGTAACGAATCAGGAACCCAATGGTCTATTTAAACCAGAGTTGATCACATTGAAAGGAATTTTGATAATTTTTCATTCAAGATAAACATGAAGAATTTTAGAGTAGTGAAGATAATCCAAGAGTCCATAGCCATCCTTCTACCCACAACGTAGGTCCTAGTGATAGAGAAACCTATGATAAACTTTAGGAGTAGAAATTTTAAACTACCAAAAGTCGAGTTGATTGCAGAGCATACCTTATCAATTGAATTGGATTTCTAGCATTCTCCTTTTGGCTCTTGGTGCATTTAAAGCATAAAAATTTGTACTATCAAAACTTTGTTTTTGTGGATAATTTCACTATTTCAATAAAACTTTGTAGTTGCATTTGTTTAGTACAAATTTATTCTACATTTTTATACTCTTAGATTTGCATTTATAATTCTATTTATTTGTCTTGTTAACAAATTGTAAATCCCTAGGTGATTGACAAAATCATACAAGGTGCTTTGGATCCTTTTCTCAAGGCCCATGGTATTCAAAACTAAACTATCTCATCTTGAAACTTTTGGCCTTCTAGCACCAAAGTTTTTGGGCATTACAGTTTCTAGTGCTAGAAGGAGGATCTTTGCTCAAATTCTTCACCTAATCCTACTCCACATTTTCTTAAAATCGATTTCGACCAATGTTTACTTACATTCTAAAACCTTTAAATTTTTCTTTGGGATCCTTCCCAAAGCTAGTGTAGCCTTGGCACTATACAATTTTGATTAGAATTTTCCAAAAGAAATGCTACCCTACAACCTACCTTAGCCTCTTGTTTAGTGTTAAAAACTAGTTTTTGTTTTTTTCCTAAAACCTAGCATGAAAACCATAGCATATTTTCTCAAATTTGAATGTTTTGAGTTATTACTAGGCTTTCTTAATGCCTAGTGTATAGGTTGTAATAACTTTGGATAACACCTTATTTTTATGTTGAGTACTAGACTTCAAAAACCCAATGTATAGGCTATAGTAGTTTTGGACATTTTGTCATTTTTACAACAATTGCTGGACTTTTTAAAAGCCTAGCATAAAAACTGTACTAAACTACACTTTGCATTTTTTTAAAAAAATTTACCTCTGGGCTTCTCTAGAGGTCAACATATAACCCTCTACCCTTTTTGACTTGAAAATTTCCCAAAAAACATTTTCTATTAGGCTTCTTCTAAAGTCCAACATATTGTTTTTTAGATTGTAGGTTGTGGTTTGGTGGTCACACAAGCCTAGTGTATACTTGGTAGCCAGTGCAAGACATTTTTACAATGGCTTTTTTGCAAGAAATCTACAATGTGGAATTATTTCCTACATTGAAAAATGTATAAAAAATTACTTAATTAACTTTTACTAGTGCAGTGTACAATGTTGTCATTGCCACCTACACTACTCTTGCAGTTACAATTTTCTACCATATTTTATAGGTTTAGTCTTTTATTTGCTGAGTAATCTCACTTACTAAGACTTTTAATTCATAGCCCAAGTAAATACTTAGTTAATGTATTTTTAGAAATCCACTATATTGCCACTCAACCTTAACTACATGGCCTATAGCTAAGATGTAGTTTGTGTTTATGACCCAAAAGACCTAGTGGTCATAGAGCATAGACAGTCACTTAGGCAGAGAGGCAACAACCTACATTTTGTGGTAATCAATGAGGAGTTTTATAACTTCCTCTATGCTAAAATATAGGTTGATCTCCTCATATCATGTTCTAAGTTTGATGCTAAGCATCAGTTTGAAATTATACATTAGGATGGAAAAGAATACATCCCTTCACCCTATGACAAGATTCCTCTAATCAATTTCTATGTTCACATGTTGATACAACTTATAGATGTTGGTGAGTGGAGTGAGGAGATCATCTAAGATGGACACTAAGAAGAGGAAGATGAGTTTGAGGATGAACAAGAGCTAGATACATTTATCAGGAGCTTCTTTTGACAATAAGCTTCCTAAACAACTATTCCTAGTTTCCCATCTCTTGTGTCATTTGTAGAATAAGTTCCTCAATCTTCTTCTCTACCTATTCATCTCACCATGTTTGGGTCAACATCCATTATTTCCATGCATCAAGATTAGCCTATGTCTTAATCTACCTCCTTGTTTTTGTTAATGCTCTTTGCAACACAATCTCACTCTACATGACCATCACATGTAGTGTTTACTACATTCCATCCCTTCTCCATCCTAGTGGATCCCTCAATGGAACCTCAAACCACTCAAGCCTCTCATAATTCCATTGTCCCTTTTATTCCTTAAGTTCCAACATAGACATCCTTCTCATTGTTTTATCTCCTAACATGATGATGACCCGACCTCTTTCATAATTACTATTACCCATTGCATGGCATCAAGCCTCTCAACTTCCTTCGTAGACATTTTTAGAAATCCCACAACCCACAAGAATTCCCCAAGGCTTTTATCAAGCCATTTAGATGATTTAGGACCTCACCAAAGAGTTACATAAGCTCAAAGCTTCTATCACACAAATGGTCAAAATAATGAACTTTTACCAAGATGATACCATTAGTCTAGTTGTCTTCTAAATTGCTCTTCCTTCAAGCATTCCCATTCTTGAATTCACCAAGTACAATAATGAGGATGATCTCGAAGCACACCTCACTACCTTCCATTCAAAGTGCTTATTGTTACAGGCTTGGCCTCATACTACTATGCATATCTTCCCTATGTCCCTCACAAGGAAAGCCTTAGATTGGTATTGTCCATTACCTAGGGGGCCCATTACCTCATTAGAGGACTTGATTTTACAATTCATCAACCATTTCAAGTATAACTTAAAACCTAACACAACTCTTGATCAACTAATGAAAATCAAGCAAGGTCCTCTTGAACCTATCCAAAAGTTTATTCAATGTTGGAATGTTATCCTCAATGAGATTCCTATGCCCATAGTCGAAACTCATATTTTGGCCATTTTCAAGGGGGCAGTCAATGACTTTATTAAGTTCAAACTCTATTACTTAGACTTGCAATCCCTTAGCCAAGCTTTTTCTCAAAAGAAGAACATGGAATATGGTGTTGAAACTAGTGGTGACCCAACCTACATAGTGTACAAGAACCATGATATGAAAAAGGATAGGGATAGGGGAAAGAAAAATCACGTAGCCATGGCCACTATGGACAAAGAAGCAAAAACTACATAGGGATTAAAGATGAATCAATAGAAGGCCCTTGCCACAACTACTCAACCTAAAACATTGGAGGCCTCTACCTATAACTTGTCTAGGCCTAAATTTAAGAAAAAGGATTGGTTAAAATATAGAAAATTACCTTTGAAATCCTTCGAGCACCTTGACTAGCTGCTCAAGAGTGGCCATATCTAGTATAAGCAAATGACTAAGAATGCGGGCATGAACATTTGTGTGAGATTTCTAAGGATCCCATTGTATCAACCAAGGATGATTCACTAGTGCCAAAATACTTCAAACTAGACTGATTCTACCACTATCATCAATTACCTAATCATGATTTTGATTTTTCTTGGCCTTAAATAATGACTTGCAAAAGATGATACACAATGGAAAGTTAGTGTTAGACTCTTCTAACCTGAATAGGCCTTAGAACTAACACATGTGAGTATATAAATATTTGTTAAATGTAAATAATAGCCCTTACACAATAGTAACATTCAACATTAGTAATGGCCTAAGGCCTACTAGGGAGCCATTTATGATTCAAGTATGTCCTCATAATCAAAAAGGCCCTTCAACTTCATCAAGTTCAAGGATTCCTTTTTGTAAGGATACCATCATCTAATTTTCCTAAAGAACCATTTGTTATTAGAGTGCCCCTCCCATTACCACTAGGCCTATAACCCATGTTGACCAACATCCTCTCGTGGTGGCCAATGCAACAACCTCTTCACAACATGATAACAAGAAGTCATCAATCAAGCAATGCAAGAAACATGCCCCCAAGCCTAAGTTCAAAGATAACAAGCAAGTAAATTCATGGAAGGAAATGGGTTCACTAAATCCCACACATATTTCAACCATCCCCATAAGCTCCAATGCTTAAACTACTTCAACAAGTTATACTAGGGAGAAATGTAAACCACAAGAAAAAGGAAAGGGGGCCAGACCAAAAACTCTAAAGCACAAGGTTTGAATCCTAAGTAGAATAGAGAAAGTTAATGGTAATAAAAAAAATAATGAATAATGATAAGGACTTCGTCAATCCCATGGAGCAAGTGAAGCTTTCCTTAAAGCATAAAAATACCTCCTTGAGCCCAAATGACCTAGTAGTAACATCCTCTACTCATCGTGAATCCTTAGTAAGGATGTTGACTTTAATTATCATTAGTTAGGACATTCCTATGAATGAAAAATCAATTCACATAGTAATAGTGCCACCTTTTCCTAGGAAAGAAACGAAGTCAACTACCCTAGCGTTTTGTGATAGTGAGGTAAAGGCCAATCCCCAGGATGGTAAGGTAACAAGGGCCCCTCTCTTTATAACCATAAGAGAGTGACAATATAAAATACATAGAGTATACATTAATGACATAGCAACAATCGATGTTATACCTTTTATCATTGTTAAGCATCTAGGCTTGGTAGAACATATACAAAGAACTCTTAATTTTTCTCTCAAATCATTTAATGGATTGTGGGTAGTAGTGAAGGGTTCTATCTCTTTAGACTTCATAGCAAGGGAACAATTCTCTACATCTACGAACTTCTTGGTGGTGGAAGAGAGACAAGGATTTAATTTAATCTTAGGAAGGTCTTAGTTAGCTCAATTATGAGTAGCTTCCTATCCCATCTACAAGAAATCCATTTGCCTTATGAAGGAGGTGAAATAATCATACATGGTGATAGTGTGGTCCCTTTATCAATTAATAACATTGACATGAAATAAGAGTTCAAAGTGGAGTTTTAATAAGAAACTCTTACTGTCAAGAGTGAACTTGAGAGGCCCAATGAAATAGATGAAGCCAAGACCAAAAACAATCAAACCATGAATGAAATGTGGGAAAAGTTCAATTTAAAATTGTCAATGAGGGAGATAGGAAGTATAGGATTATGCAACGAAGGCCATATAATTTTTCTAATCTTTCAAAGATTAGGAAATAGTTGCACAATTTTTCCCATCATCTACTTGCTTATTCCCATCTTAATATCATGTGACTTTTTTTTTATTTCATATCCTAGTTTTGACCTTTTGTTTATGTGTGTTATTTTGTTTCATTGTGCTTCACCTCATTTAGCCTTATTTAAACTACTTAGTTTCTCTTTTTCATGTTTACATGAAATTTATAATTTATACTCGTTCATGATTGGTCTTTTACACTTTCATTTAAAAAACCATAGAAATTTAAAACCCAAAAATCTATACAAACTTTTAAAATTGTAAAACTCATAAAAAAAATACATAGTGGTCTACCAAGACCTTAAACTTGTGACCTACCAAGGCCATAAATTAGCAATGCAATCATAGCATTTTTCGTATCACATTATAGCATGTTATAATGTATTTTATACTTTCATTGCTTGATTACCGTATGTTTACATTTAATTACAAAATTTTCTTTATGGCCTTACAACATAAACATGTAGCCTTCTAATGAGTGGTGAGGTATCCCTATGCTCAACCATATGAATACTAGCGTACATGCACAATTTGGTCGAATTCCAAGGACTAGGTGCTTATGCACCTTTACAGAACCGAGGTGGGTTAGTCAATCATTGACTTCCCAAGATTACTTGTGTAGCATGATTGTATGGTTCAGTAATCATGAGGTATATGATTTTTATATATTTTCTGATGTTTTATGTCCTGGTGCTACAAAGGGAGAAGTGAACTAATTAAGTAACTAATTTAATTTAACTAATCGACTACACCCTGACTAGTCCTAACACTAGCATCCATTCCCACTTGTTGTACACATCCTGAACTAGTGCAACACTACTGGGATTACCAAACACTAATCGTTACTGGGTTACCAAGTGTTCCACGCATGCTTGAAGTGGTCGTACTGAGTGTGCTTACATGGGAGAGTTAACAAGGTGAGAGAGAGAGAACATTAATTAATTAAGGAAAGCATTAAATAATTGTAAATAACATTAAATAAGCTTTTCTAAATGCTGCAAATTTTATCACAAAGTTCATCTTTATTTCTGACCACAAGGATCCGTTTGCTTTATGACTCCTATTATGGGTACTCAGAAATAATTCTAACTTTGAGAAGGGAAAAAGGCAAGAGTTCGGGTAAGGGACTAAGAATAATTAACTAACTATTGCCAAACCAAGTGTGCCCACCTCTTATTTATAGGTGACAAGATAGGAACCGATATTGAATGTCCAATATCACTTGGAAGGCTTCGATATCGCAGCCTCGATATCACAGCTCATCATAGATCCATGACTGAATGAAAAATTTTCCTCGAGTTCCTTACAAAATATTGGGAAGGTATGGGATTATTGGCTGAATGAGAATTGATAGTGATAGGGAATAACAAACACAAAGTTCCTGATGAATGGATCAACAAACATATTACAAAATTGGTGTCCTTGTCCATTGTCGTGAACACTGTACATAGATGACATCCAGACCCTCATTTGATAGCTTGAAGAGAAAGAGAGAGAGAAAAGAAAATGAGGTGTGTTGCTATTGATGTCAGAAATCTGCATTTCATTGTTCATCCATAGCCACATGACCAAACTTGTTCCTTGCATAAACACTACAGCTCCAGTAAATCTTGAGTGCTTCCTCCTATCCTAGTCCATTGTTCATGTAATCACCATCTACACACAACACATAGTCGCGAATTAGCAATGATAGATAAGCAATAATGTAGTTGATGCCTTACCTCAATATAAGTGCATTGGCTAGGTTGTGGCTATGGTAGATAATAGGTTAGAGGTTTTTAATTGATAACTACCCAAGGTGTAGGGGTGAGATAGGTAATTGAATGGAAAAATTTGTGACAAGGCCCACATGACTAAGAGTGAACCTCCAGTAGTGATAGGGTGAAAAAATTGAAGGAACATTGAAGATGAGGGAAATAACAATGGTGAAGCTAATAAAATGGATGTCATGAATGGGGATGAAACAAGAAATGGTTGATTGCAAATAATGTTTAAGGAAAAGAACTTAACAATTTCATCAAAAAGGAATGTTAGTGGGTCTTCCCCAAAGCAGGTCCATGCCTTTTATGCCCTAATAGATTCACAATTCAAAGAGTTCATAGGCTCTTGGAATGACATATGGAAACAATGATTAAGAACTTACCCACAAGAGTTTACCGAAGACTAACAATGCATCAACCAAGACATAGACTAATCATAAAATTGGCAATGAGGTGGAATATGGGAAGAAATATGGAAGAAGAGGAGGAAATGGAATGGAATCCCAAGAGAAAGGTTGTATAAAGTTCCTTGTGTATTATGTGGTTAAGGTGACTAAATAAAATTCATCCTAAGTCCGAACTCACCAACAACATCCATTGACTCGCATCAATACATTTGACCAACCCATCCTCGTGAAGCAACAAGAATGTGTCCATCAAGTCACCACCATTCCAAGGAGAGAAAGATAGGGAAGAAGGAAGTGAGAAAGGGCCTTAGTTAGATGGAACCTTTAGGCAGTGGTAACATGTCTTTCCCATTCCATAACCAGTGTTTGCAGCCCATGTTTCTTTATGATGTCTACGGGGTGTGCTTTGAATTCCCACTAGTTTTTTTTATGTGAGAACCACACCATGTAAAGACTTATTTAGATTCATTCAACATCCTGATAGTTGGTCAATAGCAGAATGGCAGAAGACTCATGAAAAGCATCCAAGTACCCAAGAGAATAGTCAACACAAATGCATCGAATCCCCTTGAAGTCACACCCTTTTCAATCCATTTGAATCTTTCCTTGGTTCGAAAAGTATTAAGCCACCACTTCATTAATAAGTTTTTCTTAGAAAAAAAAGGACAGTACACTTCCAAACAAAGGGAAACCATAGAGTTGAATGGATGAATGGATGACATGGACTCATTGCCTATTTTATCAAAGAAACCATATCTTAGTATCAACATTGAAAATCAAAGGTAAAAACCAAACATTATCAATCAACACCATTATAGGACAATCCACCATCATGAGCACCTATTGTATGATGAATGAAAGTAAATGAAACAAATAAAGAAATAGTAAAAATGATAATGATGGTGTAAAACAAAAAATAAGTAAATATGAAAAAATGTGTAGAAAAAAAATGTGTAAAACAAAAATACAAAAGGAACTGAGGGCTGATAATGATTAGCATTAGTGGCCCTCTCCCCCATGACTGAGTTAGAGGGAGGAGATTTGAAACAGGGAGCAGGGTTGTCCACCAATAGAGGTAGTTTTGGCATTGGCTATTCTAGGCTCATGGAAAGGTTTGGTTTGTTGGATGTTGACCAGAAATTTCTTATCTGGGCTATTAGGTTTGTAAATCATCATGGCTCTTGAAGGAAAAGTTGCATAAAAAATATAAGGTCCTTCCCATAGAGTTTGAAATTTAGTGCATTGTGGCACATGTGTGGGGTTCAAATAAAGATCCTTATCTCTTAGTTGGTACTTAACTTTTCTAATTTTCAGGTCATGACATCATTTATTAAAATCCTTTTGTAATTCATTAGATGATAAGGCAACTAATTGGTTCTCTTCTAACAGGTTAAGGTTCATTAACCGTTCTTTTTGTGCTATATTAAGATCAAGGTTGAGATCACACACCATAGATAGTGTATGGAGTTATGCTTAAATAGGAAGCATTGGGAGTTTTCCATACACTAACTCATAGGGAGTTTCCATGTGGAGCGGTATCCCCAAAGAGCATCGTTCAGTTTGGTGCTCCAGTCTCACCTATATTTGCTAATGGTTCTTGTCAATATTTTTGGAATCTCCCTATTGGTTACTTCAGCTTGACCATTTTCTTGAGGGTGGTATGGTGTAGTTAGTTTGTGTTCAACTCCTAAGCATTGCATCAATTTTTGAAAAGTTGCACCTGTAAAATGTGTACCATTATCCGAAATAAGTGCACGAGGCATGCCAAACCTGTTAAAGATTTGTTGTTGAAAAAATTGTGTAGTGGTAGGAAATGTACAGTCCATAGCAACAGCTACTTCTACCCATTTTATAAAGTAGTTAACGGTAACAACAATGTAAGATTTTCCATTGGACATTGGTGTAATAGTCCCTATAAAATCAATTCCGCATATATCGAAGGGTTCTAAAGCTTAAATCCATTATTGTGGATCCTCCATCCTAGTAGTCATTCCCCCATCATGTTGGCAGCACTCACAAGATTGGACGAAATGATGAGCGTCTAGGAGCAATGTATGCCAATAATATCCTACAAGCAAGATTTTGATGTTTGTTTGTCTCCAAGCATAATGATCCCCACAAGGACCCTCATGAGCATCTTGGAGAACTCGTAATTGATCTACATCGGGAACACACCTTCAGACCATGCCATCAAGACATACCTTATAAAGGTTTCCATTAATTTTCATGAAATATTTGGCTCAGTGAAGAAACTACTATTTCTTTTAGCATCTAACTCTTGTGGTGTTTCTTGTGTAAGGAGAATGCTACTATACCAATTTATTTCCATGGTTAATTGATTATTTACTACACCTACAAAGAAGAATTCATCAGGAAAGTAATTAGAAAGTAGATATTCATCCTCTTTGTTGTCCCATCTTAACCGAGATAAATGATCAGCAATAACATTCTTGGTGCTTTTACGATCTATCATCGTAATATCAAACTCTTATAAGATTATGAGCCATTGTATGATGCAAGGGCTCACCATTGGTTTATTCAGTAGGAACCAAATTTCACTATGTTCTATGTGTACAAATACCTTATAGCCCAATACATAGTGCCTGAACTTATCTAGTGCAAACACCACAGCCATTAATTCCTTTTTCATTGTGGTGTAGTTGACTTGTGCACCAGTAATACTTTGAATTGCATAGTGAATATAATACTATTATTTTTGGTCATCTAACCATGTAAGTACAACTTCTAAAGCAAATTTGGGTGTGTCAGTCATTATATGGAATGGTCTAGACCAGTTAGGACTTTGTAGAATAGGTGTTTCTACAAGAGTCTGTTTTAAAGTTTGAAAAGCCAACTCACATTCTCTAGTCCATTCAAAAGTTACATCCTTTTTCATTAATTCAAATAATGATTTTGCAACATTTGAAAAGTTCTCTATGAATCTTCTATAATAGCGAGTGTGTCCAAGGAATGATCGGATGTCTTTTACCATTTCAGGTTAGCATGTGATTCCTTGGATGAATTTGATCTTTTTGGGGTCTACCTCTATCCCTATTTGTGAAATCTTATGCCCTAATACTATGCCTTCTTGGATCATTACATGGATTTTTTTTCCAGTTAAGCCTTAAGTTGGTTTCAACACATCATTTCAATACCTGCTCTAGTTGGTCCAATGCTTGTTCAAAGTCTACTTCATAGGTGGAGAAATCATTCATGAAGACCTCTATACCATTCCCTATTTGCTCCTAAAAGATACTTAGAACCAAACATTGAAATGATGCAAGAGCATTGCACAAGCCAAACAACATTTGTTTGTATGCAAATTTCCCCCAAGGACTTGTGAATGTGGTCTTGGCTTAGTCTTCTAGTGCTATTTGAATTTGGTTGTATCCACTGTATTAATCCAAAAAACTATAGTAGCAATGCCCTACAATGGTGTCTAAGACCTGGTCGACGAATGTCAATGGAAAGTGGTCTTTGAATGTTGCCATGTTCAGTAGCCTAAAGTCTATATACACCCTCCATTTACCTTCCTTTTTAGGCACAATAAGTAAGGGACTAACCCATTTACTATCAGCAATGGGGTAGATGAACCCAGCTTTTAGAAGTTGTTCAATTTCTTCTTTAACCACTTGCTTTAGCTTTAAGTTCAATCAACTTTGTGGTTGTCGTCAAGGCTTCATGGAGGGGTCAGTGTAAATCCTATGTTGGCATATCCTAGGGTCTATTCCAATTAATTTGGGATATGACCAAGCAAAGACTTTTGACCATTTTTTATCATTTTTAGCAGTCTCTCTTTTTGTTGAGGAGCGAGCTTAGCATTAATAATTACTGATTTTCCATTTTTGAGAAATGTATACTCCATATGAATGGACAACAGTTTTAACTCAAGGGGCTCTTACTTAAAGTTGTCAGGGATTTCCAACTTCCCCTAGTTGATATTTTCAATGTCAAGACTTGGAAGTTGGTGATGGACTTGCTCTAATGTGTTTATGCTATCGATGTAAGTGCAAGTTAAACCCTTAGTTGGTTCCATGCATATAGTTGAATTACTCTCTTGGTCAACTATCAACCATTGGGTGCCTTCCTATCTTGTGGCTGCTGCATACAAGCATCTTTGTATGTTAGTTACTTGTGCACATTGGTTGCATGCAGGCAATGTTACACATTGTACGAACAAGGAATTCTGCAAATAATTACACCCTATGTCACTATATGCGATGCATGGAACTTTTTTCTTCTTGATGTTTTCAAACATATTTTCCTTTGATATCTCTAGGAATTCCTAGGCGTGTGTCAATTATGCTTAGCCATGCTCTTCCCATTATGATTGGGAAGTCCCCCTTACAGTTGTTAACTTAAATCATTAGGAAGTCGGCTAGATACAACCATCCACAAATAGTGGTGATAATGTCCTCCACTAGTCCCAATGGGACGGTGATGGAATGGTTGGCTAGCTCTAAAAGTATGTTACTCTTTTTCAATGGAGGTAGGTTCCAAGATTTATACATTTCTTGAGAGATTAAGTTGACACAAGAACTTGAATCCAAAAGATCTTTGCAAGGTTCATTTCTAGCAATTTGTAAATATATAATAGGACTCCAAAGATAAGAGAATTTCCTAGGAAGATGGCCAACCTTAATCCAATTGGTAATGGCATGTGTCAACATGATCATGTGTGTTGCATGTGGCCTCTGGTTTGAAGGGAGTTCTGAAGTTTCGAATGATGTGAGGCCTTTAGAGAATTAGCCTCTTGTGACTGCAAGGACTTGGTTGGACTATAGATCCTAAAGAAAGGTCTCTTCTTTACGTGGTTGTCTAAACCAACAGTAGGGTGAGGATTAACAGCCCTTGTAGTGTTATGTTGTTGCGGCTAGGCAGGGAGCTCGCCCTACATGGCTAGAGCATGTGGTAATGGAGTTAAGGGTGGAAGAGATGCAGCCAGATGAGAAGGATAGTATGTTTGTGGAACATCACCCCTAGGAGAAGGAGTTCTATAATACTCATAGGTGTGGTAGTGAGGTTGGGGAGCAACGTGACTAGTAGAGTCACGTGGAGAGATTAGCTACTGCACGTAGTATCCATATGAATCGGGTTGATAGTAAGGGTACTGTTGACATGGTGGTGGCATTCCCCATAATTGTGGGTGCTACCACTATTGATATTGCTCATTTGGTTGTGGTGGAGTTCCACTTGGATAATACATCAAGGGTTGGTGGAACTGCCTTAGGTTACCTTAGGGATAAGGTAACCTTCGGGGTGTTTGCCTTTTGTTTAATCGTGGATTGAGTGCATACATCCTAGACTTCTACAGATGTTAGATTACAGGGCAACATCCCTTAGGATGGTCATATTGGCATATCGCACATCCACCATCATTGTCTGTATCCTAATCCACAACCTCTTCGATGATGGAAACTTTGTCCTTACCTTTGTTACATGCATATTTAGCTTCTCTCTTTTTTCTTCTTTCTTGATCACTACCTTGCTCTCTAGTCTCCTCTACTATTTTGAGAATTGTTTGAAATTCATTATCTAGGGAGTCCCACATTTGGTCCACCTTTGTTGATACTTCCAATGCAAGTTTTTGAATAGGCAAGGTTTTCCTATTCACCATCTCTTAAAGTGGTTACTCTTCTTCATCCTCACAAAATCTAACTCCTTTCTTTCAAAGGAAAGGATCTCTGTTATATTCTTCTACACTCTCTCTTTTCCTTAACTCACCTTCCTCTTTAGCAACTTGCTCCAACAATGTTTGTACTTGATGAACCCTAATCTCAGATAGCCTTCCTTGGGCATAAGTCCCAAGGGTTCTTCTCATTTTGTGCCTAAGCCCATTTATGAGATGGTGTAGTTGTTCCCTTTGTGAGTAACCATTGCCTAGGAAATGATGTAATAGTGCATAATATTGGCCCATGGCAGCATCCAAGGGTCCATGTCCTCCTTTTTTCCATCCTTGGATTTACTTTCATAGGTTGGACACTTGTGAGTACATTTGATACTTATCATTGAAAAATTCTAATATGGTAATCCATTAGCGAATGGATTCTAGTTCTCAAGACCAGTACTAGCTTTTCACTTCCTTGATCAGTGTCCATGGAAACAACTTGAGTTTTTGCCACTCATTTTCTATGTTTTGCAATGGACATGCATTGTGAAATGCTTGCAAATGATTTTTAGGATCAGTGTTGTATCCCTCTTCAAATCATAAGATATTTTTCATGTCTAATCTTTTGATCCTACTATCTTTTTGGTGCCTTTTTGGGATTCTAATAGCCTCAGTTATATCTAGCATACCTCAGGTAGCAAGTAGGGGTTCATTGTGATCGTATGATCTATGGCGTCTATGTTGCCTATGTTGTTTCCTACTCTTCCTCTTTTCACGATGAGTTTCTCTAGAATGCCCTCATCCCCTTTCTTGGTTGCTTTGTCTATGATTCTTGTTTCACTTACCATTCCTCAGGATCTTGTTCCTTGTGATTGTATCTAGATCCTGAAGGAGAGGGTGAAGGATATGATGAAGGTGAAGAAGAAGGAGGACCCTCACCATGATGGTACCTGCTTCCTTCTCTTCGGTGGTTATGGCCTCAATAGCAGTTACAATCAGAATGTCCATCTTTGTCATGTGTTCATATTCCTTTTTCAGATCCTTTGTGTTCATCGGTACTAGAATTTGGGGTATGGCTAGTTGAGTGAAGATTCTAATACACCACCCCTTGACCAAAGTCAACAAAGGGAACATCATTGTGTGGGAGACTTCTTAAGGTAGGTTCAACACCCTCATTTTCACCTATGACAAACAAGACATTCTGAGACAACTTCCCCTTCATGGATTCATAATGTCTCTCTTGTTGTAGATCCCTTTGACATTATGCCTTCGTGGGTCAATACTCTCTTGAGTCATGATCATGCACAACGTACTCTACCTGTAAGTGCTACATACCAATTTTTGTGAGAGCACGAAGGAGTGTGCCCGAGACTGAGTGATCGGGAGGTAACACTGTTTTACCTTCTAAATTAAGCCAACCTAGTTGTTCATCCTAGTGGAGGATAAAGGTAAAGTTTGGTATATACTCATTGAGATGAACGTATACCACATGAAACATTTGAGGGACTGGCAGATTATCATGTGTACTATGCCTCCGATTGTTCCCTGTATTGGACCTAGGTAATGAAACACTCTCATAAGAAGAAGGAGACATAATTGTCTATTCAATGTGCAATGATTTTCATTTGACTAATTATAAGATAACCAACCCTAAGGGTTTGTTCCAACAATGTGAAGATTTCCTAAGTTCTAGCTAGTGCTCAAACAACAAAGTCCCTAGAAATGGCACCAATGATGAGTGGGGAGGTATCTCTACACTCAACCATACGAATACAAGTGTACATGCATGATCTGGTCAAATTCCAAGGACTAGGTGCTTATGCATCTTTACAGAACCTGGGCAGGTTAGTCAATCGTTGTCTTCCCAAGCTTACTTGTATAGCGCGATTGTATGGTTAAGTAATCTTGAGTTATATGATTTTTATATATTTTTTGATGTTTTATGTCCTAGTGCTACAAAGGGAGAAGTGAACTAATTAAGTAACTAATTTAATTTAACTAATCAACTATGCCGTAACTAGTCCTAACACCAACGTTTGTTCCCACTTGCCATACACATCCTGAACTAGTGCAACACTACTAGGATTACCAAATGCTAACCATTACTAGGTTACCAAGTGTTCCACGCATGCTTGAAGTGGTTGTATTGAGTGTGCTTACTTGGGACAGTTAACAAGGTGAGAGAGAGAACATTAATTAACTAAGAAAAGCATTAAATAACTGTAAATAACATTAAATAAGCTATTCTGAATGCTACAAGGTATATCACAAAGTTTGTCTTTATTTTTGGCCACAAGGTGTGCTTAGGTACACAATGCTCGAATAAGGATCTGTTTACTTTATGACTCCTATTGCGGGCACTCAGAAATAATTTTAACTCTAAGAAGGGAAAAAGGTAGGAGTTCAGGTAAGGGACTAAGACTAATTAACTAACTATTGCCAAACCAAGTGTGCCCACCTCTTATTTATAGGTGATAAGATAGGACCTGATATCGAATGTCCGATATCGCTTGGAAGGCTCCGATATCGTAGCCCTGATATCGTGGCTCATCACCTTCTTTATACAGCTAAAACGTAAAATACATACATACATACATACATATATATATATATATATACACACACACACATACTAAAAATATGTATGTAAAATTAATTTTTATAGTCAAAATATCCATGCCAATAGCCATATTTACACTATGTGATAAAAATGCCAAAATAACAAAAATAAATTGAGTGTCATGTACCCTTAGTTACACTGTGCAACAATGAACAATAATAAAATGTCTCATAGTCCCCAACGGCTATGAATATCCAATAAAATATAATATAACACTATAATTGAAATGACCAAAAATGTGACAAGACTAGTATTCCTAAGGAGAAACTGGAAGAGGAGGAGGAACATCATTACCAACATAATAAGTAGGGCCATTGCCATCACCTGAAGCCTATGCAAAACAAAAAAAATAAAACCAAAAAATTAATTAGTTGCCATTATAGCCAAAACATAGCCACAAAAAACAAAATAAAAATAAATAAGAAAAACTAAACTAAAAAAAATGTTAAAATGAATACTATAAAAAAGAAGCCTTTGGAGATTCTAGAGCAAGGTCTTCTAGGAAAAAGCTTAGAAAACTAGTCTCCAACATGTGAAGAATCTACTCTTCACTCATGTTGGTCCAATCTATTTCTCCAATATCTACACCTATTAAGATGTTTCTCCTCTTAACATCTATTCACTCAAGAGGCTCTCGAGAAAGGGAGATAGTAGTAGCCTCTCTAGAAGTAGTAGTGATATGAAAGAGTAAGGGAATTAGACACTACTAGAGAGTCTTTGAACAACTTAAAAGCATCCTCTACATTTATTTCCTACACAAACATTTCAAGATTTTGACTCTTTACTACCTTCTCTTATAGCCACTTGAGATATCTTTCATTCTATATCTTGTATTTTTACTTGTGATCCTTTTGTTTCTTGCTTCACTTAAGAACCCAAGCACATTAATTCCTTCAGTCTCTAACCTTATGCACTAATAACTCCATTTGCATGTATTTTTTAGTGTTGCTCATGGCTAGAGCAACCTTGCAATGGATGACGCTCCAGTAGTGTAACCACTCAATTTCCTTAGTTTGCAAGGAGTCTTTGTTGGTTACATGGGCCTTTATAAACTCCTTGCTATCTCTAAGGTCTGTGATTTTAGTTACCTGCCGCTTGTTTTTTTTCTAGGGCCACTACCCTCTTCCATAGGAATTCATTAGAGTGTTGGAACTCCCAAGAAGTCCTAGCATATGAGGGGGCATATTCAGTGGTCCCCTCATATAACCTTTGTGGAACATTTTTCACATTGGGTGATAGTATAGGCATATTATAAAGTTCAACATCATGCTTAGGATCCCATTTAAACTTGGACACTACAATAACCACAATAAAAATATACACATAAAAATAGTAAGAAAAAAAATAACCATGTAGGAATAAAATGTAGAAATCCATAAAAATATAAAAATATATAAATGGCAAAATCCTCAAGGAAAAATATGCTAACTGTTCTTACCAACATCAAGAGCTATCTGTTGTAACTAATTAACCATACCTTCTTCCATGCCTTGCATAAACTTAGTCTTGTTTAGAACCTTAGCCTAAGGATTCAAATGAAATGTAAAGGTGGATGCTTCTAGAAGAGGCTCAAGTAGTACAACAAGTATAACCATCAATACAATTAAACAACTAAAAAAATCTTATATAAAACTATGAAATAAAATGCATAAACTAAAATGAATAAGTACCTAGAAGACCATGTAGAAAGCCAACAGGAGGTTTGTAATCAAATGGAGAATCTTCAAACACAAAATATAGGGCATCTAATTCTTCATTAGATACCCTCTTCTCTTCCTCTTGCTATTTTAGTGCTTTCTCTTCTTGTCAGCTTTGATCTGCCTAGGCTACCAATTCTTGTTGTTTCCCTGCAAGAATTGCAAAGACAACAAAATAAATAAATAAAAACACAATTTAGCAAATTTTATTTAAATAAATAACATAAATATATAACAACATAAAAAATACACAAAATGAAAAAAGCAAAAAAAAAAAAAATTCATAGAAAACATACTTGAAATAGTATGATTTTCCTTTCCAAACCTAAGGGATATGTTCTTTCTTGATGGTTGTTCAACAATAGGAACTGTTTTCTCAACTTGTGGCATTTTCAACCTTGCCTTAGTTTCACCATTAGCTTTTGCACATACCTCTTTGGCTTTCTTGAAACTTCCATGGGTAATATGAGGTTCATTCCTCATGCTGGTAGGGAAAGAACAATGTGTGCCACTAAAGTTTTTAGTGATAACTAATAATGATTCTTCAACATCTTCAACTAGTGGATCTTGGACTTGCATAACCAAAATAATATGTTTGGCCCAATGCTTGAAAAATTAGGAGGGATCATAATTCATCCACTTTCCATCCTTCTTGACCACTAGAAATTTTACAAACCTTCTTAGATACATAGCAAAAAATGCAAAGTGCATTTGGCATATTGTATTAAGATTATTGCAGAATTTTTGAACCTCTTTCTGCAGCCTAGAGACTAAGAACGTAGCCCAATTGAACTTAGTTCCCTCAATGAGGATCTTCTTCATGGTTCAAGCCTACAAAATACCAATGATCATCTTTTGTGATGGTAATAAGGGAAATGTTCTAAAGTGAAATAGAGGATTGTATCATTAGCTTTTATGATCTTACACTGATCAAATGTAAACCCTTCTCTAGCATGAAACTTAAGCCACTCCTCAACCTCTTCTCTATGGCTCACCTCTTTCCCTGGTCTTGTGAAAAACTTAGTGCCTTCACAAGGTACATTGAAGAGGTTGTTAAATGTGGATTCATTGATGCTCAAGGTAATAGGAACACCATGAACATGAGAGATTAAATTTTTGACTCCTTTGTCAAAGGAGTCAATCATATTCACCATCACTGTAGTAAGCATTGATAGGCTAGGAAGCGTAAATAAATCAAGAAAACCTACATCGACGATCCTTTATTGGATGTCCCTAGGTATCTTGCTTGCCAACCACTCTAGTGCCAAGTCTACTTCACCCCACTTGAGAATGAGCTTTTTCTCCTCACATCTTGAGGTGATTAGAATGGTATATCTAGGCACAAGACCTACAACTCAACATGAATAACCCATTAGCCTTTGGTATAAGTAGATCATAAAAAGCTTAAAGAATAATAAACATAATAAATTAAAATTAAATGTAAAATTATTGAAACCAATTAACTAATTAAGGCCAAAGTAACCACAAAGTAAAATAGCTAGAAAATGTTGATATTACATAGAAAAATTAAAAGAAAAATTACTTACTTGACTTTGGAAATGTAGGGATCTTGAAAATCATAGGTGCATGTATGCCTAATTCTAGGAGACCCCACCACGTATGAGTAGTTCTAGTAGCCAAACACTTGTAGTTGACTTGAGAAAACTATAATGTATATTTGCAAAAGTCATCCTTTAGTTGCTGCAACACCACAAGTCTCATAGTTAGGCCTTGCGCAAAAACTTCCAAGGTTGTATGTACCATGTCTAGGATTTGGTCACTTTTGATCAATCCTCCATCATGCACCCCACACCTACAACATGTGAACATATAAATCATTAAAGCCAATAGTATAACAAAGAAAAAATAGGAACAAAATAAAAAATTAGGATGGAACTCATGCTTGTAAAATGTAGAAGGTACTAGGAGGATTCTAAAACAAACTATTGATTTGGTGGCCTATCATTAAGATGTTTTTGACGTTATACTATGAGAACCTAAGCATGTACCAAATATGGAATAACTTGTAGATCCTTAGTGTGTAGGAATCATTGCATTGGTTAACTTCTACTCGAGTTCTAGGATCATCTGTCATGAACTTGGAAATATGGTTAGTAGATCTTGATAGAAGTGTCTCTACTATAACAGCTACAATGTTAGTCACCAAGTGTGACCACACAATCACATTGAAGTTCTCAAGAAAATATGCTAGGAACTCTTTGGTCCTAGGCCTAAACCATAAATAACCACAATTAAGAATCATGTTGGGAGGTAAATTGTTTTGTGCAGGCATACCTAATGCAACACAAGATCCTAACTAGTTCCATGACTATCAAAATAGGCTTCAAAAATACACTATGCAACCAACAATATAACTGTTAAAGAACAAAATAAAATGATAAACAAAACTTGTGAATACTTAAAGTCAAAAATGACAAGTGTAATGCCAACATTCCTACACAAAATTACATAAATATGCTTAGAACAACCAAAATCATTAATTTTAACCATAAAAAAATTAAAATTGAGCCAATTGATATTTTTACAAAACCAAGGATTAACCAAGTAGCCTAAAAACTACAACTGGTGAAGGTAGTCCCATAGTTAAGAAAATGCATAGAAAATTTCAAAAAAAAAATATTTTAATCTTTAACTAATGGGAAAATGCCAATAAAAAATTAAAGGTTGTTATAACAATGATCACAAAACTATAAAAAAATTTTAATTCTAGCTTAAATTGACTAAATTTTTTACTAGAAGAATTAGTTTACAATGAAATAGTTATAGCAAAAAATTTGGGAAAGCTAGAGAAAAATTTTAAAAATTCAAAATACAATTCAAGACTCCACATTATGTAAATGACCTATAGAGACCTTGGACATAGTCTAAAAAACACAAAAAGTAACCAATGTTGCTAATGTAGGCTTGAAAGCCTGCAGGCATAAGAACTAAAATTGCAATTGCACAAGGTAGTTCACATGATTGGAAAAATTCATGAAAAATTTGAAAAAATATTTTTCTAACTATAGAAATTAAAAAAAAAGCATAAATAAACTCAAATTCCATACCAACCCTACACCAATAAGTATTAAAAAAATTCAAATTGTGACCTAGAATTACTTGAATTGTTTATAGTGAAATAGCTACAGTAAAACCTCTGGGAAAATTGTAGGAAAGATTCAAAAAATTTCAAAGATTATGCAAAGCCATTCTAAATTGTCCAAAAAATCCCTAGGGTGATGGACCATTGCTAGAAAAATTTCTTAGGTAAGGCAACACTATTAATTTTTGGAGGGAAAATCATTCGAAAATAAAAAAATACACTATGCACTAGGTTATGAAAAAACTCATAAAAAATTAATGAGAGATTTAAAAATAATGATTCCACTCTAGGGTAATTGTTAAAGCTTGTACAATAGCCCCACGAACTCCAAAATTAGAAATCATGCACCATAACCTTATAAAAAATCACACATTTTGGCTATTTTTGGTAAAATTAGGGCAAAAAATGCATAGAATGGACTTGAAAAAAATTCAAATTTTTGTACAAAACAGATCTAAAGTCAAAATTACAATCTAAATGTAGACATACAAGCTAAAGCTAAGATTTAACACAAGCAAAACAAAAATTTATCATACAAGCAAGCCTAGACTATAGAAAACTCCTTCACATTACAATGAAAATTAGTAAAATAACAAATAGTGAAAAAGTGGATACTTGGCCATCATGGTTGAAGGGCCCTCACTAATGAAAGGATTGGAAAGTTGGAATATGACCATTGCAATCTCATTTGCCTCCTTCAATATTGGGTTTTTGCTGGATGATCCCCTCCTCCTTGACATCTTGCAAAATGGGAGCACAATCTTCAATTCTTTTACAACTACACTACCTTTAGGGTAGGAGAAGAGTGAAAATACACTCTTAACTACCGAACCTTGAAGTTTAGGTCTACCAAGACTTAATACCAATTGTTTCATCTAGCAAAAACCTAAGCTTAGGAAGTTTGCATGTAGAAAAGTGTTAATGCTTGGACTTCCCATATACTTATGGGTTGAAATAAAAAACCACTACCCTTGAAACACCCATATTACATCTAGTGAACTTGGTGTTCATAAAAGGAAAGATGTAATTATGCTAGGATTACTTGAGATTTTTACTTAGCTAGCATCTTTACCTTGGATGGGCCCCATAGGGTACTAACAAGGTGAAACATGAAAAATTCCAATACGCTAGGATTTAAGGCTTCAACATATTTTTATGTTGGGAAATTATGCTCATCCAAACATGCAAGCCATGGAACAAGGTATAGGATCTAGCCAACAAACCTTCATGCCACACTAGAGCCCTAGGCACTACTATTGGAAAACCTCTAGGTGCTAGGAGATAGCCTGAAATTGCTGAAAAAAATTATCTAGGGTTTTTTACAATTAGTATCTAGGATAAATATGATGACCAAATTCACCTTTTAAATTAATAACTCCAATCCTGAAACCTAGTTGGAGCCATCAACAATCATGGAACTCCAAAAGTCAAGCCAAAAGGTGTCAAAATTAGCCAATCCCTATCTTTTACGCTGGAGAAGTAGAGCCTATATGCTTACTAACATATAGGAAGCATATAAATCATCAACAGACTTTTCTTTGCCCTTCCATTTTGCCCAAAAATACTTATCCTAGCACAAAATCCTAGGTATTGGTTTTGGAGCCCTGGGGAGTAGGAAAGATGGTTGAAATGGCCTCACAAACCTAAATCTTAGTTTTTTATGCTAGGAACATAGGATTTATATGCTAGCTAGCATTTAAATTAGCATAAAAATTAAGAAAAAGCCTTCTAATAGTCCAAATGACCACAAAATACATCATATCAATTACCAAACCCTACTTGCAGATACCACTGACTTCAAAGATCATGAAGCTAAGTTGAATGATCTCACAAATTGCTAAACTTAGTTTTTATGTAGGGTATATAGGGTATATATGCTGCCTAGGATATAAATAGATTGTTGGGAGTTTAAGTAAGTTTTCAACACCCCAAATTATCTAGAATTTGAATGGGACATTCTAGGATCCTAAAACTGGAAGCCATCTATAATTTGACGTTGGTTAGACATGGAAAATTCAATTTTTATCACTTTTACATTAAGTCATCAGAAGAAATACATTGGCTAGTGTATTGGCTAGCATAAAAAGTACAAGAAAAAATTTGGTTGATTTATTTTCACATAGAAAATTCATTTTTTGACCCTAAGACCTATACTTTATCCTAGAAGCTTGATGTAGCCAAAATTCCAAAGTTGAGAATTCATGAAATAATTTTTCCAGCACAAATATGTAGGGGAACAAGATTTATACATTGGCTAGTGTATAAATCAAGGTGTGGTAGCTTGAAATGACTTCATTAGCTCAAATAAATTACAAAATTGACTTATTTTCTCTCCTAGACCACTACACTGATATACAAAAATTGGTTAAAAGAAACCTCTAGAACCAAATTTTTTAGAATATACACCGGTAGCCTAGGAGAAATATGTTGGCTATCATATAGGCCAACATAAAAATTATAAACAACCTTTTTCCTACCTCAAAACAAGCTCAAAATGACCATTTGAGAGGTCGAAATCCTACTACAGGCCCTGGAAGTTATCACAAGAGCCCAAGGGTGCCCAAAACTAAGTTTGGACCACCTAGAAACCACATATTTCAGTCTCATATGCTGGCATACTAGTTCCCTACAGTGACCAACATATAGGCATAGTGTATGAAGGTTTGAGGAAGTGGAACTTAGTTCAAGATCGCTAATTCCTAACTCCAAAGATTACTACAAGCACCATAAGGACCCTACCCAGTTAAATAGGCCTCCCACCATGGCTTGCTAAGGCCTAAAACTAACAACATATGATCATGTTAGATCATATACTACCCTACTGTGCTTTGTTTGGCCTTATTTTACTATGTTTTAACCTTACTTAACCTTACTTAGTTCTATCTTTACATTATTTTACATTATTTAACAATTTTATCACATAAGTGTGATTTAATGTGCTTATGGTTGATGTGCAAAACTAGAGTATGGATACCTGGGTGTAATTTAGCTTACCTCTAAGCCTAACTAGACCTTACAATGATGTTGAGAAATCCATCAATCTTAGTTACCTAGACCTTGAGCTTAAGATCTTGTTTGACTACATAGCCTCTATAGAAAAGCCTCTCGAATGGCCTAAACACATAGTTAAAATCCTTGATCTCGAAGCAGGTGACATTACTAAGGACTCTCTAGTTGAGGTTCTAGTCACAACACATAATGGTGAGGAGAAAAAACTAAAATTAAGTTCCTTACTTGAATGGTAGCAGGCTTAAGACATTACCAAGGTCATTCAAAATAACATTAAGGCCTTTGCCTCGTCATATGAAGATATGCTAGGTCTTGATCCACACCTAGTTTAGCACAACATTATACTTGACCCTAGTATTAAACTAGTTAAATGAAAGATTTATAAAATTAGACTAGATCTAGCCTTGAAAGTTGATGATGAGATTATGAAACTTTACCAATCTAGTTTCATTTGAGCTCTTGACTATGCTGATTGGGTGTCTAACATAGTGGTGGTCCCTAAGAAAAATTTAAGTATACCAATTTGCATTGATTTTTGAGATCTAAATGAGGAAACTACTAAACATGATTTCCGTTTGCCTAGAATTGATCAAATCATCGATACCACAACTAGAAATTCCTTATTATCCTCCATGAATGTGTTCTTGAGATATAACCAAGTTAGAATCAACCAAGAGCATCAACTTTACATAACCTTGATGACCCCTTGGAGAACATTTTGTTACACCATGATGCCATTTAGTTTGAAAAATATGGGTGCAACCTATCAACAAGCTATGACCTATATATTTAGTGACTACACACTAGGATTACTCAACAATTATGTGGATGATATTGTAGTCAAATCCAAAGTGGCCAATGGCCATGCATATGACTTGACTTAATACTTAAGTGATGTCTCAAATACAAACTTAGACTCAATCCTAAGAAGTATTTCTTCAGTGTTAAAACTAGTAAGATGCTTGACTTTTTAGTATCTAAAGTAGGGATATGTGTCAAAACTAATAAGGTTAAAGTCATAACCAACTTGATAGCACCTACTCTCCGTAAGCAGCTATAAGGACTACAAGGTAGACTACAATTTATTGACAGATTCATATTAACTCTTATAGATAAGCTACAATCCATGCAACACTTGCTTAAGAAAGGATTTCACCATGAGTATATCACCCAATGTCAAGAAGCCTTTAATAACATTAAGAAGGGGTTGGCTTAATTGTCCACTGTGTATCCACTATAAAAGGATAAGCCCTTTTCCATCTACCTTGCTATCTCTGATACATCCATAACCTCTATACTCTATCAAAAATAAGATGATGGATCATAGCTACATGGTATGCTACTTGAGTCATGCATTAATATCCTATGAAACTTGATACATGGAGGTTGAGAAGTATTTTATTGTCCTAGTCTTCTCCTTGAAGAAGTGAAGATACTACCTCTTTAGGAGTCAAGTCAATGTTATATGCAAAGATAACATATTAAGAGCCATAATGACCAACATTTATGAAAGTAGCTGAATAGCCCAGTGGAAGGCCATAATAGTTGAGTTTGACCTACATTACATCTACCAAGCCTTAACCAAAGGTTAAGATATAGCTACACAAATGATAGTTTTTCCAGTTGAAGACCATGTAGCCATCAATCCTGATTTTCTTGATGAGCATGTTAACATTGTTAATGAGGTGCCCAAGGGTTATGAGGATATCATGAACTTTGATGGAACTTCAACTACCAATGGAGTTAGTACAGTTGCTATTATAATATCATCCTCTATTGAGATCCAACCTTTTACTTATCATTTTCAATTCTCTTAGACCAACAACATGGTGGAATATGAAGGGTTAATATGATGAATGATGGTAGCTCATAGATAAGGAATCAAATGCCTAATGATAAAAGATGATTCACAACTTATGGTTAACCAAGTAACTAAGGTTTATGCATGTAAAGCTAAACATTTATAATCTTACCATGATTTTTCTAATAAACTAATGAAATAATTTACAGATGTTGGCATTCAACATATACCCTAAACCAAGAATACATTAACTAATGCCATTACAACCTTAGCCCTAAGTGTGACACCAGATGTATTTAGCAAGTTACCTTCTTTAATGCAGAACTATGTTCTTTCCATCATGTAGAACACAAAAGATCTCTCTATAGCTACTATCGACAATGTTTCTCAAAAGAAGTGGTATAATGATATAAAATTTTACCTAATGCATGATGAATCTCCATAGAACTTGATTACTTCCCAAAATGATGTTGTATGTAAGATATCAAAATAATATGTCATTGTAGTTGATAACACATTATGTTGAAGTTCCCATGATGGCATATTGTTGGTGTGCTTGGGCCAAAATGAAGATCGTACAATCCTTGAGCAAGCCCACAATGGTGTATATGGAGGACATATAGCACCTAGATCCATGGTTGCAAAGATTATATGATTGGGATATTAGTGGCCCTATATGGAAAGAAACTACCTGCAGAAGGTTAAAACTTGTGATACCTCTCAATAGCACACTAATTTAATACATGTGCCATCAACTAAGTTACACACTAAGATAATTTAGTGATTTCAATGATGGGGAGTTGACATTATTGGACCTATAATGCCTAATTATCTTGTAGGTAATAGCTTTATCATTAGTGTAACTAAATATTTTACCAAGTGCATTGAAGCTATTCCTCTAAGGAAGAAAACATCTCAACAAGTTTATAAATTTAGACTAGATAACATAGTAGCCCATTTTGGCATACCTCTAATTGTATTCATAGATAATGGACCATAGTTTAATAGCCAAGAAACACAATCCTTTTATAAAGAACTAAGCATTAAGAATTTCTTTTCATCACCATACTATCCTTAAGCTAATGAAAAAGTTGAAGTTAGTAATACGATCATCATAAACTTGCTCAAAAAGATGTTAAACAACAATAGATGCAAGTGGAATGAGTGACTTCTTTATAAACTTTGGGCCTATAGGACTACCTTTTGAACTACAATTACTGTAATCTTGTATAGCCTTGTTTATGAATTTGTAGTTGTTTTGCCTCTTGAATTATAGGTTCCATCACTAAGAGTAGCCCTATCTAACTTCATCAATGATGAGCAAAACAAGAAGTTGTGTACCATTGATCTCAATTTAGTGGAAGAGTAGCAAATAAAAATTCTTACTCACATCAAATGATACTAAGGGAGGTAGAAGCAATAACATCATTATTATCTAAATAGATGAAAGATCAAGGAAGAAGATCTAGTCCCCAAGGCTATTCATGAATATGCAGACAAATTCTCATCCAGTTGGGAGGGACCTTTCTTGGTTACAAAGCTTATGGAAATGGGACATTCAAATTGGTAGATATGGATGGGAATGAATCAACCAATCCGGTCAACACTCTTATGTTAAACCTTATTATATTTGATGTGTTTTCCTATAGTCTTTTCTTTGTAGGTATGGACAAACAGTCAACATCAATGGCCTTTACAACATATAACAAGTGAGCCCACATGATCTCTCTCTCTCTCTCTCTCTCTCTATTTGGCATGACAAATAAACTAAAAACTTTGTAAAATCTATGATGCAAAACACAGATCTCTTAATGTAGTATTAGTAGTAGCCTATGGTGGAATGTAATGTGCTTATTATGTCATGTAGCCTTATTTAATGTCTTGTAACAACATGTATTCTTTATCTTGTTTTCTTATTCCTTTAGAGTTGTGCTTGTAGGATGAACCCTAAAAGTCATAACAAAGGTGCAACTCATTGTGGTAGCAAGTTACCATGTGACCTTGATGTGCAAGATTTGGTTAGCTTGTCTTTCCATGGTAAGGGTGCATGTCTCATATCACTTCCATTACCCCTTTGAAGGAGGCTATTAATCAATTCAAGCATTCAAAAGGAAGGAAGGCATTCAAGTAGAGGGAAGCTTCTACCACTTGAAGAGTCAATAGATAAGAATATTTAATCTATTGGAAGGATTAGTTTATGGATGATGTTGTATGCATCCATGAGAATGAACTTCATGATTGGGGGATCACTTCAACCCCTACTCCCTTGTTCACATGAGTTTACTTTTTGAAGGATGGAAGAGCTGGTGTAGGAACACATCTTCTAATCCACTTGTTCTTCTTTATGTATGTATTTTTTAGGTTTTTGACTCTATGGATACATCTTAGAGGTCAAGAAGATTTCTTGGTCAGGAGTGGAGTCTTCATAGTAGATGTTTTTGTCTAGTAGGAGATGACTTGGTAGATGAGATGTCTTGGGGTAGACATCTCCATAACAAAGGAGGCAAGATGTCTTGTGAAGAAGGAGACATATTATATAGGAAGGAGACGTCTCCCAAAAATAGCAAATGTCTTGATCAAAAGAGCTATTTTTGCAAGAGATGACCCAAGGAGATGCGAGATGATTCATATGGTTGGAAAACTTCTAGAATTAACTATTCCAAGTTGGGAAACAACAAAGAGACAAAGGAAAACAATAGAAATAGTATGGAAACTCCAAGTTGATCTTGTAGAAATTTTTCCTAGGTTTTTATCTTATTTTTCTTAATAAGTTAGTGGGTATTTCATGATTGTACAAGGTGGGAAAAAAGTAAGAGAGAAGTCTTGATGAGATCTCTTGAGTTGAGGAGAGCTTAGCAAGAGTGTGGTAGAGCACATTCAGTGAGTGCAAAATGATTGTAGCTCCAAGATCAATGTGTGTGGATTGGCCTATGTATTCTTATATCATGTTTACTTCTCTAAACTAAATATCAATCTTGGGTTATGGGAGAGATTTTCCATCGGTTAACCTTGCATTGAGAATAACCATTGTGGTTGTGGATCCTCATGCTTCATCACATCATTTGAGTGTTTTGTGGGTTTTGGGAATCCTATTGTAATATTCTAATTGAATAATTAAAGATAGCTAGTTTTCTTATTTTCTAGAAAAATTAATTATCTTTTCATAACATCTAGATTTAGTATTTAAAGATGATTAATTATTAGAATGAACCTACTCCATACTAATCTAAAAATAAATCCATAAACTAAGGGATATGGATAAATATTTTTGGTATGGGAACTAAGAAAAGAAAATATTAATTGGATGAATATCATAATGACAACAAGAAATAATGATGAATGGTGGAGAAAATCCAAGAAAATTTCCCTTCAACCATCTTACTCTCAAAACCATTAGGTATTTTCTTTATACTCTCTCTTCGATGATCTGATGTACTTTGAATTTTCTTTAATATTGTTATTTATTTTTTGTGGGTTTAACATCTCCCCCATCCACCACTTCCCCCATCTCCTAATAAGGAAATTATATCAACCATGATCACCATTCCAATTCAAAGTTCATGAACTAATTTCAAATAAGGAGATTGTACCATCTATGATTATTATTTCAATTCAAAGTTATTTTCTAGAACTTTTGAATATAAGTGCTCTTAAGGTTTGATTAGCTAAATATCATATGAATGTATGAAAAGAGTGAATTACTACTGAATGAATAGTTGAAGATCATTGATCAATGGTGTTACGTTCATTCTATGTCAACAATGTCCTATTAATCAAACATTTGTCATTATGTTGGTGCATTTGTATCAATGCATATACACCAACGTTCTATGTGTGGGTGGGTGTGTGTGTGTGACCACCACCATCATCACCATTGTAGTATTTTCTCAAAAAAAAAAAAAAAAAATGAGGCTAGCTACATGATTTTTTTTCATCATTCACCACTATGAACTATTTGATCTTTATTTATTTGTAGTTCCTTCAATATATCTTCAATGGTTTTTTTCTATGTCTTTTTTTGTCTTCCTTTTAGTTGCTTTTCTAGAATATTGATGTAGCAACCTTTTTTATAAGCTCATTTTTTGATCTTCGTTGCACATGTCCAAGCTATATAAGCTACCATTCTTGTGAATTATTTAAAACAAAAGCCATTCCAGATATTCTTCTAATATCTATGTCATGCAATTTATCTCTTTTGATAACATTCAACATTCATCTAAATATTCATATTTCTACCATACTAATTTTTTGTATATATATATATACATATTAATGGAATCTTTTTAATTAATATAGTGAAGCTATAGAAGTTTTATTTTGTGATTTGTAGCAATCAACTACTACTTCAAGCATGTGTCTAAATCAACTATTTAAAGTCTTTATTTGAGTAGTTATACCTAATTGAAACAATGTTTTGAATGTGGATTAATAAACTAAAAGGAGAGAATTAATTGATTTCTAATAAAATTCAAAATTTAAAAACAATTTTTCAAAATTAATTAATTAAAAAATCACAAAGAAAAACACTTACTAGATTAACACTACTATATTATTTAATGAAAAACAATGGTAGAGAGCACCATGATAGTGGATCCTTAGATGGTACACATTCCTCACAAGGAAAAAAAAGCTTGATATCCCATTGAACTTCCAAGAACATCATAAGGATGAGAACAAACATAATTCTTTCATAAGAGACCAAAAATTCCTTTGCGCAAAAATTTAAACACTTGCTAATTTCTTGGAATTCACCAAGCAAAATCTCTTAGGATTGGGTTTTTTTTTTCTTTGAGAAAACCCAAGCTCCTTAGAGTAATGTGACAAAGAAATGAAACTATAGGTAGATATCTAGAAATCTAATCTACATATTAATCTCATACAATCTAGAACAAAATATAAAAAAGAAAGTACTAGAAAAAAACATGAAATGCAATATGGTGAAAGTGAACAATAAGCCAATAGCATTTTAAACCTTTGGAGAGATGATGAGCAATTATGGTGCAGCTTTCCAATTTGATAAAATTCTACCCTATACTAATGTGCTAAGAGAATATATAGAGAAGGAATGCTTTCATGTAGCTATGGATTGAAGAATGCCAAGGTAAGTAATATTAGACATAACTAAGGAAACGTCTTTTGTAGGCAAATTTATTTTGAATGTTCTAACCACTCCAAGTGAAACTAGAGATAACAAAATGATTCATATAGCTTTTATTTTTCACATATTAGATACATAGATCATCCCATTTATGGCTTGGATGTACGCCTTATAGTTGTCTCTAATTTGGATGGGATGTCCCAAAAAAAAGATAGAAATCCACCAATTAAGAATAAATTTTGTCTTTACATACTAGAAAATATTTTAATTTATCTAAATCCACTACCTCACATCCTAAATCTTCCAAGTTGATCGAAAACAACTTCCCAACTTCTTATTATTGTTCCATGGTCAACCACTTAATTGAGGTCTACACACATGACCATTAAGACTAAGAAACCTTATTCATTTTGAAGTTTGAACACACTAAAACATGCCATTGATCAAAAATATCCTATTTTAATGATGTTTAAATTCTTGAAAAGTAATGAGCATTGTAAAAGAAAATATATTCAAGAATAATTATTTTTAATTCTTACCAACAAAATAAAGTATTCTCTATTGGTTAAGTAAGTAAATAAAATAAACTACTATAACATAAAACATCAACTAAAAGCTAAATTACAAAAAAGTATAGAATAAAAGGCATTATAGAGCATGTTAAGTTTCCAAACCCATGTACAAAACATAAAATATGGTTATACATAATAATAAATCCATGGATATGGTCCTCTCAAATCTTTCTCTTTTCTAGAATTTACCTAAAAAGATGAAAATTTGAAATTATCATGGCAGTTAATCCTAGGAATCTATATCATTTAAGCCTACAATAAGATTCATCAATTGATATTATTGTTCCTTATCATCATTGTTGCTAATAAACTACTACTAGTAACTACTTCATCCTTTGATTACTCAACTAGTTCCTCAATCACCATTTTTTATTTTTTATGGGGAAAAAGCATTAATTTGGATTTTATGATCCAGGAATATCGACTAATGAATGGTACATCCCACTAATTAAAAGGAATTACTATGGGTTTAATGTTACTAATAAATATTTTGTATGATAGGATCAAAGGTACTCAACATAAATCCCTAAATAAATGTAACATCTTACTTCTTAATCTTAGGTTAGAGATCATTATGTTGGATATAGAACCCCTAATGAATGATTGATCATGGTAGAAATATGAAAAGTGAAATAAGACTAATGAAGGAAAAGGAAAGAAATATAATTTTATTAATCCACATAAATGTATAGGCTAAAAATTGGAAATGAACTGAAAGAATTTAAATATCATAAATTGAAAATCTAAAATAAATGAAAAAGAAATATTATCATAAATCTAACATGAAACTCTCACAAAATATCTAGCATGAATCATAGTAGGTCTAGCCATACATAACCCATAGCCCTCTATATGGAATATAGAGGGAAACATCCAAACATATCTACTAAACAGTCTCACATAAGAATATCAAATAATATATACAATGAAAAAAAAAACATGAAATGAAATCTCTAAATTAGTGAAACCACAAAATACCTCCATACTTCACCTAGACATGGTAACTTAAAAATAAAAGAGAGAGCAGGTATACAATAATTGAGAAATCTTGGCACATTCTCTAGCTAAATTGTAGATAGATCTCATGATGGCTAGGTGAGGCATTCTTAAACTAAAAAACATGTTAGTGTGCATAAAGCATTCATAAAACCAAGAGCACATAACCATGTTTATCTAATACCAAAGTACCAAACAATACTAATCAAACTAAATGCCACTCCACCCACCAACTTGTAAGCAAAGAGGCTAGCACACACTACACTTAGTTTCAAATATGTCAAATATTGTCATGTGTACTTGATGAATTTCAAATCTCAAACCAAAGTTAAGCTACAATAGACATGGATTTATTATTAGCTCAACTAAACTAGAGGTGTCATCTAGGACATCACCTCTAAGGTTCATAAATATACTAGTGGTAAATGTATCACCTAGGACATTACCTCTAATATTCTAGAGACATTAACAAATGATCAAGAAGCCATGGATCACCCCCTCGTGTACATGGGTTCTACAATAAAAGCCACATTGGTGCATTCAGTGAGGGCTAATCACCAACCATCTCCAAGGAGTCCATTTTTAACTAGCTACACAACATGATGCTATCTCTAACATTCACACATCCATATGAGCATACAATCAAGGAAAAACAAACATTTATGGTGAAGGAACACAACCAAAATGAAAATGTCCAACAATACAAGAGGGTCCACCAAACAACACTAAATTGAAACTAACATGCCATAAAATCCATTCTAATTAACAAATTCATATAATTATGGCAATAATAAAAGACAAAGAAGGACGATAATAGATGCCATGAGTTAATAATGATATTGTCCAAACCAAATGATCTTTCTCAAATTAGAGTACATAAAAACTCAATACTTGAAGTTTTGATGAGGGATTCAAGATTTTAGATAAGATTGAGTGAGTTTAGGATAAGTTCAAGGTGTTATGGAATCAATAGAGACCTATTTGAAGACACATTGAAGTTTTACACTTTGAAAGAGACATTTTCCATCCCCTAGTAGGAAAGACATCTTGTTTTGTAAGAAAACATAGGAAAGACATCTTTCAAAATCATAAGATGTCTTGTAACTAGGGAAGACGTCTTCCCAAGGATATCCTATAGTTAATAAAGACATCTAATTTACTAGGAAGACATCTTGTTAGCCATGAATACATCTTGATGAGATTCCTAGCATGTGGGAAAGATGTCTAGTATGAGAGGAACAAGAGCTAAAATAATTGAAAGAAAACATAAACACATGGTACTTTCCAAGGATACTAGGGAAAAAGGAATCATGGCTCAATAAGCAAATAATCATAAAAAATGAAGGAAATATAGAAAGAAAACAATATCAACAAAGTGGGATCTTATCTTTAACGAATCAATGAAATCTACAAATTTATAAGGAGTAATTTCTTGAACTAATGGAACTTAAAGGATCTTATGCTAGAGTAAATGAGATGAAATTCAAAATACTATATGTAGAGTAATAAATAAATTCCCAAAGTGAGATGAAATGATTTTCACAATCCCATTAATCCAAAAATGATGAAATGCATGAAAATAAAATCTAACAGTAAGGGGAAAATATAGTAAATTAAAATTCCAAAATTATACATGTTATCCATTGAAGGCAAGACCCAATACTAAATATTGTTGATAAAAATAATATTAAAAAACCATGTTAGAAATAAGGAAAAGAAAATAGTAAATATAATAATCCAGTAACAAATTAAATTATGGTAAAAGCTCCTTTCTAGCGGTTAAGGAAAAATCTAAAATTTGTAGATAAATTCTATAGGTCTATGAAAATGCAGTAGTATCCACCCATGCAAATGTGCATAAATCCTAATAATTTAATAAACTAAAAAGAATCCAAGGCTAATCACCTACAATAAGTACAAAAATTCACACCATACAAGAAGCGTAGCTACAGATATCATGTTACTCATGATCTCAAACCAATGAAATATTCTTACACTATCATAAGCTCGAAATCTAATAATAGATATCCTTAGAGAAATTAGATGTTATGGTGCTTAGATAAGGGAGTTATGGTATTTTTAATAAAAACTCCCAAAAATCATGTAGAGGATAAATAAGCCAATTATTTTAAGTAATGATATGCAAAAAGCAATCTTCCACAATCCTTGTAACTCATGTAGCTCATCCATTCATGGAAAGCTAAATCAAATTAATTATAATGCCATAACATAAGCTTATTAATTTAACAAAATATCATAAAAATAAAATAAACTAAAATAAGGTTATCTCTCACAAAAAATAATGCACACACCATTATTAATGTCAAACGATGCCATGCTTCCACCTCTACCTCCATGAGAACTTATCATAAATCACGCACAAGGTGAATGAACATATATTGAATAAAATACATTGGTAATAAATACCATAGAAAGGAACATAGCTAAAAAAATATATTAATATCATCATAACATATAGAACATGAAATATTAAAATACATCAAATATAGATATACATGAAGATGGTAATCTAACTACAAACATCATTGCCACATTGTAACACACACATCCAATCATTACCAAATACAAGACTCAAGCATAAAGATAAAATAACCAAGCATCTAAAAACATGGGATATTTTAATAAATGGATCATCATTTATCCTCAAGTGTTTGGAAGATTACTTTCTCTCCACATATATCTCATGTTACTTAAAGGCATAAGAGCTATAAGGTTGATTCTCATAGTCCCACTACTCCCAATGTTGTGGTGTCTCATTAAATAACTAAATCTTCTCATTTGAATCCTTTGACCTATTTGAGTCATGACCCCTAGATGAACCCATATTTGAGGCTTTCCAATGAGAAGTGTGCTCCTCAAATGATCATGTAGGAGTCCTAGTGGGATACACATCTAAGATATGAAGGGACTTATCTAAACATAGAATGTTGGCTCAAGAGAGCCTCTACATAATCCTATTCTATTATTGTGAAAGCTTGGAATAATTTTGGCCCATCTTACCAAGAGTCTTAGCAAGGGTCTACATCATATTGTTCATGAAATACATGAGTTGATCATCTATATATCTATACATGGTAAGCTAAGGCTTTGGGACGTATGATTTGGATTCTCTAATTGTGCTCCCATTAAAGCTTATCTTTTGGCATATTTAGTAATCCTTTTTTTTGCCATAGATCACTAGCATGTTGGGATAGCAATTCCCTCATAGTATTTCACAACCATGATTCAATACTATCATCGTCTCTAACATTGCATGATAGTATTTCACAACAAATAATCCTTGAATGGGTTACTAATAGTATTTACTTTAGTTAAGGGATCACAAGTCATTGTCCTCCTAACTAGACTTGTAATGATCCATTTTACTTATATGGTAAATTATAGTTAAGACATATGATAATTGATTTTAATTTGACCATGGTTCTAATCTATATGAAAATAGGAAAATTAAATATAATTATCTAAAAGGAATCATCATTGGAAACCACAATGTTCATCCCATGAAGTGGGATCTTTAGATGATTGGTAGATGAATGAAAAATTAACCTCTTAAATGGATGCACTTAGGTTTGAATCCAATTCTTCAACTTGAGAAACAAGTATCTTACTATCACTCCAAATGATGGTCCCTTTTATTGGTGGTTTGGAATTAAACTCATGACCTTCTAGTTGAGAACCCAACATCTTAAACCCTATTTTGCTATCCACCAAGCCAAATAGCTAAAATAATTATCTAATTAACTAAATATAAGAATAAATTCTAAAATATCCTAGGGTGATGAGTATCCATTTCCTAAACCATCATCAAATTTCTATATATATGCATTAACTATTGGAATTATCAAAAAAATTTGTTGCATGGCATAACAAGCAATAAGCTACAAGGATCATTGTGTCAATGTAGAATAAATGGTAGAGAAAAGTAAATGGAAAAAAAAAATAATAAATCTATATTAAGTTATAGTTCTATAATGAAAGGAAATCCATCTTTCTCTTTATTGCTATCATGAAATACATCTAGATACAATCTACTTGAATAGATATTTCATACAATGGACTCAGCCTGTGCTACAAAAAGTTACCAATAATACTACAAGATTCAAAAAATACACTAATAGAGTTTTCCTATTATGCAACCAAAAGAATCCATACATATAGCTAGTGGATGCATATTTATAATCATAACTACCTCGGGAGATGTCTCGTCTCTAACATTGCATGATAGTATTTCACAACCATGATTTTTTATTCATCGTACCTTCATGACTAACTAAAAACTCAAGTTAAGTTTATGAAAGAGGGATATATTTTCCTTACAAAATTGATAAGGTGACACTAATTAACTAACTAATTGGCTGATATTACAAAAGTACGAGTGCTAGATTTGAAAAAATTATTTAATTAGTATATATTCTACAAAAAAGAAAATGATAGATAATAAAAATTTATAAAAAAATACTCAAATTTTTTTTAAAAGTCTTTAAATAATTTCTAGCAATCATAATCCCTTTCTTTCTAGTTTTGATGGTTTCTCCTTTTCCTATGGTTACTACTTCTTTAGAATGAACTAGCTTCGCAAGTTACCCCTTGATTCCCATGTCCTTACCAAAGAAATTTCACCATAGAAATTACTTTACTATATAGTTATCTTTCTTTTCTATCTAAACTTTCTTATGGGATATTCTTAATAAGTAATATTTTGTTGTACATCTATTTCTTTTCATTTTATAACATGATTTTCATCTAGAACATACTTCTTTAAGAGAGAAATATGAAAGACATTATGAATTCCTCCTAAACATGGTGGTAAGGCTAATTGATATGCTACTGTTCTAGTCTTCTTGATTATTTCAAATGGACCTACATATATCAAAGCTAACTTGTCTTTCTACCAAAATATCAAGAGGCATTTTGTCAAATCTACTTTCAAGAAGACATAATCACCAACTTGAAATTCAAGAGTTCTTCTTCTAAAGCTAGCATACTTAGTGTATTTATCTTAACTAGCCTTAATATATCCATGAACTGTGCAAACCTACACTTTGGTTTGATCAAAAAAGTCTATATTTAACTACATTTTATCTTCCATATTAGTCTAATAAATTGATGATTGACATGGTCCACGATAAAGTATCTCATAAAGAGAAGCTTTAATACTTGTTTGATAACTATTGTTATATCCAAATTCTACTAAAGGAAAAATTTCATTTTAATCTTTGTTATATTAAAGTGTACAAGCTTGGAGCATGTCTTCTAAGATTTTATTTACTCACTCTATTTTCCCATCCATTTGAGGATGATAAGCAAGACTTATATTTAATTTAGTGGTTGTAGTGAAGTGAGTAGTAAGAAAATGAAATGGTTTTGTTAATAAATCTACCATAATCAATATAGCATCCTGTTTCCTTCTTGTCTTTGGTAATCCTAAAATAAAATCCATGCTAATAATCATCCACTTCCATTGAGATATGTTATGAACATGAAGTAGTCCTTTTGGTTTCTAATCTTCAACTTTACATTGTTGACAAATTAAACATTTAGAAAAAAATTCAGCTATCTCTTGCTTCATCTTAGGCCACTGATGAGCCGCAATATCGTGGCCACAATATTGCATCCGTTTTATCAGGCACGCGATATTGGAGACTTCCAAGCGATATTGGACATCCAATATCGAGGCCTGTCTTGTCACCTATAAATAAGAGATGGGCACACTTGGTTTGGCAATAGTTAGTTAAATAGTCTTAGTCCCTTACCCAAACTCTTGCGTTTCTCCCTCCTGAGAGTTAGAATTATTTCTAAGTGCCCATAGTAGGAGTCATAAAGCAAACGGATCTTTATTCGAGCATTATGTACTTGAGCACACCTTGTGGTCGGAAATAAAGATGAACTTTGTGATAAACCTTGCAGCATTCAAAATAGCTTATTTAATGTTATTTAATTCTTTCCTTAGTTAATTAATGTTCTCTCTCTCTCCTTGTTAACTCCCCCAAGTAAGCACACTTAGTACGACCACTTCAAGCATGCATGGAACACTTGGTAACCCAATAACGATTAGCGTTTGGTAATCCTAGTAGTGTTGCACTAGTTCAGGATGTGTATGGCAAGTGGGAATGGATGTTGGTGTTAGGAGTAGTTAGAGTATAGTAGATTATTTAAATTGAATTAGTTACTTAATTAGTTCACTTCTCCCTTTTTAGCACCAAGACATAAAACATCAGAAAATATATAAAAATCATATACCTCAAGTTTACTTAACCATACAATCACGCTATACAAGTAAACTTGGGAAGACAATGATTGACTAACTTGCCCGGTTTTTGTAAAGGCACATAAGCACCTAGTCCTTGGAATTCAACTAGATCATGTGTGTACGCTTGTATTCATATGGTTGAGCATAGGAGTACCTTGCCACTCATCATTGATGTCGTTGCCAGGGACTTTTTTTGTGTGCTAGTTGGAACTTAGGAAGTTCTCACATCATTGGAATGAACCCTTAGGGTTGGTTATCTTAGAATTAGTGAAATGAAAAGTATTGCACATTGAATAGAAAATTATGTCTCCTTCTTACGAGAGTGTTTCACCTCCTAGGTCCAATACAAGGAACAATTGAAGGCATAGTACAAACGATAATCTACCAGTTCCTCAATAGTTTCATGTGATATACGTTTATTCGAATGAGTATATACCAAACTTTACCTTTATCCTCCACCAGGATGAACAACTATGTTGGCATGATTTAGAAGATAACATAGTGTTACCTCCCGATAGCTCAGTCCCGAACATGCTTCTTCGTGCTCTCACACGAATTGGTATGCAACACTTACAACTAGAGTACATTGTGCATGATCATGACTCGAGAGAGTATCGAACCATGGAGGCATAATGTCAAAGGGATTTACAACAAGAGCAACATCATGAATCCATGAAGGGGAAGTTATCTCAAAATGTCCCATATGTCATAGGTGAAAATGAGGGTGGTGAACCTACCTTAAGAGGTCTCCCACACAATGATGTTCCTCCCATTAACTTCGGTTAAGGGGTTGTGTATCAGAATCTTCACTCAACTATCCATAACTTGGATTCTAGTACCGATAGACACAAAGAGTCTGAAAAAGGAACATGAACACATGAAAAAGATGGACATTCTAATCATAAACTTGATCAAGGCTGTGACCACCAAAGAGAAGGAAGTAGGCACCATCATGATGATGGTCCTCCTTCTTCTTCACCTTCATCATCTCCTTCACCCTCTCCTTTACTATCTAGACATAGTCGCAAGGAAAAAGACCCTGAGGATAATGGTAAGCAAAATAGGAATCATAGAAAAAGTAGCCAAGAAAGGGGATGAGGAAATTTTAGAGAAACTCATTATGAAAGGAGGGAGAGTAGGGAACAACATAGAAATCATGGACACCATAGACAATACGATCATGATGAACCCCTGCTTGCTACCCAAAGTATGCTAGATATAACTGAGGCTGTTAGAATCCCAACAAGGCACCAAAAAGATAGTAGGATCAACATATTGGATATGAACACTATCCCATGATTTGAAGAGGGATACAAAGCTAATCCTCAAAAGCATTTACATTCATTTCATGATGCATGTGCCTTGCAAAACATAGAAAACGACTGGAAAAAACTCAAGTTGTTTCCACAGACACTAATGAAGGAAGCGGAAAGTTGGTACTAGTCCTTAGAACTAGAATCCATTTGCCAATGGAGTACCATGTTAAGATTGTTCAAAAATAAGTATCAAACATACTCACGAGTGTCCAACCTATGAAAGAAAATCCAAGGATGGAAACAAGGAGGACATGAACCCTTGGATGCTACCATGGGCAAATATTATGCACTATTACATCATTGCCTAGGCCATGGTTACTCACAAAGGGAACAACTACGTCATCTCGTAGATGGGCTTAGGCATGAAACATGAAGAAACCTTTGGACTTATATCCAAGGAAGGCTATCTAAGGTTAGGGCTCATCAAGTACAATGATTATTGGAGCAAGTTGCTAAATAGAAAGGTGAGTTAAGAAAAAGAGAGAGTGCAAAAGAATATAATAGAGATCCTTCCCTCTAGAAGAAGGGAGTTAGATTTTGTGAGGATGAAGAAGAGTCACCACTTGAAGAGATGGTGAATAGGAAAACCTTTTCCATTCAAAAACTTGTATCAGAAGTATCAGCAAAGCTGGACCAAATGTGGGACTCCCTAGATAATAGATTTCAAATAGTTCTCAAAATAGTACAGGAGTTTAGAGAGGAAGGTAGTGATCGAGAAAGGAGAACAAAGAGAGAGGCTAAATATGCATGTAACAAAGGTAAGGGAAAAGTTATCATCATCAAAGAGGTTGTGGATTCAGATACAGACAATGATGGTGGATGTGAGATATGCCATTATGACTATCCTAAGGGATGTTGCCCTATAATATCACATTTGCACGAGTCTGCGGTGTATCCACTCAACCCACGATTAAATAGAAGGAAAACATCCCAAAGGTTACCTTATCCCCAAGGTAACCCAAGGCAGTTCCACCAACCCTTGATGTATTATCTAGGTGGAACTCCACCATAACCAAATGAGTAATACCAATAGTGGCAACACCCATAATCATGGGGAATGCCACCACCATGTCAACAGTACCCTTACCGTCAACTTGACCTATATGGATACTATGTACAACAACCAATCTCTCTGCATGACTATAGTAGTTACGTTGCTCCCCAACCTTACTACCAAGCCCATGAGTATTATAGAACTCCTTCTCCTAGGGATGATGTTCCACAAACATACTATCCTTCTCATTTGGCTACATCTCTTCCATCCTTAACTCCATTACCACTTGCACTAGCCATGCATGATGAGCTCCTTGCCCAGTCGCAACAATGTAACACTACAAGGGTTGTTAATCCTCATCCTATTGTTGGTTTGGACAACCGCATAAAGAAGAAACCTTCTTTTAGGATCAAAAGTCCAACCAAGTCCTTGTAGTCACAAGCAGCTAACTCTCCAAAGGCCTCACCATCATCCAAAACTTCAGAACTCCCTTCAAACCAAAGGCCACATTCAATGCACATGGTCATGTTGACGCATGTCATTACTAATTGGATTAAGGTTGGCCATCTTCCTAGGAAATTCTCTGATCCTGGGAGTCCTCATATATATTTATAAATCACTAGGAATGAACCTTGCAAGGCTCGTTTCGATTTAGGTTCTAGTGTTAACTTAATCTCTCAAGAAATGTACAAAGCTTGGAACCTGCCTCTACTAAAAAAGAGTAACATTCATTTAGAGATGGCTAACTAGTCCATCACTATCCCATTAGGACTAGTGAAGGACATTGTTACCACTATTTATGGATGATCATGTCCAAACAACTTTCTAGTGATTCAAGTTAACAACTGTAAGGGGGACTTTACTATCATAATGGGAAGAGCATGGCTAAGAACAATTGATGCACGCTTAGGAATACATGATCTTTCCCTAGAGATATCAAAGGAAAATACATTTGGAAAGATCGAGAAAAAGAAATTTTTGTGCATCGCATATAGTGACACAGGGTGTAGTTGTGTGCAAAAGTCCTGGTTTGTACAACGTTTAACATTGCTTGCATGCAACCAGTGTGCACAAGTAACTAACATACAAAGGTGCCTATATGTGGCAGCCACAAGATAGGAAGGCACCCAATGGCTGATAGCTAACCAAGAGAGAAACTCAACTATATGCATGGAACCAATTGAGGGTTTGAATTGTGCTTACATCGATAGCATAGACACATTAGAGCAAGTCCATCGCCAACTTCCAAGTATCGACATTGAAAACATCAACTGGGGGAAGTTGGAAATCCCTAAAAAATTTAAGTAAGAGCCCCTAGAGTTTAAACCGTTGCCCACCAGTATGGAGTACACATTTCTCAAAAATGGAAAATCAGTAATTATTAATGCTAGGCTCACTCCTCAACAAAAAGAGAGACTGCTGAAAATGATGAACAAATGGTCAAAAGCCTTCACTTGGTCATATCCCAAATTAACCAGAGTAGACCCTAGGATATGCCAACATAGGATTTACACTGATCCCTCCATGAAGCCTTGATAACAACCATAGAGGCAATTGAACCCAAAACTTAAGCAAGTGGGTAAGGAGGAAATTGAACAGCTTCTAAAAGTTGGGTTCATCTACCCCATTAATGATAGCTAATGGGTTAGTCCATTAGTTATTGTGCCCAAATAGGGACGTAAATGGAGGATGTGTATAGACTTTAGGCTATTAAACATGGAAACATTCAAAGACCACTTTCCATTGCCATTCGTCGACCAAGTCTTAGACACTATTGCAAGGCATCGCTACTATAGTTTTTTGGATGGATACAGTGGATACAACCAAATCCAAATAGCACAAGAAGACCAAGCCAAGACCACATTCACAAGACCTCAGGGGACATTTTCATACAAACAGATGTCGTTTGGCTTGTGCAATGCTCCTACAATGTTTCAACATTTGGTTCTAAGTATCTTTCAGCAGCAAATAGGGAATGGTGTAGAGGTCTTCATGGATGATTTCTCCACCTACAAAGGGGACTTCGATCAAGCATTGGAATGATTAGAGCAAGTACTAAAATGATGTGTTGAAACCAATTTAAGGCTCAACTGGCAAAGAAGCCATTTAATGGTCCGAGAAGGTGTAGTATTAGGGCATAATATTTCATAAACAGGGATAGAGGTAGACCTCGAAAAGATTAAAGTTATTCAAGGAATTATGTGTCAACCTAAAATTGTAAAAGACATTCGATCATTCCTTGGACACACTAGCTATTATAGAAGATTAATAGAGAACTTTTCAAGGGTTGAAAAACCATTGGTTGAACTAACAAAAAAGGACGCACCTTTTGAATGGACAAGAGAATGTAAGTTAGCTTTTCAAACTTTAAAACAGAAGCTTATAGAAACACCTATTCTACAAGATCCTAATTGGTCCAGACCATTCCATATAATGAATGATGCATCCAAATTTGGCTTAGGAGTCATACTCATGCAATTAGATGACCAGAAATGACTCTATTACATCCACTATGCGAGTCGAAGTATTACTGGTGCACAACTTAACTACACCACAACAGAAAAGGAGTTAATGGCTATGGTGTTTTCACTAGATAAGTTTAGGTACTACGTATTGGGCTATAAGATATTTTTACACACAAACCATAGTGCAATTTAGTTTCTACTGAATAAACCAATGGTGAGACCTTGCATCATATGATGGCTCGTAATCTTACAAGAATTCGATTTTATGATGATAGATCATAAATGCACCGAGAAAGTTCTTGTTGATCATTTATCTCGGTTAAGATGGGACAACAAAGAGGATGAATATCTTCTTTCTAATCACTTTCTTGATAAATTCCTCTTTGCAGGTGTAGTAAATAATCAATTAACCATGGAAATAAATTGGTATAGTAGCATTCTTACCTATCTCATTATGCAAGAAACACCACAAGTATTAGATGCTAAAAAGAAATAGTAGTTTTTGCACCTAGCCAAATATTTCATGGAAATCAATGAACATCTTTATAAGGTATATCCCGATGGCTTGGTTCGATGGTGTGTTCCCAATGTAGATCAATTACGAGTTCTCCAAGATGATGATGAAGGTCCTTGTCAGGGTCATTATGCTGGGAGATGAACAACCATTAAAATCTTGCTTGTAGGATATTAATGGCCTACATTGTTCTGGGATGCTCATCATTTTATCCAATCTTGTGAGCGCTGCCAACGTGATGGGGGAATGAATGCTAGGATGGAGGATCCACAACAATGGATCTAACCTTTAGAACCCTTCAACATATGGGGAATTGATTTTATGGGGCCTATTACACCAATGTCCAATGGAAAAGCTTACATTGTCATTATTGTTGACTACTTTACAAAATGGGTAGAATTAGCTGCTATTATGGACTGTACATCATCTACCGCTGCATGATTTGTTCAACAAAAAATTGTTAATAGGTTTGGTGTGCCTTGTGCACTTATTTCAAATAATGGTACACATTTTACAAGCATGACTTTTTGAAAGTTAATGCAATGCTTAGGAGTTGAAAAAAAATTAACTACAACATATTACCCTCAAGCGAATGGTCAGGTTAAAGTAACCAATAGGGAGATTACAAAAATATTGACAAGAAACATTAGCAAATATAGGCGAGATTGGAGCACCAAACTAAACAATGCTATTTGGGCATACCTCTCCACATGGAAACTCCCTATAGGCTACTCTCCCTACGAGTTAGTGTATGGTAAACTTCCAACGCTTCCTATTCAAGTAGAGCTCCGTACACTATCCATGACATGTGACCTCAACCTTGACCTCTAACACAAAAAGAATGGTTAATGAACCTTAACCTAATATATGAGAACTGATTAGTTGCCCTATCATCTAATGAATAACACAAGGCCTAAAAATTAGGAAAGTTAAATACCAACCAGGAGATAAGGTCCTTTATTGGAATCCCACACATGTGCCACAATGCACTAAATTTGAAATGCTGTGGGAAGGACCTTATATTATTCATGCAACGTTTCCTTTAGGGGCCATGATGATTTACAAACCTAAGAGCCCAGATAAGAAATTTTTGCTCAACATCCAACAAACAAAACCTTTACATGAGCCTAGAATAGCCAGTACCAATACTACCTTTGTTGGTGGACAACCCTGCTCGTTATTTTAGATCTCCTCCTTCCAACTTAGTCATGGGGGAGATGGCCACCAATGCTAACCATTGTAAGCCCTTAGATATTTTTGTATTTTTTTCTATACATTTTTTATTTTACACATATTTTCAATTTTACTTATTTTTGTTTACTCCATCGTTCACATTTTTACTATTTCTTTGTTTAATTTACTTTCATTTATCATACAATAAGTGCTCATGATGGTGGATTGTACTATAATAATGTTGATTTCTAATGTTTGGTTTTTACCTTTGATTTTCAATGTTGATACTAAGATATGGTTCTGTTGATAAAATAGATAATGAGTCCACGACATCCATTCCTCCATTCAACTCTATGGTCTCCCTTGTGTTGGAAATGTACTATCCCTTTTTCTAAATAAACTTATTAATGAATTGATGACTTGGTGTTCTTTGAATTAAAGAGGGAATCAATGGTTGAAAAGGTGTGACTTTAAGGGGATTCGATGCACTTGTGCTAGCTATTCTCTTAGGTACTAGGATTCTTTTCATGGGTTTTCCACCATTGCACCGATGACCAAACATTAGTAAGTTGAATGAATCAAATAAGTCTTTGCATGGTGTGGTTCTCATGTCAAAAAAAAAAGAAATAATAATAAATAAATAAATAAATATGGTGAGAATTCAAAGCACACCCCTTAGAAATAATAACAAAATATGGGCTACAAGCACTAGTAATGGCACTAGAAAGACATGTTACCCATGCCTAAAGATTCCCTCTACCTAAGGCCCTTTCTCGCTTCCTACTGCTCTATCTTTCTCCCCTTGGAATGGTGGTGATTCTATGAATGCATTCTTATTGCTTCAAGAGGATGGGTTGGTCAAATGTGTTGATGCAAGGTCATTGAAAGTGGTTTGTTTGAATCTAGATTTGGAATGAATTCTATTCAGTCATCGTAACCATCTAATATACAAGGGACTTTACACAACCTTGCTCTTGGGATTCCATTCCATTTTCTCCTCTCCTTCCATATTTCTTCCCATATTCCACCTTATTATCAGCTTTATGATCAGTCTATATCTTGGTTGAGGAATTATTCATCTTTGGTGACTTATTGTGGGTAAGTTATTAACCATTGTCCCATACGTCATTCCTAGAGCCTATGTACTCTTTGGTTTGTGGGTCTGTCACGGCATAAAAGGCATGAGCTTGCTTTGGGGAGGACCCACTAACATTCCTTTATGGTACAATTGTTAAGTTCTTTCTCTTAAACATTCCTTGTAATCAATCATTTCTTGTTTCATCCCCATCCATGACATCCATTTTATTGGCTTCACTATTGTTATTTCCCTCATCTTCATTGCTCCTTTTGTTTTTCCACCCTATCGTTACTGGAGGTTCGCTCTTAGTTATGGGGGCCTTGTCACAAATTTTTCCATTCAATTACCTATCTCACCCCTACACCTTGGGTAGTTATTAGTTAAAAGCCTTGAACCCAGTATCTACCATACCCACAAGCTAGCCAATGCACTTATATCATGGCAAGGTATCAATTACATTATGGATTATCTATCCTTGCTAATTTGTGATTGTGTTGTGTGTGCAGATGATGATTACATGAACAATGGACTAGGATAGGAGGAAGCACTTGGGATGGACTAGAACTGGAGTGTTTACGTAAGGACCAAGTTTGGTCATGTGGCTATGGTTGAACAATAGAATGCACATTTTTGACATCGACAACAACACACCTCATTTTCTTTTCTCTCTCTCTTTCTCTTCAAAATGTTGGATGAGGGTCTGGATGTCATCTATGTATAGTGTTCACCACAATGGATGTGAACACCAATGTTGTAATATGTTTGTCAATCCATTCACCAGGCACTTTGAGTCTATTATTCTCTATTACTGTCAGTTCTCATTCAGTCAATAATCCCATACCTTTCCAATATTTTGTAAGGAACTCAAGGATGAGTTTTCATTCAGTCATGGGGGTATGATGAGCCATGATATCAGGGCCACAATATCGCATCCGCAATATTGGGTATGTGATATCGGAGCCTTCTAAGCGATATCAGACATCTGATATCAGGGCCTATCTTATTGCCTATAAATAAGAGGTAGGCGCACTTGGTTTGGCAATAGTTAGTTAATTAGTCTTAGTCCCTTACCCGAACTCTTGCCTTTTTCCCTTCTTAGAGTTAGAATTATTTCTAAGTGCCTGCAGTAGGAGTCATAAAGCGAATGGATCTTTATTCAAGCATTGTGTACCTAAGCACACCTTATGGTTGGAAATAAAAATAAACTTTGTGATAAACCTTGCAGCATTCAAAATAGCTTATTTAATGTTATTTATAGTTATTTAATGCTTTTCTTAGTTAATTAATGTTCTCTCTCTCTCTCTCCTTGTTAACTCCCCCAAGTAAGCACACTTAGTACAACCACTTCGAGTATGCGTGGAACACTTGGTAACCCAGTAACGATTAGTGGTTGGTAATCCCAGTAGTGTTGCATTGGTTCAGGATGTGTACGGAAAGTGGGAACGGATGTTGGTGTTAGGACTAGTTAGAGTATAGTAGATTAGTTAAATTGAATTAGTTACTTAATTAGTTCACTTATCCCTTTGTAGAACTAGGACATAAAACATCAGAAAATATATAAAAATCATATACCTCAAGTTTACTTAACCATACAATTGCACTATACAAGTAAGCTTGGGAAGACAACGATTGACTAACTCGCCCAGGTTCTGTAAAGGTGCATAAGCACTAGTCCTTGGAATTTGACCAGATCGTGCATGTATGCTCATACTCATATGGTTGAGCGTAGGGGTACCTCATCTCTCATTAGCCACTAATATTGTCTTCTCAATATTTGAACTATTTTATCACATCCATGATGCATTTGATATCTACTAATATGAGCCTTTTCCAATAGTTTCTGTCTTACCACTTTGGGTACACATAATCTACCTTTTAAAATTAACTTATTTTTTTCTTTTTTTAAATAATAATAAGAAATATGACTAATTTAAAAATCTTTTCTTGGAACTAAGAATCGAACTTCTATTCTTTAATAATCTTATCCCTTAAACTTAATTACATGATCAAGATATTTATCTTTCCAATCTTCCTACTAAGTGCATTTGCTACTACATTTGCTTTTCTAGCATCATCTTTAATATTAAAACTAGAATTCATAAGTAATTTAATCCATCTTCATTGCCAAAAATTTAATTGTGGCTAGGTCTTAAGATATTATAGGCTCTTATGGTCTATCCATAAAGTTAGGTTCTCTCCAAACAAATAATGTCTTCGTATCTTTAGTGTAAAAATAATAGCTACTAACTCCATATTATGCATAGGATATCTAACTTCATGGTTCTTTAGTTGTCAAGAAGCATAGGCAATAACATGTTTTTCTTATATGAGGACATATCCTAATCCTTCAATTGAAGAATCAACATACACATCTAATGGTTTACTTGGGGTTCGTGATACTAAAATAGGAGCTGATATGAACTATTTCTTTAAGTCTAAAAATGCTTGTTCATACTTTTTTAGTCCACTGAAATGATTAATTCTTCCTTAATAACTTGGTTAAAGGAGATGTAATTCTAGCAAAATATTTAACAAACGTTTGATAGTAACTTTCTAAACCCAAAAAACTCCTCACTTTTGTGATAGTACTAGGCCTTGGCTAATTCCCAATTACTTGAGTCTTCATTGGGTTGATTGTTGTTCCTTCCTTTGATACTATGTGACCAAGAAATTGTACTTCTTTTGGCCAAAATGAGGACATAGAGGATTGAGCATAAAATTAATTTTCTCTTAAAATATGTAATACTTTCCTCAAATGTCTAACATATTTCTCCTTATTTTAGAATATACCAAAATATCATCAATAAATACTATTAAAAATTTATCTAGATCATGCCTTAATAGACTATTCATTAAATGCATAAATAGTGTAAAATTATTTGTTAATCCAAATAGTAATACAAGAAATTCAAACTATCCATATCTTGTCTTGAATGTAGTCTTTGAAACATCTTCTTCTTTAATCCTAAGTTGATGATATCTATACTTTAAATCTATTTTGGAAAATACAATTGCATCCCTTAACTAATCAAATAAATCATCTATTATAGGTAAAGTATATTTATTCTTAATAGTAAATTGGTTCAACCATTTATAATGAATGCATAGTCTTAAATTCCATTCTTTATTCCTCACAAATAATACTAGTGCATCCCAAAAAAAAAATAAAAAAAATAAAAATAGTAGGTTAAGACCTTTATCTAAAAGTTCTTACACCTATATTTTGAGGTATGCTAACTTAACTAGAAAAATTTGATATGATGCCATAGAAATTAGTTTTATTTCTAGTTTAAGAGTAATCTCTACCTCTATTTATCTTTTTAGAGATAGCATTAGTAATTCTTTTTATAAATATATTTGAAAATTCATTAACTACTAGAATATCAACTATATCATCCTTCTTATTTTTAGATTTGACAATAACCATAAAACAAGTATGTTCTTTTGTAATCATTTTCATGAAATTTTTAAAAGAAATCAAATCAACCTTAATGGGTCTTCATGTAGCTACAATTAAAACTTCTTGTTTATCTCTTAGCTCTAGTTGAACTATCTTAGTTTTGTCATAAAGAAATCCATTATATCTACTTAACCAATCAATTCTTAAAATAATGTCATATTCTCCTAAATCCATAATAAATACATTTTCATTCCATTTCTTATCTTATATCCTTAGTGGAAGCTCCTTATACTTATATTCTACTATGTATCCATTGTATCCCACATCTTGAACAAATAATGGAATTTCTACTTTTTCAAATGATACATTTAATCTTTCCACTAATTGACTATTAATAAAAGAATGGCTTGCTCCAATATTGAAATGAATAAGGATAGGCTATGCATAAAGTGTATCTTCAGCCTCAATCACAGTGTTATGTTGCTCCTCTATATCTCTCCCTAGTATATTATAGATTTTACCTTTATTCATAAATCTTCCACCTCTTTCTTAATTATTGCAAATTCCTCTATTCTTCTAAACCACCCTCAGATTTGGACAATCTTAGGATTTGGAACCACAAGTTCTATTCCACTATTCTGTATAGTACATTACCTCTAAAGCAACTTTGGACACTCTTTTATAATATGGGAAGCTTCTTTACATTAGAAGTAAATGCTAGATATTGATGGAATTTTGAGATTTAAGGGATGAGCTAGTCCATTAAATCTACTAGAGTGTTTTTGAACTAGTCCATTAAATCCTCAATAATATGTTGAACTAGATCATTCATTCTCCTGAGCTACATGAATTTACCCTAATCAATTCTAGTTGTAACTCCTTTAAACAATAATGGATTTGGCTCATGCCTCTTCATAATTATCCAAATCCAATGATGCAACTATGATTTTAATGGAAGACCTTAATCCTTTTACAAATTTTCTAGTATAGAGAGCCTCATTTGGTAATACATGAGGAACATATTCATGTAGTTTAGTAAAACTATTATCATAGTCATAGACAGACATGAATCTCTAAATCAATTGATTGAACTCATCTTCTTTATTTTCTAGTTAGGCCTTAGAGAGATACCTATCTTTGAACACTTTAATGAATTGCTTCAATTTTATCCATTTATCTTCTCAATGTTTTTCTTTGCTCTACCTCTCACCATCACTTAGGCACATCTTCTAACTGATACAAAGCTACAGACTCCCATTATCAACTAAGAAAAATTCGTCACATAAATATTATTATTTTATTTCAAAAAACACAAAAGATTTTTAAAACATCCAAAATTCCATAATAGCCAAAATTCCATAAAATTTCTCACAAAATTCTATCTACAGTAAGAGCTAATCCAAAATAATCATAAAATATTTAAGAAGCAAGTTGGGTAAAGTTTTGACAATTTCAAAAATTCATCCAAAAGATAGAAAATAGTTTGAATGATATTATAATAGAAATTTCCATATAAAAATAAGTCCAAACTAACAACATTTGGCATAGTCTTAGATTAATAATTAAAATAGTTGAATAATAATGCAAACTAGAAAGTAGAAAGAAAAAATAGAAAATCCATCACAAAATAAGATAGCTAAAAAAATCGATGAGAGGTTTTCGATAAAGGTAAATTTAGAAAACTTGCCATGCATACATGCATGGATGGAGGAAAACCAAACCAAAATCTTGACTTCTAGATGATCTAGGGCATGTTGTCTTGGTTTGGGTTCACTAATGGTTAGAACACTAAAGAATCAAGACTAGATGGAACTGAAAGTGGCAAGTATGATCTTGCACTTAGAAAGGGAACTTAGAGGCCTATCCCCATTGTGCAAATAAGTAGTTATGAAGGAATTTATTAGTGGATCTCTTATGGGATGTAAGATGTTCTTACATGCTCTTATGAGCTAATTGAATGGTTGGCTAGGGATTAGGTGATGTTGTACTTTCACCTTTTCTCTCATGTTCATCATTCATTCTCCATCGCTTCCTTTTCATTCTTGTACATTAGTGTGTATCGTAGGAAGTTAATTGGAAAAAGTAGAGGATGAGATTTGGCCATCCAAGAGGATGCACTTGTATTTAATTATGATGTCTCAGTACTTATTAGCAATCCACAGGTGTCCCATCAATAGGTTTTACAAGAGTAAGAAAGGAAAGTATCTACTATGGGAAGGATCCACTTGTGAATCCTTGGTGAATTGATATTATAAGTGAGTGAGAGAATCTTATCTTCTAGTGATGGTGGTGGTTTCATGACATAAAGCACTTTGTTGGTCTTTCATTTGGGTAAGTTTCGATGCTACAAGTTTCAAGGTTTAATCATGACAATCCCTTTTTGCATTACCTCACTTGTGTCTATTTGTTTGATCTTGGGGAGCCCTATTTATCTTCTATTTTTATAACCCTTCTTTTCTTATCTTTGGATCATGGGAATTAAAAAAATTAACATTATGATTCACATCCCATGAGTTTGGATGTCATATAAGATAATATTTTAATGTTTTAGTCTTTTTAATTTTTCTTGTAATTTATTTTCTTCAATCCTTGGTTGGATTTTTATAAGAATTTGTTCTTCTTATTCTTTTCATTTGCATTATTCATGTGATTCAATATAGCTATCTTGTAACTAAATCATGGGGGAGAGGCATTGATTTGGGTATGTACTTTGTAATTTTTGTGGTTATTTAAATTATTTCTACCTTATTTTTACTTATCCATGCACACCTTAATTTCATAGGTGTAACTATATTTCTCTTGTACCCCTGAGGGTTATACTTATCATTGTTCCTATGGCTAGGTTTTGTAATGGTAGTATGATGTCTTGGGGATCTTACTTGCTTTTTAGCATTTTCACAACTCATCATGTTTAGGTAATTGTGCTTAGGATTATGTAGACCTACTTGGGAGGAGATTAAAATATCTCAGTTCCTAATTTATCATCCTAAAAAAGAGCCACTGTTCTTAGAAGAAGAGGAGGAATAACATCAATCACCAAATCCAGCACTTGCACTTGAGAGACCTCCCTCAAGAGAGAGATGTGAAGGTATATGGCCATGTTGTTGAACTTTTGGATTGAGCATTTTCCTTGCAAAATCTTTTGAATAAGTTCCAAAGTAGTTGAAAGAACAAAATTTAAAGATAGATGATGTGGAAAAAAGCATAGTTGTGAATAATGTGTAGTAGAGACTCATCCATGAGGCTAGGGTGATGGATATTGAAATGAAATTACAAAGATTTCATATGTTCACAACCTATCCTTTTAGTTTCTTCCTATTCCATGTAGGCATCTTAGGAAATTTTTTTCTTGAGCCATCCCCTAGCACTTCATTTTGAGTTGGCTTATATTGTAACATAGTTATGATCTATATATTTATACAGTTGTATTTCTCCACATTGATTTTATCATGTGTTTAGTCCTTCTTTTGGTGTCGTGGATTTAAAGCTCTCAAACTAGCTTTACTCAGTCATGCGAAAATAATAAGGTATCTAATGGCATTTTATATGTCTATTATAAGCCTTGCATTCTAGAAGTATTTCACATGCATTGTGTCTGTATTCTAGTGTGTTTGGTTATTTTTTATGTCTTCTAGGTATGTTCCCTTACCTATTATATCATACTTTTGATTTGTGTGCATGTCTCAATCTTCTTATGACATTTCTGACTTTGTTTAGATACCTTAAGACCTTTTTGACATGTTCCTTTAGATTCCAAGTTTCATCTAAGATTGACCTTGGTTTCTTAGTAGGGG